>VMBQ01001308.1:7061-42132 GCA_007657795.1 Dreissena rostriformis | reverse complement strand
CCCCCCCCCACACACACACACCACCCCGAATGTGGGGGCATAATCATGCATTTATGAATAATGGACAAAAGCACGAAACATATCATATTCTGAGATGTAACACGAAATTGCGTTCTAAAATTATATTTGGGTGAACTGTTATCATTAATCAACCCATCAAATGCATTGATGAGATACATGCATTTTTTTTAAGAACGATTTATATAATATGGTGACGCGGCCAGTCTTATATCATGTTGTAAATTAGTGCTTGATTAGTTAATGCATGCTAGATTTGTGCAAATCAGAGCGGGATCCGCAGTTTTGTAAATACGAAAGATCATACACGTGGCATAAACCCGCCGGATCCTCGTACGTGGGCATGTTTAACACAGAGTGCCATTTGTATAAAATTAGAAAATGTGTCGTGTTCTGAGAAAACTGGGCATAATGCTTGTGCGTAACTTGTCATCCCAGATTAGCCTGTGCAGTCCGCACAGGCTAATCCGGTACGACAATTTCCGCTTACATGGAATTTTTCGTTTAAATGATGTCTCTTCTTAGCGAAAATCCAGTTTAGGCGGAAAGTGTCGTCCCGGATTAGCCTGTGCGGACTGCACAGGCTAATCTGGGATGACACTTTACGCACATGCATTTTGTCCAGTTTTCTCAGAACACGACACAAATTTGCAGCATATACAGCACATTATCATAATCGCAATATACACATTATGCAAGGCTATCTGCATGGACATATGTTTTGTTGATTCTATAGCCCTATACACATTCAATTATAAATTTGTCTATATAATTTGAATATGCATTATATACATATTGTAAACACAATACTTACATGGAAACTCTTATTTATACCATCATATATAATGATTAAATTATACACGTTAAAAAGTACCACATGTCTTATTGATGTATCATACTATTATGGCAGTACTATATTATAATAAAACGTGACTTAAAGGGACCTTTTCACAGATTTTGGCATGCATTGAAGTTTGTCATTAAATGCTTTAAATTGATAAATGGAACTAGAAAGCTCCAGTAAAAAAAATCTATAATAAAACTTAATAAAGTAAAAAAAGTAATCCGCAACTGGGCTCGAACCACTGACCCCTGGAGTAAAAGTCAAAGCTTAGATCAATCGGCCGTCCTTGCTCATACAGTGAGTGGTGTAGTTTATACTTAATATAAGCAATCCTCGTAGTGTCACAAAATATTACGATAACAACAGAACTCTCCAAATTATTCAATCATTTCGTGTTGCAACGCTTTATAATTTTCAGGTTTTTAAATCGTCAAAAGATGCATTAAATGGATATTTTATAGCATGGTAATTGTCCGTATTACTGTTTCCTTACAAATGTCATAACTACAACGAACATTTGCTAATTTACCAAAACGTGAAAGGGTCCCTTTAAGAAATACATAAGTTTATACGTGAATTGCCGCTTACATGCTTAAAGGTCATCGATTGCAAGCAACATCTTTTAAGGTCTGTGGAAACACAATAGAGGGCGGGATTCGTGTAATCAACAACCTATAACTTGATTTTCGCCTGACATGTCTGTCCTAGTCCGATAAGTGTTCAGATGGAGTTAAGAAATGGTATGCAAGTTCACCAAGAAAAGTTAAACGATCGCTTCTGTGATGATAGGTAATTGACATCTAATGCCGTGTGCAATACTATTGGATTGTGAGCTAAGTCACGATTTCGTGTAAGCTAGGAGCGAAAGATACATCATTAAACTTGGCGTTAATTATTACGATGTTACTAAAGTGACAAAATGTCCTTGTTTTTGTTCTTGATGTGCTTGTTTTTTTGTTATGACCACACAGTTGAATGCATTACAGACACACATAAGGTGTGGCCAAGAAAATGAACCATTATAAGTTCAACCAATATTTCACAAATACATAAAATAAGGTTTTATTAGTAAATAATATTTTACATTTCCTTTACATAAATGAAATTGGACTGATAGTATTTTCATTTTGTTGTGTACATTTTAAGGCCGAGTTTTTCTGTGAAACAAGATGTGAATCATAGACATGATGTTTGGGTGGCGAAATCCCGTTATGGTGGTGAACATTTCGGGGGTCCTCAAAAACTTATACATAGATATAAAAAAAATAATAAAGAGCAGTAGGACTACCCGTTAAGAACACACATGTCAAATCAAACAAAGTAACTTTTTTTCTGCGGAAATTGGCTTATTAGTTGTTATGTACATATCCTGATAATTGTTGTTTGTACATTGTTGAATAAATGATTTATTTTAAACTTCGAATACTGTAGACGATTTTTCACAGTCATCTCTCTAAGTGATTGAACGAGCTTATCACGGTTACAAGTATCAGGGGGATAAACCAAGTGCCCGTGCAATTAACGAGACATCCACAATGGCGGTCGATCTCGTCAGATACAGCTTTTTTTTTGTCAAAAACACGTATAAACGCTTTTAGTATGAATTGCACTATAGTCGCAAAGTGTACTGACCAAACTTACTCCCCCAATGTATCTTTTTCTTAAATGTTTGCCGTTTTGAAAGCCTCATATATTCTGACGTATGTCCTGAAAACCTCATATATTCTGACACATGTCCTGAAAGCCTCATATATTCTGACGCATGTCCTGAAAGCCTCATATATTCTGACGCAAATTTTATACTGTTCACTTTGCAGCTAGATATCAAAACTGTGAACACATACTGCAAATCTATTACATTTATTGTTTTACAAAAGTACACTGTCCAACCCTTTTTTTATATGAGTACATATTTATCCGTACAGACTTAAGTAAAAAAAAATGCAATATATTTCTAATCATAATAGACATTGTTATCATCTGCTTATTCGGTGGTGATATTTATAGCACTTGTCTTTTCAAATATATGATGGTTTATTTTGTTTCTTGATCTGTCTGTTAAACGAGAACTATGTAACAAAAATGGTATGTACGTTTTGATGATCGTTGTTACTGAAGATGTTGTTGTGTTGAGAACATTTATAACAAATATCGTTATCATTTATTTTTCATTAAATTAATGTACCTAGCATTTTGTCAACAAAACGTTTAGATAGAGGAAAAAAACTGTTCGCTTCAAGCGTTCCTTTCATACTCAACTCATGTTCGCTTCAAGCGTTCCTTTCATAATCAACTCATGTTCGCTTCAAGCGTTCCTTTCAAACTCAACTCATGTTCGCTTCAAGCGTTCCTTTCATACTCAACTCATGTTCGCTTCAAGCGTTCCTTTTAAACTCATCTCATGTTCGCTTCAAGCGTTCCTTTCATACTCAACTCATGTTCGCTTCAAGCGTTTCTTTCATACTCAACTCATGTTCGCTTCAAGCGTTCCTTTCAAACTCAACTCATGTTCGCTTCAAGCGTTACTTTCATACTCAACTCATGTTCGAGATGCGGATAACAGGCTTTGTTCGTTTTTTTCATAATCAATTAATAACTATACATGAAGTCTATGAGGTATTAATAACTTTCCTATCAAACGGTCTATCCAACGACTGTTCCAACAAAGCTCCTGCAGATATGTTTTTCTTCATACGATTATAAGGATGCGATAATTTGTATAATGGAGGGCACACTCTTACTTCTATTCACAACGGGATTTGTGTAAATTCAAGCAACCGAAATTTAGATGAATAATTTGCTGGAGAAAATTCATGTTTTCGGTTGAGTCAGCATAGTGGTCCGAGTTGTGCCTCGCCTCAGTTCGGCAGGATGTGTTCAACCTGTTGCACGGATATTGTCTTTGAACACTATAAACACACACTTATCACTCTACATTGTGATCTGGGCATTAATTATTTTGGACAAGGAGTTTTGCTCAACTTCTCTTTAAATGCTTTGCGTATTTCGATTTAACGTTCACAGCTGAATATCCTTCATGTATTAGTGATCGTTAAGGAAGGAACTTAAGTTGCACGGGAAATATTTAGTCGAGATAATGGCCCTTTTGTATTTTTTGTTCAAGTATAGAGAATATATAAAGATGTTTTGTTCTGTGAATATAGGTCCTCGTAACTGCCTGGTAGATTTCTCTGTGCCCAAACATGTGATATCAGTCTCTTTGACACATCTAGTTGCTATTGTGGTACGGAATATATTTCGTTAAAATACAGTATATTTTCGTCTGGACGTCTTTTCATTTTAACGTTATAATACCAGTTCTTAATTATATACTGTGTGATATATAGAGGATATGTGTTCATTTCAGTGTGAGATCGTTTGTTATTTCACGAGTGATCATAGAAAATAAATTTGTATGCCCCTTTTTCAAGAAAATAATTAACAGATGTTTCCCTTTCGCTGAAAAGTTACCCTTTCCCCCGTGGCGTGCCTCAATACATTGAAATGACGTCATTTTGTTGACGAAATGACGTCATTTTGTTGACGAAATGACGTCATTGTTCCAGCGAAAATTTGTTATTTTCACCGGTGAAAAAATAACAATTTGTTTATTTTCACTGCTGTTATTTCACTGCAGAAATGTCATATTTTATCATTAGGTATAAAAGAAAATAATACTTTATCATGATTTGCCAAAAAACCCTGCTCCAACGCCCAACCTCCATTCCCCGAAGGGGGATGTTCGATGGTCTGTTTTTATAAAGGTTCCAATTTCCAAACGTAACGTTTGTTGGCCCAATGGCGACACAGTGAGGGTTGGTAATTTTAATTTCAATGTCATATTTTAAGGTCATTTTTTACATCTTGCACTCAAGAGTTTTTACAATTATAACGTCTACATGCATTGGATGAGTTCAAAATAACTTCCCACAAATGGAAAGCAACATCTGACAATATGTTAAAAACAAACACCACGTGGAATGTCTTTAATAAAGGTCATATTTCAAGGTCAGATTTCGAAACACAGCATTTGATGAAAAAAAAGTTTGTTCGAGCAATAATTTTTCATGTATTGAACAATTTTAAAATAACTTGGCACAAATGGTATATTGTATAAGACGATGTGTTAAACACAAGACCCAGAACTATATATTAAAGGGACTGTAAACCACGAATGACGAAAAAAGAAAAGTTCTAAAATACCGTATTTTTTACAATTATTAGTCTATATTGATTAAAATATCACGACTGGTATATGACATTACTTGAAAAAAGTTGTTTTTATTTTTACTTTTTATTTTATTTTTAACTGGGTATGTCTACCAGTTAACTAAAAATAACGCAAGTAGATGGATCATCATCGTCACGTGGTAAACCCAGGAATGCAAATTGTGCATGCGTAGTGAATTGTATATATTTTATATATAATGATCAATCTACTAGCGTTATTTATAGTGTGTATATCGTTATGACACCTACGATGTACTTTCGATTTCACATCACGAAATTTTATTACCGAATANAAAAAAACGAGAAAAAAAAAAAAAAAAAAAAAAAAACATAAAAAAAAACTAATATAGTTTTTTTTGTTAGCTATATGTTCGTCCTATATTAAAGGACTTTAAAATATATTCTTACAAATGTTAAACTATATAAGACGATGCATTTCCCACAATATTTAGATAGCTGTATTCATGGTAAACTTTATAAGTTGGATTGGAACAGGTACTAAACTATAGTATGTCAGGTGTTGGGCACAAGAACTCGAAGGCTACATTAAATGTCAACGTCAAACGTTTAAGTCAACAGTCAAAGTCAATGTGTGTTGTAATTCATGAATGATCTATTACTTCATAATTCCGCAAACGATCGAATAATTCACATCATATACTTATAATACGCATGTCTAATGCTTACAATTCAAAGTTGCATGTAAAGATCAACATTCAATAATAAATATACTCTAATTCCTTCTCAAATGCTCCTTTAATTGCTTTGCAAGCCCATATTTGTCCTTATATGCTGAACGTTAAAGTAACCGTGTTTGCATGTAGATGTATTTGCTGCTTCCGTTTTGATTAATTTAAAAAAACTATTGATTGAACCTGATATTTATGCATTTTAAAAATAAGGCATTACATGCTAGATGTACATAAACAATATACTATAAAAAAAGAATATTCGATAAATTTTAAATAAAAATAAAAATAAGAAATAATTGTGTTTGTCAATTGTTTTGCATACAATCCAGGCTTCTAACATCCAACAATTTTCGTGAAGCATTAGTCTGCGAAAAATAGTAAACCTGCAAAACATGTGGCTTTCAGAAAGAAAAAACACGTGTCCTATTAATTCGTCATGAAGGGAGCAAGGAACCTCGTAACCAACTGTTTATTATAATAATAATAACATGATTGACAATTTGACATATTTATACAGCAGTGTGTAAATAAAATGTCGAAGTGTTGACGACAAGTGTCGTATCATAATGAACAAGAATGTGCTGCTGCTATAGATCAGTCCAGGATCGAATACAGCTGGTATAATATCAATCATGTTCAAGTTCCGCTTTTCTATGATAAAAGCATGCTGAAATAGCGAATAAAACATAAAAGCATTTGTAACATCATAAACATCTATAGCAATGGACCGCTTGACCGTTTTGATTGACAATCTGTTTAACCATTCAGACGGCTTAGGTTTCGGACGGACACCTTTAATATGATCATTTATAACTGTCAACGATGTTGATCGGTGTTTGACCCAAGTATGAGCGGCTATAAACGTGGGAATTCCGTACATTCGTTTGTTCTACTCTAGAGCATATCCAAACATTTGAAGATGTTTTTAACTCTTTTTGTTTGCTATTTAGCCTCACTGGATTATGAATTATCCCTATAACATTGATCCAGAGATGTAAAGGTAATGGCTTTAATAAGTTTGATGTGCAAGGTATTACTTTTGCGAAGAAAAAAAGCCAAGTACTAGCTTTTTGGTTATGTTTATTCAATGACAGAGCCATAGGACGCCGTATATCAACTGCTTCACTGCATTTTTACTTAACTCAGATCAGTATGCCACCAACGTCACCAACATACCGTGTATTAAATATTAAACGACTGATATCTAATCATTGACACACATGTACATATACACACTACTAGAAGCATGTCGCAATGTTATAATTAAGTCATATATTGTTATTTTTGTTGTTTTTGTTTATTTTTAATAGTTGATTATTTTATTTAAGCAGTATGGTCAGCTAGTAGAATCGCATGGATTGTATAAATTTAAAAGAAAGTTATCAGTATTCCGTTATTTATAGATTGCGCGAGTTTTAATTTTCATATACCATGCACAAGTAAAATACCATTCCGGGCGACAATTTTAGGCATATTAATTGGGGTGTACAAAAATGGTTTTATTTCCAATAACCCGACCGACCCTTATTTTGTGCGCCGATTTTAGAATTGGTTGGGGTATTTGCATTCAAGGTTGGGATTTCTATCATATGTGTTGTAGTCGATCATTTTCGCTAAATTAACTTTAAAGGGACGTGGTCACGTTTTGATAAATTGCCAAAATCGAAAAAAAAAATGTGTCAGATTTGCAAATTTAAGAAGAAGTTATGTTGTTGTTTTTTTTTGCAAGGAAAAAATATCCATTATATGCATCTTATGACGATTTAAAAACCTGAAAATTAAAAGGGTAACAAACGCGAAACGATTGAATAATTTGGAAAGTTCTGTTGTTATCGTTATATTTTGTGACATTGCGAGGATTGTTGACTTTTACACCAAGGGCCAGTGGTTCGAGCCCACCCAGGTGTGGCTTACTTTTTTTTCTTTATGTCTTTAATTTTATTTTTGTTTTATACTGGAGCTCTTTAGTTCCAATGTTTACATTTTATCAATTTAAAGCATTTAATGACAAACTTCAAAACATTCAAAAATCTGTGAACAAGTCCCTTTAAATTAACTAAAATAAGTGAGAGAACACATGTGAATCGAAATTAAATCGTGTAGCCGACCTACCTACCCTGCTTTTGGAAATGTTAGTGGAAACAAACATCATTTTTTCCCCTAAGCTCAGTTTCTCGCTGCATGCAGCAATTAAGCGGCAACATATAGATTGCCGTATGAATTCACCTCAAAGGAAAATACATGTATGTATCGTTTCTTTTGTATCAAGTTAGAAAATCACTATAAACATTCTTATGTTTCGGGGTTTCAGGATAATATGACTGTCGGCAACATGTAAATTCCGTTGTGAAGAATTCATTTTATGTTGAAATTACATTGTATTTAAAAATGACATTGTGGCCTTATTCTTTGTGCTCCTGACACATGTACGTATTGTGCGAAATACTCTAAGAACAGGTGGAAAACGTGAGGAATGTTATTTAAAAAGTGCCGGTTCAATGATGAGGTCACACTCTGCGCAGACTGTATCATGCCCATATTTTGAGCACTGACCTTTAGTTATGACATTGGTCTTTGACCTAGTGACACAGGTCTTGCATGCAGCAATTCATTTCTAAATGTATGCCATGCTATTTAAAAATATTCCTGTGAATGATGATTCCACAGTCTGCAGATGCTGTGTGATGCACATATTTTAGCGCCGACCTGTAAGTTTGGACATGACCTTTAAGCAAGGGACACAGGTCATGCGAGCGACACGCTGGCCTCTCGGGATGAATATTTGACAAGTTTATAAATTGTCTGAAAAATTATGAAGTTTCATTCAAGAAAATCTATAACATGCCTCATTTGATGTATGACCTCTTAGTGTGACCGTACAAACTGTATTATTACCAAATTTCACCTTTGACCTCTAAGAGTTACCTCCACATCGCAGCTAGAGACACGTACCTTACACGCGGTCTCCATATGGTGAACGTGTATGTTAAAATATTTACATTCCGAATAAGCTTGGGCGGACGCACGGACGCATGTACACCAACCGCCATTGTGACATATATACATATTGAGCTGAGCGCAAGCGAGCTCGAAAAAAAGATGCTCTCTGTGGAAACGGGGCTTAATGCATGTGCGCCAAGTGTCCGCTTTTATTGAATTTTGTGTGTAAAGGTCTCTTCCCTGGTTGGCCTTTTCGGACTGCATATTCTAATCAGGGATGACACTTTACGCAAATACATAAAACCCAGCGCGCGTCTCAAATGTTTTTTCATAGTAAAAAGGAAAAACATATTAATAATGGCCTTACACAGACGTGTATCAATCACATTCACATATCGTTTGACGATGGTCACCGGACAAAGACCCTAATGAAAATTATTGTGCAACAATATAGAACTTAAAAATACTTCGTCAAACGTCTTTAATCAAAATTACAAACAAACTACAAACAGACTCTTGACCTTAAGCGGCAATTAATGCCAATGACAAAGTGATTAAAAAATCATAACGGTCAATGCCAATACATTTATCATTTATATTATACTTTAAACTCAATACAGGTTTGTATAAGTATGCACTTAATTACTAATGAAACTGTCCGTAATTTAATTAATTGCGTGTGTGAGTTAGAGTTCAAAGACAGCGCTATTTTTGTATAAATAAAGGATCAGATCTCTGTTTTTCAATAGGACCTGGCCGACAGCTCTGGCCGACAGTTCAGCCGACAGTTCAACCGACAGTCCAAAGTAAGTGAGATTTGTTGATACACGTTGAATCACTATCGATAACAACTTTGTAATATTTTAATAATAGTCCTCTGTAATTGTTGGTTTTTTGTCGTTTTTTTGTGTACGGTAGTTTACAAATTCCGAACGCGTTGAATATAGTTTGTAAAGAAGTGCTCTTGGTTTACAGTATTTAGCGCCATCTATGTCATACAGTTACACTTAATAAAACAGCAATATGTATTACATGCTTGTTTGTGGTTTATAGGGAAATGTGAGTTATTTAAAATGATTTTAAAAGGATAATTCACTGCTTGAAACAATGTAAACGAGTTATTACTTTTTTTACGTCATGACGTTATTATTCCCGCAAAATGCTTCCATTTGATCCTTTTAAAACAATTTAAAAGTTAACGGCGGAAACGGATGAAGTGCGTTGAAGAAGTGCATAGATATAGTGAAACTAAGCGTTCGTTGGTTATGCCTAGTACATCACCATTTCGACAGTTCAATTATCATAATCATCATTATCATAGTCGTCGTCATCTTCATCATTGTTGTAATCATAAGTCGACATCATTATCTTCATCAAGTTCATCATTATTAGTATTAGTATAACCATCATCATATCATATCGTCGCCGTCCTCGTGGTTATTTTCATTATTAACATCAGCATAATCAGCAGCATAGTTCTCATTACCAGGTATCAATATTGCAATCATCGACCAATAACCATTCGCTTTGATATTAAAATGTCAGAAATACTAGTGTATGTTTGCTGAATTATAGCTTCGAATGAGATCTTTACTCTCATAATGATGATGAAAATACCGTGTAGTATATGCTGATAATTTTGATAACGTAATAATTATATGAATACGATTAAGATGATTATAAAAAGCTTATGGCGGTAAAGGGAGTATGGTGTTGTTGTTGTTGCTTTTGTTGTTGAATATGATGATAATGAACATGATGGTTAGGTGCCAATAGGTGGTGTTTTCGTTGTTGTTTTTGATGATGGTGGTTGTGATGATCTGCGCCTAATGATAATGATGATGGTGAGGAGGAGTAGGATAAGGATAAAAAGTGTAGATGTTGAGGAGAAGGAGCATGTACCAATGCCATCCTCTTTTACTTTATGATCACAATGCACGGTGTTCAATACCAAAGTCTGGTTTACAGCAAAGTGCGTTCCTACGGTAACGTACTTTAAAGTTAAACACCAATATTGGATTGACACCCCAAAGTGTTGTGCAAAAGAACACAATTTCAGTTGTTTTTTCAATAATTGCAAGACTCATAAAAATTAAACGATACAATTTTGAGAGATGTGTTGACACAAATAATGTTAAAGGAAATTGTTGCGGCGTTAGTTCAAATAATTATATTAGTTTATAACTTAATGATTGTTAAAGCTTTCCATGTAACTACTATTCCAATCAAACATCTGTCAATGTAAATGTATAACTCTCTGTTCCAACAACGAGAGTCTGGTCAAGTTTCCGTTTTTTTTTCTTTGTCATGTCCTCACATTTAATCCATGTGCGCAATTAAAACGATAGCACAGTGTATTACCGAATACTATTGCGAATTCCCCTCCATGGACTTGCAATTTCCCTAAGTTAAAAAGCAGTTTGTCTAAGTAACAAAAACATATGACAGTCCTGCAATGGTTAAAGCTTTGTTCACCAATATTTTAGAGAAAAAACACCTTGTTTATTAAAGTAAACACCGACGGGGGTCGAATGATGAAGATCGCGTTGCTTGTGCTTTATTTTTCAAACGATTGCTAAGGTTAAATAAGGCTTCCAGACAAAGCATCAATATTTCGCCGCTGAAGCAAAAGCTATTTAATTGGCTCTTCCTGCTCTTTCAAAACACACTGCAGAAAAGTTTATCACATTCACCGATTCGATTTTTGTATTGTTGTCTATAAAAAAAATTCGTAAATTGGATCATATTCTGATTTGTTTCATCATTTTAAATTACATGATATAATTAACAAGCCACTCAAGTAATCTTTTGTTGGATTCCAAGCATTAATATTGGCATACGTGGAAATGAAAAAAAAAAGCTGATGTCATATAAACAATCTCTTTATCCCCCGATTACACATGTTCAATTACCAAATAATGATTTTAAACCAGCAATAAATACACTAATAAAGTCAGATGGCAAGCAAGTTGGAATGGCGCAACTCTTAACAAATAACGTGAAATAAACAAACGCTTGATTCCGGAAAATCGTTTAATCTTTAGGACAGACACGATTAAATTGACCGTCAGGCATATGCTTATTGATTGCACCGATCTAAGATATATTCGTGAATGATATTTAAGAAATAAGTCATTGGAATAGCTTTTCCAAACAGTGCCATTGGAATAGCTTTTCCAAACAGTGCCGCGGTACTGTGCCGCCCTTTATATAACAATATTTTTGAAAGAGATAACTACGTACAACACCATGTAGTCTACCTTGCTTTATTGATTTCAACATCAGCATTTGTTAACTGAATGAGATGTGTTGAGTTGCCGTTAAACCCAAATAAACAAACAAACATCGTTGCAAAACGACATGGTAAAATAATGCTACAACCCTAATGTTTTAACAAGTGCCAGTATCAAAGAAGTCAACGAAATCTTCGATTTTTTTCATTTGAGACCACACGTAGGAACTTTTCACAATTGAATGAGGTTCGATGTATACAAAATATGTATTGCTATTACAATTTGTTTATGTATCTAAGCATTTCTAAAGCGCTCGTTCTTTCTTATTATTTTTTTTAGCCCTGCCAAGATGAACACCCTCACACTTATCTTATCTTCGCTGGTTGTGGCCGAAGCTTATTATAAGGGCGGACCCAGAAGCAAGTTGGGATATGGCAGCTATGGAGGCTTTGAAGGTGGTTACGGAAACGGAGGGTATGGTGGTTACGGAGGTGGCCACGGTGGAAACGGAAAGGGCGGATATGGCAATTACGGAAAGGGTAGTTATGGTGGTTACGGCCATGGAGGCTTTGGAGGCGGCTTAGGAGGCGGCCTCGGAGGCGGCTTCGGAGGTGGTTTTGGTGGAATTGGAGGCGGTTACGGAAATGGCGGATATGGCGGTTACGGAAAGGGCGGTTATGGTGGTTACGGCAATGGAGGCTGGGGAGGTGGCTTGGGAAGCGGCTTGGGAGGCGGCTTGGGAGGCGGCTTGGGAGGCGGCTACGGAGGCGGCTTGGGAGGCGGCCTCGGAGGCGGCTTCGGAGGTGGTTTTGGTGNCTACGTAGGCGGCTACGGAGGCGGCTACGGAGGCGGCTACGGAGGCGGCTACGGAGGCGGCTACGGAGGCGGCTACGGAGGCGGCTACGGAGGCGGCTACGGAGGCGGCTACGGAGGCGGCTACGGAGGCGGCTACGGAGGCGGCTACGGAGGCGGCTACGGAGGCGGCTACGGAGGCGGCTACGGAGGCGGCTACGGAGGCGGCTACGGAGGCGGCTACGGAGGCGGCTACGGAGGCGGCTACGGAGGCGGCTACGGAGGCGGCTACGGAGGCGGCTACGGAGGCGGCTACGGAGGCGGCTACGGAGGCGGCTACGGAGGCGGCTACGGAGGCGGCTACGGAGGCGGCTTGGGAGGCGGCTTGGGTGGAATTGGAGGCGGTTACGGAAATGGCGGTTATGGTGGTTACGGCCATGGAGGCTTCGAAGGCTGGGGAAATGGAGGCGGATACGGTGATTACGGATATTGAGGTGGTTATGGCGGTTCCGGATAGGGAGGCTAACCAGTACACGGTTTGTATTTTATCATTTGCAACTTTTGGACTTTTTATCCTATACGGATCTCTTTTTTGTATTGTGTTATAGTTTAAATCATGATAAATATGCCGATTTGTCGTATTTAACAATATTTATCGAGAGAAATAAGAAAGAACAATAAATACCTGTTTAATATAACCTTTTTTTCTGAAGTGTTTGCTACCGGTATGGTAAATACGAGTTTGGATTTTTAGATATCCACAACCATACGAAGGGACCCGGATTGTTCAACGGACATCGAGCGCAATTAGTTTTAACATGTTAAACTACATAATTATGTAAATAGTGTTTATGTAATAAGATATGAAATTCAATTTCACGAGCTGTTTTGTTATTTTGCCCACCATGTTTGTCTTTGTAAGGTAATATACAAACTGCGTGAATTGCATACGTCCTAAGAACATGCATTTTGCTGTTCCCATAAAGAGAATAATTAACAAAAGCATTGACTAAATGTAAGACTACGTGTGCTCATTGTATTTATCAATAGAAGAAACGTATGGCAGAGAGATTATTATTTTACATATGTAAGTTAACCTGATTGTCATGTAGCAACTTGGCGCAAAACGCCTTCAGCAAAATAAACACGTTAAATTAAATTAAATAAAATAAGCGTTTATCCATTCAATTTCGTTATTAATAAAAACGAGACAATTCAATAAAGCAATAAGAAATGTTGGTTAAAAACCAATAAAATCATGTTTTCTGAATAAGAATACCTACACACACGTACGCACACACACACATATTTATATCAACGTGTAACGCAGAAAATAATACAAGTAAAATTATAAAAGCATGTTTTTTCCTCCTTTAACAGGTTCCTAATNGATTGAAGTTTCACTTGAAACACGCGTTCCCTTTCTCAGTTTTATTACTTATATTATATCCAAAAAATTGATTACTTTGCACCTGCCTCTTAATCAAGAAAAAAAGGCCCTCTTACTTTGTGTCAGTCATTTATCAAACTAATAGTCTACGGACAATGCTTACAAGTTGCAACACAAACGAATAGATGAATTATGCAAATAACCTATTAGAATCTCAATCGTGAGCTTATGCCATTATATGTATTACAAAGGCCCGAGCCAACGTTACATCGCTGTTACCCTTTATGTACAATGTATTACAAAAGGCCCGAGCTAACTTTACACTGATGTTACATTTCATTCGTTACCCAAAGTGCATTCACGTACCATGTAATGCATGAAGCAGTGCGGATATATACAACCATGGTAGTGACATTTTCTAGGAAGATTGAAATTAGGCCATGGAAAAAATCAAAAAGGGATTGTGCTCCAGATAATCAGCGGTTTCCATGCCGAGTATATTTTGGCTTATTAAGCCTACAAAAGTTGTCTGTTTTCACCTTTCCGACCGACACTTATCTTTGGTCACGACCCTCAAAATATCTTTTACATATAAAGAAAGATATGTTAAAAAGAATTTGGAATACTACTACTACTGCTACTAGTGCTTATTCTACTACTACTAATAATTCTAATACGAGTACTTCCACAACCACCACCACCACCACCACCACCACCACCACCACCATCACCACCATCGCCACCACCACCACCACCATCACCACGACGTCGCCGATGATGATGATCATCATGATGATGATTTTAGCAGAAAAAAAGATGTGCAATGTTGTATGCCAATCTCCAACCTCCGCGCAGAGATTTGACTGGAACCAGCATAACAGAGGTTGTATGTGAGAGCATGGAACGACCACTCTGTGTGGAGATTGGCAAATCTCCATGCAGAGTTGTCGTTTCATGCTCTCCCATACGATCGAGCTGTGCTGGTTCCAGTCAAATCTCTGTGCGGATGTTGGTTTTCAATCTGCATGCAGAGTTGTCGTTCCTTGCTCTCACATGCAACCTCTGCCATCACAATAAAATCCTACCAGATTCGATAGGATGTTATTTTTTGTTTAAGATATAAATAATGGAAAGTAGTATCATTTTCTTTTATATTTTGAAAATATTGAATTAGTTAATGTTTATAATAAAAAAAAAAACCAAAATTAAAAAAGTAGAAATTACTTTTAAGAAATTTAAAAATAACCTTTGATACTGTGAGAGGCCATTATTGTACCCAGAGACGTATCTACGTCTCTGTTGTACCACGTGGCTCGGCTATTATGACGTGTTTGGTTATAACGGCATGGATTTTATATCATTATAATATGATTGTTTTTGTCCGGTTAAACAAAGGAACATTTCTCTGGCAGTTTCTTCTCCGGCGTATACATTGTTATCTATGCCGTTGATACTGTAATACGCCATTATTGTATCACGTGGCTCGGCTATCATCACGTGGCTGATTATGACGGCAGGGATTTGATCCAGCTATGCTGCTTCCAGTCAAATCTCTGCGCGGGAGTTGGTTGGTGGTATGCAAGAAAGCCTTGTATGTGAGAGCATGGAACGACAACTCTGTGTGGAGATTGGCAAGAAAGTAATCAACACAAAACCAAATCGACCACTTATGCACCTTCTTCTTTTCGGCCGTTTTCTAGTGGAATATGTAACCCGCCTCGGTCTATAATGTTATCATATTGCAGTGAAGTCCTAGAACATATCATATGCAAACACATCCTAACCCCATCTGGAAAATAACAGCATCTTAAGTTCCTTACTAAACTTAACCATGGCTTTCGTTCTGGATTCTCATGTGAAACGCAACTACTGACCACTGTCCACGACCTTCTTACCAACTATGACTCTGGCACGCAGACAGACATGGCTATCCTGGACTTCAGCAAGGCCTTCGATAATGTCCCACATAAAAAGCTCCGTCATAAACTGAAGCAGTATGGCGTCACTGTTAACATCAACCACTGGCTCGAGGACTTCCTTACAGACAGGCGCATGAATTTCAGAAATTTGTTGTGGAGGGAAAGATATCAAAGTCGGCAACAGTCGACTCCGGTGTACCACAGGGCACAGTCCTTGGCCCCTTGCTATTCCTCTGCCACATCAACGACCTACCCGATTCAGTTAAGTCCTCGGTCCGCCTATTTGCAGATGATTGTCTACTTTATCGCACCATCAGAAGTCGCCAGGACCATGAAATCCTACAATCAGACCTGATCAAACTAGAAACCTGGGCCAACACATGGAGCATGCCATTCAACGCCAAAACATGCTTTAGTCTAACCATTAACCAGGATAACCTCAAAATTCTACCAGCTCGAAAACCACATCCTTCAACATGTCCCCGTTAACCCAAACCTAAGAGTAACAATATCAGAAGACCTAAATTGGAGCTCACATATAAATAAGATCACCAAAAAAGCTAATTCCACACTTGGCTTCCTTAGACGTAACCCGAAACACTGGCCTGAATCATGCCGTATAACAGCCTACTTTGCCTATATTAGATCTACTCTAGCATATAGCTCCATTGTCTGGGATCCACACCTTCAAAAAGACGTAGACAAAACTGAAAAGATCCAAAAACAATCGTCTAGATTTATAACCGGAGACTATAACACCAAAACATCAGGCTGCGTGACAAATATGCTGAAGCGTATGAATTAAGATCCCGGCTCTCCAGGAAAGAAGAAAGGCCAACAGACTGATCTTCTTCTACAAGGTGGTTGATGGGCTGGTGCCAGCCATGCCTAGCCAAGATTTCCTTGCCCCAGTCCGGCAATTTAAACGTAGAGTTACAACTAAGTCTTTCAGAGACTATAAAGCAGAAAACATTGTTGAAAAATACTCAATTAAAACTCTTGGTGTTTCACACCAATCCGGTGCAAAGCTCCATTATATAAAACCTCTTTTGCCCCTGAGTGTAGATTACTCAATTATTTAGTGGAATGTAAATTAATGAGTATATAGACTTAGTTAAATGTAACCGTTCACGTGTTTTCAGTTTTGTTGGAGTCGATCAGCGACTATCTACAATAATTCGGACAAAAATGTTCTGCATTTAAACTCATACCTAATCGACCACCATTTCGGTCGATATTATGTAAGGTATTATTTTAATGGCTCATTTTCATTAAGATTCATTTAAGTCAGAACTTTTGCCTTTTTATTTAATTTTCGAAAACATATTGCAATGTTTTCGGATGTCAATTTCGGTTGTCACACCTTATGTACTAGTTGTGATAAACATAACTGTCTTCGTCCTACGTCCGGCGAAACGTAGTGTTAACGGAGTCCAGAGTTACATTATTGCAACTACTTATGTACCAGGCCTTTTATGTACCACTTTGAAACTTTACGTACCANCCCCCTTAGCCCTCACTTTTTATTGCATTTTTCAAATTTTAAGAGTTTTCATTTTTTTAAGTTTGAAACTGAATTATACGCACGGGCGTACTGCCGTATGCCTAGGTACGCCCCTGCACACCTTCAAAAAGACGTAGACAAAACTGAAAAGATCCAAAAACAATCGGCTAGATTTATAACCGGAGACTATAACACCAAACATCAGACTGCGTGACAAATATGCTGAAGCGTATGATTTAAGATCCCGGCTCTCCAGGAAAGAAGAAAGGCCAACAGACTGATCTTCTTCTACAAGGTGGTTGATGGGCTGGTGCCAGCCATGCCTAGCCAAGATTTCCTTACCCCAGTCCGGCAATTTAAACGTAGAGTTACAACTAAGACTTTCAGAGACTATAAAGCAGAAAACATTGTTGAAAAATTCTCAATTAAAAATCTTGGTGTTTCACAACAATCCGGTGCAAAACTCCATTATATAAAACCTCTTTTGCCCCTGAATTCAATTATTTAGTGGAATGTAAATTAATGAGTATATAGACTTAGTTGAATGTAACCGTTCACGTGCTTTCAGTTTTGTTGCAGTCGATCAGCGACTATCTACAATAATTCGGACAAAAATGTTCTGCATTTAAACTCATACTTAATCTACCACCATTTCGATCGATATTATGTAAGGTATTATTTAAATGGCTCATTTTCATTTAGATTCATTTAAGTCAGAACTTTTGCCTTTTTATTTAATTTTCGAAAACATATTGAATTGTAATGTTTTCGGATGTCAGTTTCGGTTGTCACACCTTATGTACCAGGCCTTTTATGTACCACTTTGAAACTTTACGTACTAACTATATATTATATAGATGTTATTGTCCATTCATTCATAGCAGTTAACTTTTTGTAAACATGATTACAGAAGGAAAATGTTTTTTTTTTCACAGTTTGAAAATTAAGGTCACCCTCTAAACAAGATTGAAGAAGGGAAAAAAATGATTTTGTTCACAGTTTGAAAATGAAGGTCATTCTCTTTTTTTCTTCAAAGTATCACATTTCAGTTATACAATAGGAAATGCAAAAATTTTCTTAATAATCCTTAGTCAGGATAAGATAGAGACATATGGATTTTTATCATTTACTTCAATTTCAGGTAAGAATAATGAATCATTTATTACTACTGGGGCAATATATATATGTATAAGTCTAAATTCATAAACAATATCACACAAAATACATTTCATTATAACACATTCATATTAAACCATATATAATTTATCTCTATATATTATATATATGGTACATAAAGTGTCAGATAGTGGTACATAAAGTGCCGGTACATAAATAGACTGGTACGTAAGGTGTGACATTCATCAATTTCGGATAATGATTTTCATGATTGTGATAAATTGTCACTTAAAAAGGTCCGACACTATGCAAGGGACAAACATATTTCAATAATGCACTAGTCTTGCAAACACATGCGCTCCTGCTTCAAATATGAGTGAAATAAAGATTGCAAGGGGTTGATATGAATAAACAGTTTATTAAAAGTCAATACACTTCAGTTCAATCTCATCGTGAAAAGCATGAAAAAAAAAAGACTTCATCAAGTTCATGCACAACATCATGCCTGTTTTCCTTGCAGAAAGCATGGGCTTAAATATTTGATTGCTGCATAAAAACTGTGTAGCACAGGGAACCCTGAGATTTTTACTTTTGGTTAAAAAATGTGTAGTGCATTTAAAAAAAAAAGTAAACTTGTCCTCTTAATCAGATTTTGTCATTTGTCCTGTAGGATGACAGCTTTTGGGAAATTCACTTTTCAAGATTTAACTCGTCAATACAAGCGGAAGAGTGGAATTTTTGACCCCTACTATGGAAGCAATTTAGCAGAATTGCAGCCTTTTTTTAATTTAGAAGATCCATGTAAAAAAAAGGCTTGCATGCAACATCTGCATTTCTATGTAACTTCAGGTACGACACTTTCGACAGGCAGCACGTTTTTCCATCAGTCCTCTTAAAGGGTTCACCGTTTTGTATGATAATTTTTTTAATAATTGTAAACTAATGGACTTAAAAAAAGTATACATTATGTTTAAACAAGCGAAAAAAAACAACACTCATTAAGATTTTGCGCTTAAATTGTGTTTGTGGTAAGCTTATATGCAGTCTTTGCTTGAGATAATCCGATTGCAAAGTTTATACTGCTGTGATCAACTTTAGCAAAACCCAGTTACAATTGAGGCAAAAACACTCAAGTTGATATTGGCTGTATATTCCACTCATAACAGGTGGGTAAAAGACTACAAAGAAACAGGTGGAATTCATACACTTGGTATGACTCTAGATAATTAAAAAAATATGACAGGTACATTCTTAAAAAAAAACACAGACATAACTAGAACTTGTCAATGTAGTGATGAATATCCCCCAATGCTGCATGCAGTAATTTATAGCAAGCAGTACCTATAAAAATTTAGACCACACGGTGTGGCCAGTTTTGACCCCAGGGGTGTGATTTTAGCATATTTGGTTGAGAACCATAATACAATAATTCATACCAAACATTTAATTTTAAATTTTATGTATAACAGATATTCACCTTGAACTATGTCTTGTCGGTCATTTTTATCTAGTCACTGAGAGAAAATGTAGATTATACTAACAAAGTGGAGGAATAGTCGAGCACGCTGTCTTTGGGACAGCTATTGTTCTTGAAAATATGATACTTAACTGAATCAGCCGTTGATATGTGCCTTTTAAATACTTCAATATAAATCTGATTTACATGATATATGTAGTATTGATTGCGTGTTTCAGCCATGCATGGAAGGATGTCTCTCAAGTGATATCCAGCTGCCGGACCTTTCGTCATTATCCCATGGAGAATAGCAGTAAGCATAAATTGTATGCTTCTTTTTTTTTCATGTTAATGTTTGACATGATATAAGAATAAGTTTGAAAGACTGAAATAAGACAATTATAAGTAGCATATATATAGAAAAGATGCTTAATATATGCATATGTATACCCTTCACTTGTTACCACCAGTGAATACGTGGGAGCTATAAAGAAATAATTTAATCATGCAAGTCCATCCTCTTTCTATCTGTTTGTCTGTCCGTCCCAAAACTTGTATGGACCTAAACTTCACTACGCAATGAACATTGAACAAAATGTTACAACAAATGTAAAACTACGTAAGACATAACTGTTTTTCCTTTTTTTTGCAAGAACAACATGGCTACCTCCAAGGTCAAGGTCAAACTTTCAAGTCCAAGGTAAAATACAGCAATTTATAGCCCTAATAGGCTTAAACAGATACTGAATAATTTTATAAGAAGTTGACAAGGTCAAACAGTCAAACAATAGCAGTTTTTGTTAAGCTAATTTCATATCAAGACGACATGATGCATGCACCACCTACAACGCTTGCCTTAGTTCAATGTCACATTTGTGAAATAGGATTTATGTGTAACAAAGTTACATACATGCTGCATTAACAACTGTATTCACATTATGCCTGTCACACGACTCTTCTTTCTGTTAGTACAGGCTAATCAGGGACAAGCCTGTGCTTTTATGGGTTTTTTCATGTATAAGAAGTCTGTTCTAACAGAACAGGCTAATCTGGGACGACACTATACGCACATGCATTATGCCCAGATTCCCCAGAACTAGGCTCAATTCTTGTTCCTCTCTTTTGACACAGAGACTATGAGAAGCATGAGGGTTTTGTGTTTGGAGGCTCTCAGCAGAAGGTCTACGTTGAAAACGCTGCTCATATGCATGGTTATAACTACAGCTCTCCACTTCATTATCAACTTTGAACAAATAAGAGAGCACGGCGATTACAAAAGTTTAGACCTACCACTGAGTTACGCAGAGCTCACGGACTATGAGCCTTTGCATCTGACACATTTTGAAACATTTCCCAGGGATGGCCCAGTGAAAATACCGCGGATAATCCATCAGACTTGGAAAGATACAAATATTCCTAGAAAGATGATTGGTTGGGTAAAGTCGTGGTTGAAAAATAATCCTGGTTATGAGTATTGGTTGTGGACGGACAAAAGCGCGCGAGCCTTGATCAAGGAGAGGCATTCTTGGCTTTTGGATACTTATGACAACTATCCAGAAAACATCAGGAGGGCAGATGCACTGCGCTACGTGATCTTGTATGAATTTGGTGGTATTTATGCAGACATGGATGTGGAAAGTTTAAAAAACCTGGATCCAATGCTGAGGAAGTACTCCTGCTTCGTACCTCAAGAGCCTTACGAACATCCCATCCTGTACGGCAACTTTGAGCACCTCGTTATCAACGCTGTGATGGGATGCCGGGAGAAACACCCGTTTATGATGTCGCTCATGGAGAACTTGCCCTACTTCTCACACATGTGGAATGTCCTGGACAGTACTGGACCCCACTTCCTTACAAACATGTACAAACGATACACACATGAACATGCAAACACTGATCCTATGGATTCTAATGCAGTTTACTTGGCCCCTGCCGAGTATTTCTTCCCAACAATAGATCCTTCAAAACATTTTTGGTTTCGAATTCAGTGCTCAAACTTTGAAAAATTGACTAAACTTCAAAAGCGTGCGTGTGTTAGTCTGAAAAGACTGGGGGGTAAAAGGAAGCCATTGAACGTGTCATTCACCGATCACCACTGGATACATACATATCTTGACTTCCGTCTCTCGTTGAAGGGTCCTGTTGATATACATTCTGTTGTTCCAAGTGTAAAGATCTATAAGAACACTAGCTTTAGCTAATTAATGTTTTAAGCAGTAGGCATGATCAAAATTTGTGTAGGCTAGTATCAATAATTGACTGTGCCAGATCATTATAAATGGAATGTTTTATTTAGGGATGGCATCGAATACCTATATCGGTATTCAAATATTCGCAAATCCATTCAATCGAATATTCGCATAAAACGGCTGGATTGATTTAACTTCTATTACTCAGTTTCGTATCCAGTAGGGATATAAAATATAAATTGACACAGAAATTTATCAGAAAAGAGTGAAACTTGTTCTGTTTTAACTTCCATAGTTTTTTAAGTTATGTCCGTTTGCTGAAGACGAGGCTGTTTATAAACGTTGCTATTGCATAATTGTATCGCTGTCGGCTACTACTATGACCGAAACTGTAATCTGGCACTAATAGAAGGAAAAACATCATGTCATTGAACTTTATTTTTATTTGAAATTTTAAAGTAACGATAGCATGTACGTTTATATGAAGAAACATATCAATAAGGCATGCAAAGGACACCAAATATTCAAGAACAAATATAAGGAAAAACATCATGTCATAGAATTTTATTTGAAATTTTAAAATAACGATATTGTGTACGATATTGATATAAAAAGGAAAATATCAATAAGCCATGCAAAGTACATCACATTTTAATGTCTGTTCAAACTGTGATCACAGAAACTAAATTATTATTCGTCAGTCAATTGAAGCCCTTAATTGGCACCTAATTGACAAACAACAGTTCGGGCCCTTTGTTAGAGTGTGTATATTGCATTGGGCAATTTGAGTAATTCACACATTTTAATCGCTGTTCATACTGTGTTCACAGAAACTTAATTATTATTCGCCAGTCAATTGAAGCCGTTTATTGACACCCATTGACAAACAACAGTTCGGGTCCTTTCTTAGAGTGTGTATATTGTATTGCGCAATCAACGCTGATACGGGCTGCGTTATCAGTTTGATACGAAGAACGTCACATCAAACATGTTAATCCCAAATGATTTCGGGTGCCAATTAGTAAGGGGCTCGCCGGTCATTAAATATAAGGGTAATTACGTTTGTTTTTTTTTTTTTTAATGCGAATATCAATTCTGTTATTCGAATACTGACCATTCAATCAAATATTCGAATAATTTAGCCATCACTAGTTTTATTTACATGTCAGAATGTACAAATGTTTCTCTTGATTTTCAATTATCATGTTGTGTAATATATCCAGTTTTGTCTAGTCTTGTTGCAGCTTTGAACAAAGTATCAAGCTTGTATTAACTATTGATATATGATGCAGCATGTGAGCAACCTAAGATCATGTATTTACCAACCACTCTACCTTTGTACTGGGACCTTGTCTGTAGAAAAGGTTAGACTTAAAAGGAGCCGCGCTCTGTGAAAAGGGGGTATAATGCATGTGCGTAAAGTGTCATCCCAGATTAGACTGTGCAGTCCGCACCAGCTTATCAGGGACTACACTTTCCGCTTTTATGGCATTTTTTGCTAAGAAGAGATTTTCTTTAAAAGAAAAATATCATAAAAGCGGAAATTTTCGTCCCTGATTAGCTGGTGCAGACTGCACAGGCTAATCTGGGATGACACTTTACACACATCCATTAAACCCCTTTAAACAGAGTGCAGCCCATATTTGATTCATCAATTAGTCGTAACTTTAACATCAAGTACAATATCCATAGACACTACCAGCTGCTTTTTCTACATTGCTTGTTACTTTCAGGTTGAACTGTGTTCATTATACAGGATATTTAATTTGACTTCATTGTCATTTATGTTTAATAAACCATAAAGTATTTATACCATTTGCTTAGTTTGAATTTTAATTTCTTTAAATACTACCGGTATTAGGAATAAAGAATAGTGCCATTTCATCCTTAACCATATTCATTATATTAGCTTACAAAATGCTATACATTTTTCTTGCCATTGTTTGCAATGAGTATATTGTATTATATCTACAGTTTAATGTTTTTATATGGGAATAATGTTATACATGTATAGTTCTTAGGTTTTAAGCTTTTAGTGCACCCAGCTAACTCAAATTACATGAGTGTTACCATGGTTGTTTCTGTCTACATGTATTTGTTAGGAAAAACATTACAATTAGAATGTGTACTGAGATGCAGTAGTTGTATAAACCCTTTGTCTATCCATTCACGATGTTTAATATAAATTTAATAAAAATGAGCTGCGTTATTCAAAAAAGGGTTTTATGCTATATGCTTCCAGCATGGCTCCAGATAAGCCTGCAAATTCACGCAGTCAGATCAGGAGCTACCCTGTCCGCTATAAAGTCAAGCAAGGTTCGATGTGGCTCAGATTGGCGTTCTATTTTCTGGGCAGATACTGATTCTTTAGGCTATGGTAACTCTACCAATAGTCAGGTGGAGCCACAATATGTGGTGACTGTACACCTGTGTTTAAGTAACAGGTGGGCAATACTTCATTAAGACCACAGCATGATGATCACGACAAGAGGGCCCTTGATCACTTGTTATTCCAGAGAAGATATAACGTATTTACTATATAAATCATGTGTCCCCTGGGGCTACGTGATGTTTGACCCGAGGGGCATGATTTGAACACTTTTTGAGGACCACTATAGGATTTTACAATTAAATTTTTAACCTAGGATAATTGCTGTGTGCAGTTGAATAGTTATAATGCCATCAGAATATTTGCTAATGTGTACAATTTAAAAAACCCATTAATTAGTAGAAAGCAAAAAGACAGTTTTTAATCAAATTCTTCCAACTGCATGGATTTTAATGATTTCTATTGATCCGTATCATATGCAACTTGGATTGAGTAACTCGCCCTTGAGTTGGACATCTTGTAGTTTGTAAAAGATAGGTGTAGTTGGACATGATCTGAGACTAACAAATATTTACCCTTGATACTCGAAGTTAATCAAAGTTCTAAATAAAATGTCATCAAATTATTTCTCTATGAAATTGCATATGTAGCAATCAAATTAAAAACAACTTGTTAACTCTCCAGAAGTCATTTTTTTGTCTAATCTTTATGAAACTCGCTCAGAACATTCTTTCTAATGATATTTTGTTGAATTTTGAAAATGGTTCCAGTCTGCGGGAAAATATGGCTACCAGGGCAAGCAGTTTGTCTTACATGACAATAGTCAAACGTTATGAACAATATAAGCACTTGTTTTTCTTCCAAACGTCCTCGTGACATTTACTCAGAAGCTTGGTTCTGCAATTAGAAATCACTTTGTCAATATAACGAAGCATTTTTTTAAAGCAATTACCAATATAGTATCTTATTGAAATTAATTCATATTATGACATCCATTTTAAATGCAGTCATCTGAATTTTAACATCTGCCTATTCAAAATAAATTAATATTGCCAAAAACACATTGTTGATTTTGTTTATTTCTGAAGATGATCATCATCATGATGATGATAATGATGATGAATTCATGGCTTGTCAGGAATCAACTTGAATCTCTCGAACTGACTATCAGCCAACTGCTTAGCACCAAAAATCATTTCAAATAGCCGAGTCAACATGTTTGTGCTATTTTTAGAACAGCATCATTACTGATAGCTTGCAGCACAGGTGGTAAGCCGATATTATTATTTTATTTGTATGCCCCCCTTCGAAGAAGAGGGGGTATATTGTTTTTCTCATGCCGGTAGGTCGGTCCGTCCGTCCATCCACCAGATGGTTTCCGGAAGATAACTCAAGAAAGCTTGCGCCCAGGATCATCAAACTTCATAGGTACATTGATCATGACTGGCAGATGACCCCTATTAATTCTCAGGTCAAAGGTCAAGGTCACAGTGACTAGAAATAGTAAAATGGTTTCCGGATGATAACTCAAGAACGCTTACGCCTAGGATCATGAAACTTCATAGGTACATTGATCATGACTCGCAGATGACCCCTATTAATTTTCAGGTCACTAGGTCAAAGGTCACGGTGACTCGACACAGTAAAATGGTTTCTGGATGACAACTCAAGAAGGCTGACGCGTAGGATCATGAAACTTTATAGGTACATTGATCATGACTCGCTGATGACCCCTTTTGATTTTCAGGTCACTAGGTCAAAGGTTAAGGTCATAGTGACTCAAAACAGTTTAATGGTTTCCGGATGATACCTCAAGAATACTTAGGCCTATGATAGAGAAACTTCATAGGTACATTGAACATGACTGGCAGATGACCCCTATTGATTTTCAAGTCACTAGGTCAAAGATCAAGTTCACAGTGACAAAAAACGTATTCACACTATGGCTGCCACTACAACTGACAGCCCATATGGGGGCATGCATGTTTTACAAACAGCCCTTGTTTATATAATGCTATGAAAGTCTCTATTATAGCTAATATATATAAAAAATAAAATATGGGCTTCCCTCCTGTGGCTTGCAGCAATACTAAATGTTAAATTCTGCATATTTTTGAGTCTTTCATATGAAAAGTTAAAATGAAGACACAATTATTTAGGAACTTCATATGGATTTCACATAATTGGTTTTAATTAATTTTGGGTTGTTCAGATTTATCTATATAGAGTGTCATGTAATCATTCCACTTTTTGACCGGTTTTAACATTAGATTTTTTAAAAATATTCATGGTAATTAATCGAGTTCATTATCATCAACAAATGCCTCGCATTTGAATATGTAAAACTTCGATTAAAAAGAAAGCCTTTACATAGAGGCAGATTTGCATGCATGATGCATGGTATGTCTTGTCAGCTCTTCAAGTTTTGGTTGTTGAATACTATTTGAAACCGCATTTACATGAAGTAAGCCATTTCAACCAGCCAGTATTTGCCTGTATGGTATATGTTTGCAAGATCATTGAAAAACATGTCCAGCAGGGATTCAGGCGGGGCGCAGTTTTCCTTATATGGCTATAGTGAAACCTTGCGAATACTGTCAAATTGTTAACTCCGCCAAAGTCGAAGGGATATAGAATGCCTGTTAGTCAATTGGAAACAAAACTTTTCAGGGCTATAACTCAGAAACTATATAAGATATCAACATAACACTTCATGGGTGTATAGGTATCAACGAGGAGAAGTACCATGGACAAAAAACATAGACCTACACTTTCTTAAATAAGAGTTATTGCCCTTTTTTGTATGATGCAACTTTTCAGGGCTTTATCTCAGATACCATACACAATTACGACATGAAACTTCATTGGTGTAAAGATATCAATGAGGAGAAGTGCCATGCACAAAAAAACATAGACCTACACTTTCTTAAATAAGAGTTATTGCCCTGATGTAACTTTTCAGGGCTTTATCTCAGATATGATATTTTATCATGAAACTGTTTGGGTGTGTTGAATAAATGAGAATAACCTTGCACAAGAACCATAACCCTGCCCCTACACTTTCTTAAATTAGAGTTATTGCCCTTTGTTGTTTTTGTATGATGTAACTTTTCAGGGTTTTATTTCAGATACTCTTAAAGATTTGAACATGAAACTTCATGTGTGTTCATGTTTAGATATAAATGAGGAGAATTGCAATTCATAAAAACAATTAACCTAGTACACTTAATTATTTTTGTTAAGGATTATACCGTACATCTGGGGATTTGCACCCATCCTTATACAAAAATTATTTGGCATGGGATGTAATTCAAGGAATTTGCTTGTTTGTCCTATATTTATGAAACTAGTTCAGAATTATTTTTTATGCCCCCCGGTAAGGTGGCATATAGTATTTGAACTGTAAGTCCGTCTGTCTGTTTGTCAGTCTGTGCGTCCGTCCGAAAACTTTAACGTTGGTCATAACTTTTGCAATATTTAAGATAGCAACTTGATATTTGGCATGCATGTGTATCTCATGAAGCTGCACATTTTGAGTGGTGAAAGGTCAATGTCAAGGTCATCCTTTAAGGTCAAAGAAAATAATAAAATGCATGTGTATCTCATGGAGCTGCACATTTTGAGTGGTGAAAGGTCAAGGTCATCCTTCAAGGTCAAAGTTCTTTTTTTTCTTCAAAGCAGCGATGTAGGGGGCATTGTGATTCTGACAAACACATCTCTTGTTTTCAAATGACATCTTGGCCAAGTTTAACTAGTGATGTGTTTGTGAAACACTATGTCCCCTTTTGAGCGATTTTGACCAGTATATTTGACCTTTGACCTTGGAGGATGACCTTGACCTTTCACCACTCAAAATGTGCAGCTCCATGAGATGCACATGCATGCCAAATATCAAGTTGCTATCTTCAATATTACAAAAGTTATGGCCAAATGTTAAAGTTTGTGCAAACCAACAAAGCAACAAACCAACAGACAGTACAAAAACAATATGTCCCCCAGTATAGACTGGGGGACATAAAAATGGTTTTGATCCATTGAAAAACATGGCCACAAGACGGTAGGGAAGTTTTTCTTATACGTCTTCAGTGAAGTCTTGTAAAAAATCAACAAAAGGGCCACGATGGCCCTGAATCACTCACCTTTTACTTGAATTGGCCCGGTGACCTAATTTTTGACCCCAGATGACCCATATACGATCCAAAATCAGATATTATCAAGATAAACATTCTGACCATATTTCATTAAGATCAGATGAAAACTATGACTTCTATTGTCTACACAAGCTTTTTCTATGATTTGACCTAGTGACCTAGTTTCTGACCCCAGATGACCCAAATACAATCCCAATCCAGATGTCATCAAGATAAACATTCTGACAAAGTTTCATAAAGATCTGATGGAAACTGTGACCTCTATTGTCTACACAAGGTTTTTCTATGATTTGACCTAGTGACCTAGTTTTTGACCCCAGATGACCCAAATACAATCCCAACCCAGATTTCATCAAGATTAACATTCTGACCAAATTTCATAAAGATTGGATGAAAACTGTGACCTCTATTGTCTACACAAGGTTTTTCTATTATTTGACCTAGTGACCTAGTTTTTGACCCCAGATGACCCAAATACAATCCCAACCCAGATTTCATCAAGATAAACATTCTGACCAAATTTCATAGAGATTGGATGAAAACTGTGACCTCTATTGTCTACACAAGGTTTTTCTATTATTTGACCTAGTGACCTAGTTTTTGACCCCAGATGACCCAAATACAATCCCAACCCTGATTTCTTCAAGATAAACATTCTGACCAAATTTCATAAAGATTGTGTAGACAATAGAGGTGTTGACGGACGCACGCATGACGGATGCCGGAAATCACACGATCACATAAGCTCACCATATCACTTCCTGACAGGTGAGCTAAAAATGGTTCTGGGGAAAAGCAAGTTCAGAAGCCACACAACAAAAGCTTCTCTGTTTCTCTGGATCTCATATGAGTGACTTAGAGCCTTTGGCTTTCTTATTTAAACCTACTTTAGCTCTGGTGACCTACATACATGTATGCAGCATATTGGAACGATTTGCAAAACTTTGAAAGAGGGTCACCAAAGTATAATTTCTCTGAAGTTTTGTAAAATCTGCCCATCAGTTTATGCATGACGTTTGAATGAAAAAATGTGTGATGACGGTAATTGCATGACTGACAAAAGACCATCCCAAAAGCTAACCATGGTCAGTTGTGTGCAGGTGAGCTCAAGACACAACAAAATAAAGGATTTATAGATTTTATATAAAATTCAGTAACATGTAAAATTGAGTTAAAAGATAACTATAGAGAAAACATTAAAAATACATACATAGATAACAACAAATTACAAATGTCTAACAGAACATCATTTACATTTTCATATCCATTCACTACTACTTGTCTTCTTCAGTGAACATGTTCTGTTGCATATTTATGCAGAATTCTATAACTTGAAAATATTACAAGAGCTGTCCCAAGACAGAGCCTTCAACTATTTTTCTGTTTTGGTAGTATAATGTACGTTTTCTGTCAGTCACATAATACAATGAGCACAAAGACATATATTAAGCTGATTATCTGTAGTAGTTATACTTATCGTATATGTAAACTTAAGATAAAATTTAAAAAGTTAGCAATAAAAAAAAAAAATATGTGACCTTGCCATGAAATTAAATTGCAGGTCAGAGTTATGGAACTTGGTCAGTGACCCAACAAAATCACCTGACCAGATGATTGTGTTAAGTTGGAGTACCTGTTGTAGAAACAGTGATATGGAAGGGTTGCACATTTACCTTAAAGAGGAACTTATGCAGACACCAACATTTGGGCCAGTAGTATAGCTTGGACCATTCAGTGAATAATTGATCTAAAAAATGTCTATTTTGGTTTTATTTAATGGATATTTCTAAGGGACTATTTTTGACGATTTGTTTACTTATTTATAAAACATGTTACCATATCAAGATTGACAAAGGCCTATGAACATCATGGTTAAAATAGGGATTATACAAGCGAACTACTTTTGTGTCAACATTATATTGTGTCGAACTCTTTGTCTTCAAAAGTTTGATTCAGATCAACAAACATAAAATGATGAAAATGTTTCCCATCAGAATGCCAGCCCATAAAAAAACAACAGCTCAAAACTTCGTTTGAAATCTTGCTCAAGGCCATATGCTTCATGTTTGTTAAAAGTGAAGATATACCACTATAGAAATAGGTTAGTGTATTATCACCAGCATCAAGAACTACTTGAATGTTCACTTGAGAATTACACTCGGTTCAGTGTTACGAATGGCCGAGATTGATAAACACTGCATGTCATATTTATTAAACACGAGTGCATGAAAAAAACTCGCACAATTTAACATAATTTTACCCGAAGGATATGATCTACAAATGAACAACACCAGCCTTAACTTCTCTGACTTAAAACAGTGATCTACATAGGAACCAACTAACATGTTCATTAACAACAGGCACTTGAACAACTTTAACAAGATGGCAATGCAAGCAACGGGATATGATGGAACACAATACATGACAATGCCTTTCTCATTTGCAAGATTAACTTACGCTTATTTGTATTGATCACATGTTTATTGTTTTCAAGATAGAACACCAGATAAGAAACGAAGGGTCAGAAACAGGCAGGTGTTGTTAACAAATCTTTGTAGAATATACAACAAGAGGGCCATGATGGCCCTGAATCCCTCACCTGAGTTTGAGCTAAACTAATAATCAAAACTGGACCTAGTGATGTAGTTTTTGCACAAACTTGACTTGGCATATGTATTGTCAAAAATAGCATTTCATTAGGATTGAGTCATAAATGTGGCCTCTATAGTAGTCACAAGGGTTTTGTAAAATTTAAACAGGTGACCTAGTTTTTGGAGGCACGTGACCCAGAACTGAACTATTGTCAAGATAAACATTCTGACCACGTTTCTTCACGATTGAGTCATGAAACTGAAAAATTAAATTAACTTTGTTTAAGGACCGGTGCAAAACTAGGACAAAAAATAATATGTAAACTTGAGCTTACAATACCCCCACATGCCGCATTGACACAGAATATTTTGCATGTTGTCTTCACAAAAAACAGCGGACACCATGCTCAATGTTTAAAACGCACTAAGTGACCACGTGACCTAGTTTTTGACCCGGCAAGGCCCATGTTCGAACTTGGCCTTAAGATCATCAAGATAAAACTTCTGACCAAGTTTGGTGAAGATCAGATGAAAACTACTTGAATTAGAGAGCGGACACCATGCTGAATGTTAAAAAATGCACTTAGTGACCCCGTGACCTAGTTTTTGGCCCGGCATGACCCATATTCCAACTTGACCTAGACATCATCTAGATACAACTTCTGACCAAGTTTGGTGAAGATTGGATGAAAATTACTTGAATTAGAGAGCGGACAACATGCTGAATGTTTAAAATGCACTAAGTGACCCCGTGACCTAGTTTTTGACCCATATTCGAACTTGACCTAGACATCATCTAGATACAACTTCTGGCCAAGTTTGATTGATGAAGATCGGATGAAAACAACTTGAGTTAGAGAGCGGACAACCAATGCGGACTGACAGACAGACTGACAAGCTCACTCCTATATACCCCCCTAAACTTCGTTTGTGGGGGTATAAAACACACATAATAAGTAAGATTATCAGACTACAAAACAAGGTTCTTTACTGAACATGACCCAGTTTCTTACTCAGTCAAGCTATCATTAGAGCAAATGTTCTGACCAAGTTTCATGAAAATGGCCCAAAAATGTGACTTCTAGAGTGTTCACAAGCTTTTTCTTTTATTTGATCTAGTGACGTGTTTCGAACTTGTCCAAGATATTATTGGGACAAATGTTCTGACCAAGGTCCATGAAGATTGGACAATAAATGTGGCCTCTAGTGTTCACAAGGTAAATGTTGACGACGCACATGGAACGACAGACAAAAGATGATCACAAAAGCTCACCATGAGCACTACTGCTAATAAATTTACCAAAAATATACTAAATTTCACAATTCAATTTTCCACCACAAAACATATTCAGATTTTCTTACATTAATCAATGCTTTTCCCAAACAAGTTACAATATAATTTTCAGATGGCTAATATACAACAAAAGCTCATGTGCATGGTCAAATAAAATTCCAAATTTTAACTGGTTTAAACTATGGAGTGAATAAAACCATTTTCAACCCTATATTGGAGCCAGTCTCTTGGACAACCATGCTTAATGCTTGTTCTTATTGTATTGTTCCAGATTAGCTGGTGCAGTACGCATCCGCTTATCAGGGATGCAACTTTCAACCTAGACTGGATTTTCTTAAGTAGAGAGTTCCTTTAAACAAAACCACACAGGCTATTCAAGGACAACATTTTTGGCTTTTCCTAATCTGGCCAATTGTTTTTGCACATGCATTAAGCCCAGTTTTCACAGAGACCAGGGCCCATATTCACAAATGTTTAAAGTCCTTATTATAGACTCGGACTTATATTTCCCAAATTAAAAAAAAATCAATTTTCTAGAGACATCAAATCATGTCAAATGAATGAAAAGTGATCTTTGTGTAGTTCTCTTAATGTTAAATGTGATTGTTTGATGATACGAATTATGGATACAACAATATTTTGATTCTTTTCTTAGGTCTAAGTTTATAATTAAGACTTATTATATTGGTGAATCCGAGCCCAGCTCATTCAGTGCTGCTATACACACACCAGGCTCAGCTATCACCTTGACACAGCTGTGAACAGGGCTGCTAACATTTGTTAAGACAGTTTTGCATTGACTTGTACATACATTTGTCATGGAATTCACACATGTGCAGCTCGAGTCGAATGGCATGCTGTCAGACATTGAGTTAACATGTTAAGCAAATTGCACATACATATGGTAAGAAATATTGATGATTATGGAAACAACACATGTGTAATTGTATGTGTAATACATGTATGAGTTGAATGAAACTGGAAATAAATAACTCATTAAAACTATATTACAATACTGGCATTATCTGTACAAAATCATTCTAACACGGGTCAATTTTTCTGTTGCCATTGTTTACTTTAATAAATCACAGCTGAAAAGTATTACCATGTATTACACTTAATGCACATGCATTAAGGCCGTTTTCCTAGAGTGCAGCTCATTTTGATCCAGTGAGTCCTACACAATCATATAAATATAAGTGATAATGCCCTTAAACAAAAAAACTTAACCATAACAAAAATATGAAAAAATGTGTTAAACATTTGTACCTCTTGCTTTCAAGACCACAGTATGCAGTGCATATTCTCACTTATATGGGGCTGGGGCCATTTCAGTGCAGAATTTTTAAGTGTAATACCTTAAAGGAATTAAAGAATATTTTCAATTATTTTCATATATATCCTTATTCTATATAAACACATGCATAGCTGTTGGAGCATTAAAATTAAATAATTGTTTAATTGATATAAAATCAAAAATTCAGATTTTGTATTATTTTATTTTTTTTAAATTGGGGGAGGGGGGATTTTTTTTTTCTTCAAAAATTCAAACAAAAAATATACACTTTTGGCTGGGGCTGGGGGAAATGGCGCAAAAATTTCGGCCCCCAAAAATATGACCTGGTTTGTTAATACCCATGTCTAAATTCATTCAACCAAAGTGCTTCTGAAGCACAAACAATTATGCTTTGAGACATCATGCTGTAATTATGCAGCAGATTAATACATCATCCCATCAACACTAGTTAAAGCTTTATATATAAACAAATACAAGAATGAATTGTTTGCTACAATTGCTACATGTACATGAAAGCAAACATGGTTTGATGGAGGGATGACTGTATGGCATATAAGGACACCTTTGGTAACAGCTGTAGGACCTTCACAAAACTAGGATGGTTACCATGGAAACGGGAGAATCCTGACCAGTATTCTACTTGCTTTATGAAAAATATTGCATTTTTTTCTTATCTCTTACAAAACTAGAAATGTGTCACATGCCCCACAAAACATGTTTGGACAAAGACAAATCCACTGAAAATTCTACACTGGACAAAAACACAATGAGCTATAAATCAGAAAAACTGGTCACAGCCAAAATTCATCTTCACATTAAGGTCATTTAGCTGAGAAAGTTTAACCCTTTGCATGCTGGGTAATTTGTCGTCTGCTAAAATGTCGTCTGCTGAATTTCTTAAATTAGCATTTTCTTTGATTTTTTTCAAAGAACACTATCAGAATAGCAAACAGTTTGGATCCTGATGAGACGCCACGTTCTGTGGCGTCTCATCTGGATCCAAACTGTTTGCAAAAACCTTCAAAATCCGGTTCCAGCGCTCAAAGGGTTAAACATCATTTAAGGTCACCAAAACTATAACTT
>VMBQ01001307.1:121676-186519 GCA_007657795.1 Dreissena rostriformis | reverse complement strand
GTGACCTAGTTTCTGACACCAGATGACCCAAATACAATCCCAACCCAGATTTCATCAAGATAAACATTCTGACCAAATTTCATAAAGATTGGATGAAAACTGTGACCTCTATTGTCTACACAAGGTTTTTCTATTATTTGACCTAGTGACCTAGTTTTTGACCCAAGATGACCCTAATACAATCCCAACCCAGATTTCATCAAGATAAACATTCTGACCATATTTCATGAAGATTGGATTAAAACTGTGACCCCTATTGTCTACACAAGGTTTTTCTATTATTTGACTAGTGACCTAGTTTTTGACCCCAGCTGATCTTAATACAATCCCAACCCAGATTTCATCAAGATAAACATTCTGACCAAATTTCATGAAGATTGGATGAAAACTGTGATCTCTATTGTCTACACAAGGTTTTTCTATTACTTGACCTAGTGACCTAGTTTTTGACCCCAGATGACCCAAATACAATCCCAACCAAGATTTCATCAAGATAAACATTCTGACCAAATTTCATGAAGATTGGATGAAAACTGTGACCTCTACTGTCTACACAAACAAATTGTTGACGGACGCACGCATGGACGCACGCCGGACATCACACAAACACATAAGCTCACCATGTCACTTCGTGACAGGTGAGCTAAAAAAGATAGGGGAATTTTACCGATAATCCTAATAATACAAAAATGTATGACATTTTTCCTTCTTTGTCAGTGTAAAAAAGTCCCCCTCCCATGCAAAATATGGGGAGATCTTCAATTAAAGGGTGTGAATCCCCCCATCCCCCTTCCTAGAACAGACACTGGGTGAATACATATTTTAAGTTTCACAAAAATCAGGAGAGAAATGTGGAAGAAGTTAGCACCAAAAACTAATAAACAAACTGTGTAACTTGAGTTACAAGGGACACTACTTGTGTCACAAGGGAGACTACTTGTGATACAAAGGACACTACTTGTGTTACAAGGGACACTACTTGTGTTACAAGGGACACTACTTGTGTTACAAGGGACACTACTTGTGTTACAAGGGACGCTACTTGTGTTACAAGGGACGCTACTTGTGTTGCAAGGGACGCTACTTGTGTTGCAAGGGACGCTACTCGTGTTGCAAGGGACACTACTTGTGTAACAAGGGACACTACTTGTGTAACAAGGGACACTACTTGTGTAACAAGGGACACTACTTGTGTTACAAGGGACACTTCTTGTGTTACAAGGGACACTACTTGTGTTACGAGAGACAAAACTTGTAATACAAGGGACACTACATGTACTTGTGTTACAAGGGACACTACTTGTTGTGGCTGTTCCTGGGAGAGTGAGCTGTCCTGACTCTGGGCTGAGGTCTTCCCTGACCACACCCGGTCTACCATCGAGAACAGGGCTTCATCTCTGTAACACAAAAACTGAATAAACACAAACTGTTGATTGATGTTAAATACAATCAATATAACCACAACTAGTTTGTCCTGATAGTGACTAAGAATACCTGCAGACTAAGTTGAAATTGGGGCGTAATTTTGTAATTTTGAATGTAAGATGATAACATGAGGGACATGATGGCCCTGTATCGCTCCACGGTTTTTTAATGCGAAAAAAGCTTGCAATGCGCATGGGTTGAAAGGTACTCAAACATGTGATTTTCTATCCCTCGTCCCACTGGGCGCTTAAAGTTGGAAGGGTGAGCTTTTTTATAAATGGAAAACGTTACTACGGTGTTAACTAAACAGACTAAAAAGCCTGGGAATTGTCGCACAGGTCCTTTGCTTATAACGTAGGTACATTTATCTCTCCAAAAGAATTTGTCGTTCTTTCTATTTCACATATTTTTAGATGCTGAAGCTCAAATCTATGCATTTTCTACAAGATTTATTTCGTTTTGAAAACAGGACTTCCGGTTTCAAAAAGGAGAAATTGCTCATGATGAGCAATTTCTCCTTTTATCATAATGATTTCTACCCCACCCAGCCAATTTATAAATAGTCCTTTACAATATTATTTCTCGTCTGCAATCTCTTTCAATTTGGGGCAGTCCAAAATGTGTCGTTTGGTAAAGGGTTAACATTTATGGATAGTTAACATGTTGGTCTACCTTTCACGCTCGACATGTATGCATTTATCTCTTATAATTAAAAAGTTATTCCATGTGTATTTTGATAAACTTTTAGTTTGAGAAGAAAATAGTTTATCCATCCCATAGTGAATAAATAGCAAAAACCCATTAACATGCAAAGTTCAACGACTTCCTATGGCCATGCTTTTTGACTAATCAACTTTTTAATGGGAGCCTTCAAGGGATAAATTTGGCCCCAGGGGCATAATTTGAACAAACTTGGTAGAGAACTATAAGATGTCACTTCATACCAAATTTGGTAGCCCTAGGTCCAAGAAGATTTTTAAAGTTTGCACAAAAGAGGCTTTATACAAGCATATATTCAGTTTTGTGACCCAGGGGAAGGGTCAAATTTGAGCCCAGGGGAATAATTTGAACAAATTTGGTAGAGGACTATTAGAGATGTCACTACATACCAAATTTGGTAGCCCTAGGCTCTATAATAATGATCAAGAAGATTTTTAAAATTTGCACAAAATAGGCCTAATTTAAGCATATGTTCATTTTTGTGACCCCCTGGGCAGGGTCAAATTTGACCCCACAGGCATAATTTGAAAAAACTTGGTAGAGAACTTTAAGATTTGAATACATACCAAATTTGGTAGAAATAGGCCCATTGGTTATGGACAAGAAGATTTTTAAAGTTTGCACAAAATAGGCCCAATATAAGCATATGTTCAATTTTGTGACCCCTTGGGAACGGTCAAATTTGATCCCAGGGGCTTAATTTGTAGAAACTTGGTAGAGGACTATTAGATGTTACTACATACNTTGACCTTTGACCTTGAAGGTCATCATTGACCTTGACCTTTTCACCACTCCAAATGTGCAGGTCGATGAGATACACATGAAAAAAAAAAAAAAACGTTCTTTTTTACCTTTGACTTTGAAGGATGACCTTGACCTTTCACCACTCAAAATGTGCAGCTCCATGAGATACACATGCATGCCAAATATCAAGTTGCTATCTTCAATAATGCAAAAGTTATGACCAATGTTATAGTTTTCGGACGACGACTACGACTACAACGACGCGGCAGACGAGAGGACTATGACAATACCTCGGGTTTTCTTTGAAAACAGCCGAGCTAATAATTAGTTGCTGTGGGTGCGCGGTAGGGAGGGGGTCGCAGAGTGGCAGTTTCGCCTAGGGTGCCAAATACTCTTGAGCCCCGGCCCTGCAAACACATAAGTAACTGCAATTAAAGAAACATAATTATGACACGGATTAAACCTTCAATTATGGAATGCTTGTAATTAAATCCAGCAATACTAGTCATAAGTATACCTGCAGTATTTGTAAATGGTATCACATTTGTAAATTACATCTGCAAAAAAGACACTTATTAAACCTGCAACGAAAAACACATAAGGCGTTTACTATACCTGCAATAATAAACATATTTGTCTCTGATTATACCTGCAACGGTGGACATATTTTTCATTGATTATATCTGCAGTGATAAACACATTTGTAAATGTAATTATAAGTTTTGTACACCTGCAACCAAGGACGCTTTACTCACTAATTAAAACGAAAACATAATATTCTATCTGCGACTATACCCATTACCCCTTAAACAAATCACACAATTCATACCTGCCAATATAAAGACATCTTTATGTACATCTATGTTAACACATGACACAGAGCATACCTGCAACCATAGACAAAAAAACAAAAACTCGAGACATGAGGAATCTGACTGATTATGTACTCAGCAATATTTTTCTAACCCTGAGGTGGGTGGGTGGTGTGGAGTTAACAGCACACTGACCCACAGGAAGATGACAAATTTATTTTTTGCGGTCTAATTTCCTACCGTAGAACCAAGCATATTTATCTTAATCCCACATTGTTATTTTCTTTATAATATATTTCTAATTGCTATGGGTTTTTTAAACCCAAGAATCAAAATTTGATTTGCAGATAAATATTCTAGGACCCAGATTAATAAAGCGGAATATCAAATTTCATTATGTAGGGAATTGCTTGCCATGTGAAAACATTTCTAAGTGTTTAATACCTGCACTCAAAACACTGGTAACATGTGCAACCAGAAATTTACCACAGGTTATTGCTGCAATTACATAAACCCATCACACTGTTGGAATAATATTCATACACATATTATTGTGCTGGCTATACTTGCCGCTACATGGATTCATAGCACTGATAAAGCCTGCAAAAGAGACTAATTTCTTTACATAAATGTTCCATTGTCATGACATTTTTATCTGTAAACAGTAAAAAATAATGGAAATCTTCTGTAACTGTCATTACTATCTCTTTTTCAATTCCAAACTTAAGACCAAATACAACTAAATCTCAAAATGTAAAACTGACTTATCCCTTTGCATGCTGGGTAATTTGTCGTCTGCTAAAATGTCGTCTGCTGAACTTCTAAAATTAGCATTTTCTTCGAATTTTTTTCTAAGACCACTATCAGAATAGCAAACAGTTTGGATCCTGATGAGACGCCACGTTCTGTGGCGTCTCATCTGGATTCAAACTGTTTGCAAAGGCCTTCAAAATCCGGTTCCAGCGCTCAAAGGGTTATACCCGCACTGCTTTGTCAGCTATGTTCAACGGCAAATAACTCAGGAAAATGTGAAATACTGGCAATGAAAAAACTTATCTTGAACTCCAACACTTTAAAGTGTTGACAAAATTTTAGTTTCCATTGAATTGGTTGAGACATGAAGAAGTCCCTTCATATACATTTTTAAGTCTAAATTTGTGTAAAACAATTAATAAAATAAATTAATAAAAGTGGCCATATGCAGACAATCAGAATGATGGACCAACCAACAGATAGACAGAATGATTCCAATATTCCCACTTAACCCTTTGAGCGCTGGAACCGGATTTTGAAGGCCTTTGCAAACAGTTTGGATCCAGATGAGATGCCACAGAACATGGCGTCTCATCAGGATCCAAACTGTTTGCTATTCTGATAGTATTCTTTGAAAAAAAAACACGAAGAAAATGCTAATTTTAGAAATTCAGCAGACGACATTTTAGCAGACGACAAATATCCCAGCGTGCAATATTCCCACTTAATAACGGGGAAAAAATAATCACCTTCAAGCTGACAGAGATCATTGATCACAAGGTCCTGTCTGAGTGGTTTCAAGGGCACTTGCATGGCGCGCAGTTTAGCGACCAGTTGTCTCTGTGGGCGGTCAGAGTTGACACTTGTAGGCGTGAGCAGTTTCAGCTGAGTGTAGCTGTCAATTTGTGGACCGCCTGGAATTATCAGAAATAAAATGAGTCTCCTTCTGGGAAAACTGGGTTTAATGCATGTGCATAAAGTGTCATTCCAGTTTAGCCTGAGCAGTCTGCACAAGCTTATCTGGGATGGCACTTTCCGACTTAACTTGATTTTTGCTAAGAAGAGACTTCCTTAAACAAAAAATACTACTTAAGCGGAAAGTATCATACCTGATTAGCCAATGCAGACTGCACAGGCTAATGTGTAATGACACTTTACACACCAGGATTCCTTTTATTTCCTTAAATTGTTTGTCCCCTGATAATCAACAAAATTTAACCAACTAGGAGTGGAGAATGTAAACATCATCGTATTAAGACTTTGATACTTATGATTATAATCATGTAAGGTTTATGCAACTATATAAGTGGGTGGGACTGCAGTTAATTAACTACTTGAATCTTTAGTTAACAGTCACTAAAAAAAACATGATTTCTAATAATGTCTAGTATAATTGAACACTAGAATGAAATCAGCTTCGATCGGAAATCAGTGGAAGGTGAAACACAGCACAACGCCGTAAACCGTTACTTAAAAGTTAAAGCAGAAATATCAATTGAGCCTCGTTCTGGGAAAACTGGGCTTAATTCATGTGCGTAAAGTGTCATCACAAATTAGCCTGTGCAGTCTGCACAGGCTAATCAGGGATAACACTTTCCACATTTATGGAATTTTCCGTTTAAAGGAAGTCTCTTCTTAACAAAACTCCAATTTAGGCGGAACGTGTTGTCCCTGTAGTCCGCACAGGCTAATCTGGGACAACTCTCTTTGCACATGCATTAAGCCCAGTTTTACCAGAACGAGTCTCAATTGACAAACATAACACACATGGGACTGAAATGTCTGTCCCCACTAGCGCACCTTCCGAAACAAGAACATCCCTGAGCAAGATGGCGGTCTTCCCCGTTGCCTTGGTGACCTCCTCAGGGGGGCTGATGTCCCTACTGAGGGGCACTGTGACATAGGGGCAGGACTTCTGTAGGCTGGGGTCTGTGATGTAGACCAGACAAGGTTTGGAGGGATCAGTCTGAGATATACAACAGCATTCACAGGCATTTTTCATTTAGGTGATATGTGCTATATTTGGTGAATTATGGAACCATGAAAATGAGTAACTGCAGATTCCATATCTGAATATTTGTTTTATTATAGATGTCAATATTGCCAAGTCTGGAAATTAAGCTGGTAATAAATTCTGAAAGAGTGTTGATTTCATGATGTTGAAATGATTTTTACAGAAATCTTAATATTAAACTTGGAGAAATAAAAATATATATTGGTTGTACAATGGGAAATAAAACTAAAAGCTCATGTGAAATGAATCTAATTCCTTATTTTCTTTTATTTATTCATGTGACATGAGCTGCAAAAACAAGTCCTTTACATTTAAAATATCATTTTAAGTGTTTTTCCTTTTCAATAAGTACCATCTTAAAGAAATAAAATACAGAAAAATATCCAGCCATATCTACACCTTAAGGGAAATAACCCTAATAAACTGGTTACAAAAAGGTAACATTTATTGATTTCAGACTACTTAAGGGCTTAAGAGGTTGCATTTTGTTAGTTTTATATTTATAACCAAAACTGCTGCATTTTATTAACATGCACATTGAATCTAAAGAGAAAATAATTGGATAAAATCATGCAGTTATTTTCATCTTGCTTTTGTCTCGATAACGATGTAAGTCATTTCCACTGACAGCGTCACAAATGTTTATAACAAAATCATTATTTATTATAATTCATTCATTACAGCAACCATTGAGACGAACCTGTTTATGTATGTAAATGAGGCGTGCAATCACACTGCATCTGACTGGGTCAATATGATTTATGAGAAGAGTATCCAGGGGAAGATAACTCTGTTGGCTAGAAGGTAGAATGGTGGATTGTAGGATGTGAATACTCGGTGGACCATCGGAGCCAGCCGACATGATATAGCAAAAGTCCTGCTTGCCATTCGATACCTGTAACACAAGACGAGAAATAGGGAAACTTTGTCCTGTACACTTGAAAGTGATTAACAGACATAAATATTTTTAATTCACTATTAAATTGGATCACATCACAAATATAAATCATTATACATTGTATTAATTACAAACAAAACTGTAAACAATATGAGAAATCAAGGTAAAACTTTTTTCAGTTAGAGCTTTGTCACAAAAATGACAAATAACATTGGCACCACTTACATATAGTCAGATATGTTAAACGGCAAACAACATGGCTGTGTGTGGATCACTGAGAATCAAAAAAGTGCCCCGCACATATATATTTCATGGTGAACAGTGTCCATTCTAGGATTTAACAAGCGGGCCATGATGGCCCTGAATCGCTCACCTTTTACTAGACTTNTTCGGCATGTTAAATGTCTGGTTTTGTTTTTCAGACAGTCCAGCCCCTGGCTGAGTCCTGGAGAAGTGGAGACCGAGTGAATCTCTTTTATCTCAGTTATTTAATATTTGACAGAATATTGTCTCGCAAAGTGTTGAGAGATATATGTGTTGTTGTTTTTTTGGAGCCACAACTACATACTCAAACAACCTTCTAGCTATAACGGATGAGAGGAAATGACAAGTTTTTATCAATGGAACCAGAAGGCCTTCTTTTCTTTGCAGTTTTTGTTTGATAAAGACGTCACAAAAGCAATCAAACAATAATTGAACACCTAACGTTGTACTTAATACACTTATAAATGAAATTATCCAATACTGATAAATTTTGTTGAAAAGAAGCCCAGCAGAAAACAAAGTTGTGTGAATTATTGAAAAAAGAGCTATTGACAGTAAGTAACCTACCTATGTTAATTATCATAGGTCATGGAACAGACAAACAATTTTAATATAACGTATCAAAACAAAGAAAAGAATACAAGTTTAAAATTGAATTGGAATTTTTAAGCATGAAAACGCTTTATACTTACTATATTGGAAATGATAAAATTCGTACAGGCCCACTTTGATTTTGCTTTGGGCAAATGGCGTAGTTTTAAGATGGTGCTGGAAACTGTCATGTTGTGGTTGTTATCCCCCACCAAAGGCGGAGGGATATGTAATATATGTATCCTGGAAAAGCAACCATTTGGAAAACCCCACTAATCTGCTGGTACAAATAATGCTGACCCATTTATAATCTTTGCAAAATCACACACCATATCAACTGTTATTATTTAAAGTAAGATATCCTTGATTCATATAATGGACCAGCGTTGTTTGAACCGAGGGATTAGTGGGTTTTTCTAAACTTGTGCGAATTCTGGGATCAGTCTATTGGGGTTATCCGTCCGTCATTCCATCCGTCCTTCTGTCACAAAATTTTGAAATTGGTGGGGGATATTAATTCAACGAATTTGCTTGTTTTTATTATTATTATGTCACACGCCAGTATTATGTTATCAAAGCCTGTGTGTGTTTACTTTTTACAGCAATCAGTGTCATCATACGTTATTGCATGTCTGTTTCAATTCCATTATTCACAAACAGTACCAGTTATGTAAGGAATGAATGACTTACGTGTCCTGGATATGTCATACATTCATTCATTTTGTCAAAGACTTTAATATCAGGCAAGATATATTTAGATTTGTTGTAAAGGGATTTCATTAGATTTTGACAATCATGATTCAACTGATCTTAAGCGGGGAATTTTATGGGCATTGTTATATGGAAGTCAGAGTTATTTTGTTTCCACATGTGTTAAGTACTCTGTATGTGTTACTTTCTTAAAATAAATGTTAACAACTTGGTCAGATGATGAAAAACTTTGTTCATGTATTTTTGAAGTTTACTTCTGGTTCACAATTACTTCAAAATGATGCTTGTCAGATAATTCGCTAGAGTAATAAATGAGTGAATTACAATTTGATTAAAATCAAAAGCAGGCTTTAAAGTCTATTGAAATCACTGATAGAAATTTAGATTAATTTATTATTATTTTTTTTATGTTTTTATTTGTTTTAGTGACATTTGATAAATTCTGGGCTAAGTTTAGACCAAAAGTAAAATATTGATTTTTTCCCCTCCTTGACCCATTAACATTCTGCCTGGGTCAGTAGCTCAGAAAACTATTAAAAAAATTTGTAAGAATATTTAGGTTACTTTGTTTTTTTCTTCATATGTCTGCAAAGTAACAGTATTTTGTTCCTTATCAATTGCAGACTTTCTGTTTATTGGTCTTAAAGATTGTTCAGTTCTCAGCAAATTTGTCGGGTTTTTCCAATTTTTACAGCATAATGTATTGTGTGATATCCACTTATTTTCTTGTTCATATTTTGCTTTTTTTATCAATATTGTTTGAAAACATTTACATCCACTAGTTTTATTGTAGAAATATTTGTTTTCTATCACATTTTTATGCCCCCTTTAAAAAAGGGGGTATATTGTTTTTGGCCTGACTGTCTGTCATTCTGTCTGTCCAAAACTTTAAGAAATCTTAAAGTTTTGTCATAACTTTTGCAATATTGAAGATAGCAACTTCATATTTGGCATGCATGTGTATCTCATGGAGCCGCACATTTTGAGTGGTGAAAGGTCAAAATAAAAAAATCAAAGAGGCACATTAGGGGGCATTGTGTTTCTGACAAACACATCTCTTGTTCATTATCCTATCATTTTACAATTATTTGTGTGGTGCTTGTTATCCCCCGCCAAAGGCAGAGGGATATTGTTNCAATGGTGCTTGTTTATATACTTTACGTACTTACATGTCTTAATTAACTGTTGTGATGATATACACGTGATCCGTCCATATTTATATAACGCTGAAGTCATCTATGCAGCCTTATTAATGATAGTAACTTGCCATGCACAATTACATGAAATTTGTGAGAGAGGAATGGTTCAAATGTGATGTTAATATTTGATGAGTGAATGTTGTTATCAACAGGCCCTGAATTCTCAACATTTCTTGAGGTCAACCAGCTTAACCCTTTGCATGCTGGGAAATTTGTCGTCTGCTAAAATGTTGTCTGCTGAATTTCTAAAATAAGCATTTTCTTCGATTTTTTTCAAAGAATACTATCAAACAGTTTGGATCCTGATGAGACGCCACGTTCTGTGGCGTCTCATCTGGATCTAAACTGTTTGCAAAGGCCTTCAAAATCCGGTTCCAGCGCTCAAAGGGTTAAGGACCTTTCTTACTAGATTTCAGTAATAAAGACTTCCAACCATAAGATACTGATGAGCAGCAAACAGCATAAAAACTGAACAGAGTGCGAGTTACTTACATGTTGTTCTGGTTTTATGGTGGTTGCATAGAGCCATTTTCACTTTGTTTCTGAGTGGGAAAGAGTTAAGTCTCGTATTTCTTCAGTCAAAATTGTTTCAACGCAATGTATCATTCATTGTAGTTATTTGAGAAACTGTTTTGTTATTTAAGATATAAATTTACTTTAAAACATTATACATAAAATCTGAATTGCATTTTGAAGTAAGTAAACTTAAGCTAATCTTGCTAAAAAAGGAGTTTTTAAAACCTTTTGAAAAATAAGGGCATGTAAAACAATATTAAACTGTTCACCTTTCTTAGTGCATTATCTTTGCCTAAATTGCTCTGTTTATTTCGTTTTAACAGTTAATTTCTGGTAGTCCAGTTAGTAATATTTAACAACTTTTTTGTTCCTTGTGCTTTTTTGTGATGCCTCAAAAACTATGCAACCTTATGCCAGTGTTTTCTACTGTGTTATTGTGTAGATATTTTGTAGGTGCTCTGTGTTTTAATAACCAAAATTTGCTATGAACAACTAAATTTATTTGTCAACTTACCCATTTTGTAAATGATGGAAAGAATTTCGTAATTTCTGTAAGATAAAGGGGATTGTATGGTAAACATTGTAAAGCGTTGATCCAACTTTGTAGATTTTTTGTGGTAAAGAAAGTGAAGTCTAACCACTTTTAATGTAAACTTGTGTTTAAACTTGGTCATTGTTATGAATGTACACACATTTTAGTGCTTGCATCAAATAAATGTGATAGTTTGTAAATTTTGATGAATATTTCTTGTACCGAATTTGTTTTTGAGATGTATTATATCTGTTATGAATAATAAAAGTAGAAACTTAGTTGCCGAAGTTACAGTTCCGATGTGTCAAAATTTAACCGAAAATAGGATAGTGATGTTAACCCTTTGAGCGCTGGAACCGGATTTTGAAGGCCTTTGCAAACAGTTTGGATCCAGATGAGACGCCACAGAACGTGGTGTCTCATCGGGATCCAAACTGGTTGCTATTCTGATAGTATTCTTTGAAAAAAATTCAAAGAAAATGCTAATTAAACAAATTCAGCAGACAACATTTTAGCAGACGACAAATTTCCCAGCATGCAAAGGGTTAAACGTTTATTGCAAAATTTCATGAATAATTTGTATGAATTGGCGAGTGCCTGTATTTGCAGTCTAACATTTTTTAAATGGACATCAAAAACTTATTCATAAATGGTCTTTGTAAACTACTTTCATGAATGGTCAAAGGAAACTTGTTCAATAAATCATCATGGGCAAACATTTCATAGTTGGTTGTAGAAACTTGCTCCAGGATGGTAATTGAAAACATGTTTCATGAATAATCATACAAACTTGTTCCATGAGTGGTAATAAAAAACTTGTTCCATGAATGGTCATCTAAAACTTGTTTTATAAGAGGTCACTTCAAAATTGTTTCATGTACATGTACAATCATAGAAAACATGTTTTATGAATGTTTATATTAAACATGTTTCATGAGTGGTTATTTCAAACTTATTTCATGTACAATCAAAGAAAGCAAGGTTCATGAGCAGTCTTATAATACTTGTTGCTGGAGTAGTAATTGAAAACTTCTTTCCACGTTAGCAAGTATTTTATTGCGATCACTAGATATGTACTCTTTCATGTAAATCTAGACAGGGAATCGAACATGGGTGCTTGCCATAGTGCATATGAAGATACTGAACACAAGAATTACACATTACATGTATTGCTATCATGTGTATCAATAACAATGTAACAAATAGATTTGACAAAGCAATCATGTAAACATTATTCTCAATGTATAATTCACACAAGAGAATTAAATTTTGTCCTGAATAAAAACAAAGAACAGTTCACACAATACAAGGTTCCTCCATTATCAGAGGTGTGATTTATGTGTGGAAAATACTAAAGCTCCATCATAGTCTATACTAAAACTCTACTGTAAAAAAAAACATGCAGGAAATGTATGAACAATTTGACATGGTTGAATTGCAAAGAATGAAAAATTCTTTAAAGAGCAATAATCACTCCTCAGCTTATTTTAATTATTTGAACGCAGTAACTGCTGTAAGTAAAGAATCACTCTGCAGTATATGTTAACTGAAAAAAAAAACACCCACACCAAACGGCGGAAAAACATTGTCAGGTTAGAGTGTCTATTTCCCAGATCAGGTTGAGTGTCTATTTCCCAGATCAGGTGAGCGTGACGATTTCCAAGATCAGGCTGAGTGTCTATTTCCAAGATCAGGTGAGTGTGTCTATTTTCCAGATCAGGTTGAGTGCCTTTTTTCCAGATCAGGTGAGCGTTTCTATTTCCCAGATCAGGTTGAGTGTCTATTTCCAAGATCAGGTGAGTGTGTCTATTTCCCAGATCAGGTGAGCGTGTCTATTTCCCAGATCAGGTGAGCGTGTCTATTTCCCAAATCAGGGGAGCGTGTCTATTTCTCAGATCAGGTGAGCGTGTCTATTTCCCAGATCAGGTGAGCGTGTCTATTTCCCAGATCAGGTGAGCGTGTCTATTTCCCTGAGGCTGACAAGTTCACTCGTTGTTTTGCTGACTATGCAGTGTAGGGGCCCGACACTCTTGTTGAGGACACTTGACAACTCGTAACCTTCATCATCAACCTCATCAGCTGGCAGAAGCTTCTCTATTGTGCTCTGCAGTAACTATCAGGAGAAGACAAAGAGGTGTGTTCAATCTTATCTATGAGTTTAATTGTTGGTTTTGAGAGAAATTATTGATTTTTTATTCATAAGTCGTCAGCCAATTTAATATTTTCAACAAGTGGATAGGCAAAAGATAAACTACCGACACCAAAAATTTCCTCTTTATTTTATGATTTTCCTCCTTATCCCTTATTATAATTGTCTTGGTTTGTCTAAATCGTTTACAAAACTGCAAAAATATATGTAATGTTTTATTTCAATTGGTCAAATAGGGACTATTATCCTTCTCTATTTAAAATTCATTTGAAATTGTAATAAAGTTTAATAACTTCCTTCACTTCAATGATCTACTTTTGTATAGTGAACATTTTTATCCAACAGCTAAATGATTTTATAAAAGGAAACTCTAGGCGTAAACTTGTGCTTTACATGCCTAACAGCATTTACACTGATACTTCATGTACATAGCGGACTACTTTGTTTTTACCTTTCACTTAGGTTAAAGGTCAAATGCAGTTAAGACTTGTAGACAATAAAATGCAATAAAATCTACCAACATCCTCATTTATTTGTTCTTACATTAACAAATATACATGCATTGAATACTAGAACCAATACAATACTGGTACCAAACCCTAAATCTCTGGTGTTTCTAACAAGTGACACTTACGTCTATCTTTGCTTTCACCTTGGAAACGGCACACACAACTATCACCTCCATCTTCATCCTTGTCACCCCTTCAGTCATGGTCTTGGTGCAAAAGGAACACACGAACCCACTGTAATATGGACACCACTCTCAGAGACTACACTGCCCTTTATGCTTTTAAATTATTTTGTCTAGCTCAATTGCATCAAAAGCCTAAGGCTTATTCAAACGCCCTCGCGTCCGTTTCCTGGGTAGAACCAGTACTTGGTGTCTTTTGGGGGAGATCTAAAGACCGCTCCAATAGTGGGTATCGAATCCATGACCTCCTAGTCGCTGGGCGGAAACCGTATTAACTACACTACGTCTAGCGCGATTTCTGCCATCCACAACACATCACCGTGATTCAGCCCAGAGTGGACAATTAATATCTCATCGCGATACACCGTGGAACACGGTGATGTCGCCGAGGCGAATTGCGGTGTCAGTCTCGGCGTTATAGGGAAATTGATCTCACGGTTGACCACCGCAAGCACGGTGGACCACCGCGATCGCAGTGGACCACCATGGTCTTGGTGGTTCGCGNCATTTGTGAGAAGTTTTATCAGAATTGGACTTGTAGTTTAGGAGAAGATGTTTTAAGAAAAAGTAAACGCACGCACGGACGCATGCACGCACGACGGACACAGGACCATGCTATTAGCCTCGCTGGCCTCTGGCCAGTGGAGCTAAAAATTCCACTTGCACTTCACATTGAATAATGTCTGGAAGTTTGAATTTGTACATTGAAAAGAAAAGGAGAACACCTTCAGATGAGTTTGTGTCTACAGAGAGAGAGACAGACGTCCATGGTGATTCCAGTATACCCCTCTTTACTTCCTTATGGGGGAAATAATAATTAACCAGGCATTTGTATAGCAAGTTCTCATAACATAAACAGCAAACATAAACAGCAAACACAAACAGCAAAAAGTCCTTTTTTCTTTTTCTTACTTTAAAAACTCCAACAATTGTTGAATATTTAGTATTCAGCGTATTCTATACATAACAATTGAATAACACAGCAATCAAAATAGGTTGAGTAAACACCTGTCGCGAGTAACCCTTTCGGTTACAGAGAGCCCCTCAAAGCCAAGGGTACGTCCCTCCCAGCCCTCCTGCCCCAGGGTGTGGATCTCAGTTCCTGGGGGTAGCTGGACCACACCTACATGGCCTGCGATGTCCTCCACTAGCAAGATGTGGCTGAAGTGTAAACTAAATGTCACTTGATTGCTTCAAAAGTGTAAGGCTTATAAAGTAACACTTAAATTTCTTTGAACTTTCCTGGGAATAAAAGTATTTTGTGTCTTTGGACAGATCATGAGATCGAGGGAATTTCAGTGGTAATGCCGATACCATATCCACTATTCCTTTATCATAAGGATAAATATTAAAGGATATAATAGTATTTTACATCACAGTATCAAAGATATCTCATATGTACATTAACTTACACTTAAACAAGTTTTTAAAAAATGTGCGAAATATTTGATATCAAAATGGTCAAATATGTTGTGTATCAAAGTGATGCAAATATGTGTGGGACTCTAGAACTTAATGATTACAACTACTATGTAGCAACAGCTAGATGGTTGAATGATAAGATTAAAATGAGCCTCGCTCTGGGAAATGGGGCCTAATGCAAGCCCGTAAATTGCCGTCCAAGATTTACCTGTGTAGTACGCACAGACTAATCAGGGACGACACTTTCTGCTCTTATTGTATTTTTCGTTTATAGCACGTTTCTTCTGAGCAAAAATCCAGTCTAAGCAGAAAGTGTCGTCCCAGATTAACCTGTGTAGACAGCACAGGCTAATCTAGGACGACACTTTACCCACATGCGTTAAACCCTGTTTTTCCAGAGCGTGGTCTAAATGTTATTTTATGAATATTAAGGATTAAGTACACCAATATATTGATAAATTCACACAGAAGTATTGAGCAAGCATATTATATCATATCAACCAATCATTCAAAAGACCAAAGGTGTGAAAATCACACACACACATCTCACACATACCTTGTCTTGTCCTCCTTCTTACATTGCACAATATGTCTATGAACGTGAGCATTAAACTTTAAGTTGTGAGCCAGAGTTGTGTCCCCTGGCTCTACACCGATAAGTTTGCTCCCTTGGATACTCTTCAAGATGGAGTCACAAGTGTCTTCTTCTGCCACACCCTCGCACAACACCTTCCTGTTGGGTTTGTTAGGAGAAACCGTCTGAAGATGGGATGTCTTTCTTGGCGAAGAGCCTTTACTGAGATCTGTATGAACGCTATGTTGTCCCTGATTGTCCTTACTGATAGTGGACTCCTATGAGAATTCGAAGATTTATTTAACCCTTTACCACTCAGTTATGCACTTTGACAGGTGTGTAGTCCCTTATAAAATCAAAATTCAGACATTTCTTACTAGATTCAAGTTTTTAAGCCTTCATTTCCAACCCTTAGATACTGATGAGCAGCAAAACAGCATAAAACCTGAAGAGACTGCCAGTTACTCACAGGCGGATCTGCTTTTATGCTGGTTGCATATAGCCTTTTTTAACATTGCTTCTGATTGGGAAAGGGTTAATACACTGTTCCTTTCATCTTCATATCATTTTTATTTAACTTCATTGTTAAAGCAATATTAATGTTATTAAAAGTTTTTTAGATTTTTTTAAACTAACAGTTTTTTTCCATCATTCTGTCATTTTTACTGCACAGGCTAATCTGGGAAGACACTTGAAGCACATGCGTTAAGCCCAGTTTTCCCAGAACAAGGCTCATTTGTCCACTACTGTCCACTTACCTGCAGATGTCCAGCCACGGCAGGGAACTTGCTTGCAGGACACAGGGACATACTGCGACACAGTCCTGCAGAACAAGAGGGAGAAGTACACCAAATTGAGTCGCGTTCTTGAAAAACTGGGCTTAATGCATGTGCGTAAAGTGTCATCCAAGGTAAGCCTGTGCAGTCTGCACAGGCTTATCTGGGACGACACTTTTTACTTTTATGGAAGTTATAATTTATAGGAGGTCCAAAAATCCAGTTTAAGTAGAAAGTGTTCTCCCTGATTAACCTATGCAGACTTCACAGGCTAATCTGAGACGACACTTTATGCACATTCATAAAACTCCTTTTTTCTAGACAAAGGCTCAATGTATCGACCCTTTGTATGATATGTTGAAGGGCAAATAAACTCAGGAATGTGGGGATCACTGTACATGAAAAAGAGTCTGCCACATCAAGGTGATAAAAGATTTCAAGTTTCAATTTAATCGCTTGAGAAATGTAGCAGTAGTTTGCTCAACAAACTTATACGGACAGACAGACCAACTGGACTCCAACATAGCCCCTTTCTGATGGGGTATAACTAGCTAAAGTTAGATATTTATCCTACCACTAAATGATTTTACCGAATGAAACTTCACCTGTTGGATAAACATTAGCTTTATCAGACATGCTAGGTTTACCTGACAAACTCATGACTACTTTTTCCATAAAATGAGTGATTTTTGTTTTTAATGTCAAGTTAAGAAATGTAAAGTTCTTCAACAATTTAAATGGCATCCTGACAAGAAGAAAAATAATAAATATTTGTTTCTAAATATAAGTATGCCATTGCCAAGCTAAATCTACTTCAACTCAGCATGCCATTATTAAAATGTGGTTAATTCCAGTGCTTAAAGACAAGCTACTTTTTAACTCTCAATTCTCTGAGACAACACTCATCTTCTCATCTAAGTATAAAACAAATACTAAATTCATTTAGGCATTGCTTGAACCTTGAAATGACCGCACAGCTCAATGTATGCTTTAAAATAAGAAGACATCATGTCTGACCTTGTACACAAGGACAGTTCCAGGAAGCTCCGATAGGGCTCCCATATTTCTCTGAGGAGGGTGTGGCCTGCACCGGGCTCTCATCCCCAGGGCTGGGGCCGGACTGCACCAGACAGTACTTGGTGCACAGCAACACCATCTGGCCCCTATTGAGCTCCAACTGCTGCCTGCATACAGAATGTGACCCACGGCTTTTTAACCTTCTACATTTCTTAACCCTTTCCCGCTAAGAAGCAAAGTTGAAATGGCGATATGCAACCAGCATTAAACCAGAATAGCCTGCGAGTAGTTCACAGTCTGTTCAGGTTTTATGCTGTTTGCTGCTCATCAGTATCTTAGGGTTACAAACAAGAGGGCCATGATGGCCCTGTATCGCTCCACTGGTTTTTTATGCGAAAAAAGCGTGCAATGCGCATGGGTTGAAATGTACTCAAGCATGTGACTTTCTCTTTCTATCCCTCGTCCCACTGGGCGCTTAAAGTTAGAAAAGTGAGCATTTTTATATATGGAAAACATTACTACGGTGTTAACTAAACAGACTAAAAAGCCCGGGAATTGTCGCACAGGTCCTTTGCTTATAACGTAGGTACATTTATCTCTCCAAAAGATATTGTCGTTCTTTCTATTTCACATATTTTTAGATGCTGAAGATCAAATCTACGCATGTTCTACAAGATTTATAAAAGTTCCTTAAAAAACGACTTCCTGTGGCCATGTTTTTTGACGAATCAAATTTTCTTTTTAAAAACAACTTTTTAATGGGAGCCTTCAAGGGATAAATTTAGCATAATTGCTGCTTCATTGTATAACTTTGTTTTATGATCATATACATGTATACATTGTATGTCTTATATTGAAAAAAAATCTGAAAAAAAAAAAAAAGTCCCAGGGGCATAATTTGAACAAACTTGGTAGAGAACTATAAGATGTCACTACATACCAAATTTGGTAGCCCTAGGCCCAATGGTTATGGACAAGAAGATTTTAAAAGTTTGCACAAAAGAGGCTTTATATAAGCATATGTTCAGTTTTGTGACCCCTGGGGCAGGGTCAAATTTGAGCCCAGGGGAATAATTTGAACAAATTTGGTAGAGGACTATTAGATGTTACTACATACCAAATTTAGTAGCCCTAGGCTCTATAATCATGAACAAAAAGATTTTTAAAGTTTGCACAAAATAGGCCTTATTTAAGCATATGTCCATTTTTGTGACCCCCGGGGCAGGGTCAAATTTGACCCCAGGGGCATAATTTGAAAAAACTTGGTAGAGAACTTTAAGATTTTAATACATACCAAATTTGGTAGCCCTAGGCCCAATGGTTATGGACGAGAAGATTTTTAAAGTTTGCACAAAATAGCCCCAATTTAAGCATATGTTCAATTTTGTGACCCCTGGGGAACGGTCAAATTTGATCCCAGGGTCTTAATTTGAACAAACTTGGTAGAGGACTATTAGATGTCACTACATACCAAATTTGGTAACCCTATGCCATACGGTTATGGACAAGAAGATTTTTAAAGTTTGCACAAAATAGGCCTTATTTAAGCGTTTGTTCATTTTTGTGACCCCCGGGGCAGGGTCAAATTTGACCCCAGGGGCATAATTTGAACAAACTAAGTAGAGAACTATTAGATGTCACTACATACCGAATTTGGTAGCCCTAGGCCCTATGGTTATGGACAAGAAGATTTTTAAAGTTTGCACAAAATAGGCTTTATATAAGCATATGTTCATTTTTGTGACCCCTGGGGCAGGGTCAAATTTGACCCCAGGGGCATAATTTAAAGAAATTTGGTAGAGGACTATTAGATGTCACTACATACCAAATTTAGTAGCCCTATGCCATACGGTTATGGACAAGAAGATTTTTAAAGTTTGCACAAAATAGGCCTTATTTAAGCGTATGTTCATTTTTGTGACCCCCGGGGCAGGGTCAAATTTGACCCCAGGGGCATAATTTGAACAAACTAAGTAGAGAACTATTAGATGTCACTACATACCGAATTTGGTAGCCCTAGGCCCTATGGTTATGGACAAGAAGATTTTTAAAGTTTGCACAAAATAGGCTTTATATAAGCATATGTTCATTTTTGTGACCCCTGGGGCAGGGTCAAATTTGACCCCAGGGGCATATATTGAAGAAATTTGGTAGAGGACTATTAGATGTCACTACATACCAAATTTGGTAGCCCTAGGCCCAATGGTAATGGACAAGAAGATTTTTAAAGTTTTCAGAAAATAGGCCTTATATAAGCAAATTTTCAATTTTGTGACCCCCAGGGCAAGGTCAAATTTGACCCCAGTGGCAAAATTTGAACAAATTTGAAAGAGGTTCACCCCAGGAACATTCCTGAGAAATTTCATCAGAATTGGACCAGTAGTTTAGGAGAAGAAGATGTTTGAAGAAAAAGTTAACGCACCCACGACGGACACAGGACCATGACATAAGCCCCGCTGGCCTCTGGCCAGTGGAGCTAAAAAAATCTATAAAATGTTAATCTAGTAAGCAAGGTCTTCATTTAAATTGATTATCTAAGGAACTACAAAAGCGTCAAAGTGCATATGTGAGTGGTAGAGGGTTAATATGTCCGCATCAACAGAGAATATTAATTTAAAATCACAATTTTTTCGCCTCAAATTAATCTTAACCCCTCGTCCTTTATTGCCCTGTTTGGAAAGTTTTTATCAAAGCACCAAAAATATTGAAATTTTTCCCCTAAAATGAGGGCTAAGGGCTGAATCCCCAAGCGGTAAAAGAAGCCCAGATGTCTACTACCATGGATATATCGATTGTTTTTATCCACTTTCCCATATAATGCAATCATTCTATGAAGGCAAAATGTTCAATGCCCAAACTTCATACATTACAAGATTTCTACCCTCCGTAATAACAGTTCACTAGCCCGTGACTGCAAATGCCTGTAATTATTGAATGAATATTTTTACTTTGAGATTTATATAATTAAAGACTGTAACTAATTAGTTAAGTTATTTTATTGCAGGTTCTCTAACCTTTTTTTTTCATTGTCCATCTATTTCTATGGCAGAAATGCAAGCTGCCAGTTGATATTTTGGATACTGTTATTGTTTCATAAAGGGTTGCCTTGGCATAGCGGGTATGGTGTCTGCCTAGCGAGCGGGAGGTCACAGGTTCAATTTCCACTGTGGGAGCGTTCTTTAGAACTCCCTTAAAGATACCAGGTAATGGTTCAACCCATGAAACAGACTTGTGAGTATCAATAAGCCGTAGGCTTTTGATGCAATTCAGCTTAAACTAGAGCTTTGTCACTGACGTGACGTATACCCCCACNACGTAATTCTTTCGCGCGACACACTCTCCAATAATGGTGAACATATGTGCCAAATGATTTCAAAATCCCTTGATAGATAACATAGTTATGGCCCGGACAAGCTTTCGGGACAGACCGACAGACAGACCGACAAAGTGACTCCTATATAGCCCCCATTACCAATGGTACTGGGGGTTTAATAAATAGGTTTAAACCAAACAACATTGCACCTATACATAAAGCATCCAGTCTAGTATCAACTCTAGGAAACATATGCTCACCAAGGAGGGAAGATCTTGAACTGAGTTCCAGTCTGGAGGTTCATTTGCTCTGCCTGGTTCCCTGTAAACATAACCAGACGTGTGCTGCTGGCCCCATCCACTGAGCCTGACTTGGGAACTAGATTGGCCTCCCCACCTGTGGACCCTGACACTGAACATCTCACCAGCTGCATGGAGTACAGGGACTCTACGCTGAGCACAGTCAGAGTGGTGGTCTTGGAGTCTGAATATGAACAATTTTAACATTCTACACATTTAATATACAGACTTTAAACTTACACAAACAATCTAAATTGTGAACAATTCAGACTTTCAACATATTTAATATACAGACTTTTAACTTACACAAACAATCTGAATTGTTAACAATTCAGACTTTCAACAAATTTAATATACAGACTTTTAACTTACACAAACAAGTGTCCAATTCTCTGTTAACAAGAAACAACTTACAAACACAAACGCTTTGTGAAGTGTGGTACACAGAAGAAAAGACACTGTTTACAAATGGATTTCATATATACATCAGTCACTAAACAAAAACTCTCATCTTGCACGATGACAGATAAATAACTATTGCACAACTGGTATTGTTTTACTAAAAGCTGCACATTCATAGATGATGGCAGACAAGTATCACTGAGGCAAACTAATCTTAAAGTAAAGAAAATCACTGCATGCAGTTGCAAAATTTAACAGTATAATTTCAAAACAAATGAAAGACTTAAGTATGTACAACTTGTTTTGCAAAGTCCTTCTAAAGCTAGGTTTAAAAAAAAAAAAAATAAAGGTAAAAGATTTACTAGGGGCGGAAACACTGTTTTGCACATGTGCAAACACATTTCATTGAACTATTTACTGCTAAGATATGCAGTTTGGCACGGTTGTAGTCCCTTAGAAAATCAAATTAAATTAAAGACCTTTCTTACTTGATACAAGCTTTCACTTTCAACGCAAACAGCATACAAACAGCTGGCCGCATATAGCCATTTTCACTCGCTTTTGAGTGGGAAAGGGCTGAAAATCAAATGAAACTAAAACACAACAGAATTTAAGCTGAATTCCAACCTTGGGATGCAGAGGGTTTGTTCTGTTTGTGAGCCCACATGCGGACGGACGACCGGTCTCGTGCCTGCAGCCTTGACATCTGCTCTGCTAGGCCACCCCTGAAACATGCACAGAACCCGTTAATGTTGCTTTCATTAAAGAGTATGCATTTCAAGCCGTTTTTTTTAAATTGTATTATGGTTATTTGACTCAACAGTTGACAGAAGATACATTCATTTCATGTTGACAAGTGTAAAACATACACTGTGCTTTAAAATTTACAATTCACTACCCACATTTTCTTTTATTTGTAATTAAAATGCATATAAGCAAACATCTCAACTCATGGCTGTTATTTAAAAAATTCAAAGTGCCAATTTATAATTGCAATTGATTGAGGGAAAGAATGTAAACATGTATATAGTACACATACACTTTTTTGTTTATGTATCTAAAAATTCCTAAATTACAAAAACAAAAACACAAAAAACTAAACAAATATCTTAACGCAACAACTTAAAAAGCCAATATACCCTGGGTTTGAAATTGGCTAAGCAGGTTAATCACCCTGATATTTTTATTATTAAATTTTCAGTTGTGATTACTTCTTGTTTTTCTTCTTCTTCTTTGCAGAGTCAGGTGCCCCATCATCCGGCGGACCATGCTCTGATTTGCTCGGGGTCTTCAGCTGTAGGGACTTCAACCAATCACTGGCCTTCCTCCCCGTGCCCGTGGGAGGGGCCGTACCCGAGGGAGGGGGGCTTTGGGACTCCATGCTTGAAATGCATGGCTGGCTGTCCCCTTGAGATACCCTTGTCTGAAAACAAACATCTCTCGTTGGCTATACAGTGGTTCATCATTCATTCACAGAACTCTCTCTAAAAATTAACTACTTACAATCATTTTAAACATAAATTTTATACAGTTTAAAATGTTTATTTTTCATTTTTATATAAATGTATATAAGAAATCATTTTCTATTACCTACAAGCAGAGCTCCAGATAAGGATTTAGTCTAAAGGGTATTTTACCCCCTGATATTATTGTTAAAGCTTATTTTACTCCTTTGTTTCAGCCATAAAGGGTATTTAGGAATATTTCGGGGTATTTTCCATTTCCATAGAAAACTGACAAAGTACATGGCATGTTTAATCTAGAAATATTATTATTTGTTATTTATATTATAAAATGCAAACAGAATGAATTTAAAATGTTGATATGAACAGACTTTCTTTAAAATATTCCCGCAGGAGTCGCTGGTCGCTTAAAAAGTCCCTTTTTTGATCAATAAACATGATGGGCCGCCATTTTTATTACCAGCTTATTTTGATTAACTTACTTTTGATTCAAAGGTTAACTTAAAATAAAATACTCAACTGGATTATTGGTTAAACCGCTTACGCACTTTAATCGATTAAAAATATGTACCAAGATTTGTATTGTGAAATGTTACGTACTGGGCTGATTTTTAATGCGCTTTTTAAAATATTTTTCAATGCGTAAATATGCAGATACGCCTCGTATCTGGAGCTCTGCCTACAAGGATTCAAACTCATGAGCCCTGGACTGTAAATTAAGCACTTTACTAACAGAGCTAGCCGGGCCATAATATAATGACTGAAATAAATTCATCCTCAATATAGCAGTTACATTTCTTTGAAACTATTATAGACATGAAAATCTGATGATGATGTTTAATACGATGGGTTCTGTATCTAACCTTGACTTCTTGGTCTTTGCATGGTTCAATCTCTTCTGAACCGGATTCAAAGCCAACAATTGAAACCTCCTCTCCAGAGGCCTGCAAACAAATATGGGAAAATGGGTCTTAATGAATGTGCAACAAAGAGTCATCCCAGATAAGCCTGTGCAGTCCGCACAGGCCAATCACGGACGACACTTTCTATCTTAACTGAATTTTCCCTAAAAAAGACTTCCTTCAAATGAAAAATACCATTGAAGTGGAAAGTTCAGTTTGCGCAGGCTAATCTGGGACGACACTTTACGCACAAGCATTCAGCCCTGTTTTCACAGGGATGACAATTTTAACATATGGAAATTCAAAAGACGAATAACCATGCATTAACAATAGCATCTTACAAGCAGAGCTCCAGATAAGGATTAAGTCTAAAGTGTATTTTACCCCCTGATATTTTTGTTTAAGGGTATTTTACTCCTTTTTTTTTTCAGCCATAAAGCGTATTTAGGAATATAGAGGGGGTATTTACCATTTCCATAGAAAACTGACATAGTACATGGCGTGTTTATTCTAGAAATATTATGATTTGTTATGAATAAATACAAACAGAATCAATTTAAAATGATGAAATGAACAGCCTTTCTTTAAAATATGCCCGCAGGAGCCGCTGTTCGCTTAAAACGTCCCTTTTTTGATCCACAAACATGATGGGCCGCCATTTTGATTACAAGCTGCTTTTGATTGACTTACTTTTTTTAAAGGTTAACATACACTAAAATACTCAACTGGATTATTGGTTAAAGTGCTTACGCACTTTAATCGATTAAAAATACGTACCAAGATTTGTATTGCGTATTGTTACGTACTGGGCCGATTTTTAATGCGCTTTTTAAAATATATTTCAATGCGTAAATACTAAGATACGTATCTTATCTGGAGCTGTGCTTACAACTAGAAATGAGAAATCTCAAAGCTGAATTCTCTGACGTTTCCCTGATTTGTCCATGTCTGGAGAGATTGAGTTGACCACTTATTGATTTTATATAAGCAGTGATTTAAAACAAGTGGTTGCATAACAAAACTGATAAACTTTGAATCATTGGAAGGAAAGCTGCAATGATCTATGATTGTCTACTTAAATGGGAAAATGATGATATCTTCTCTATACATATACAGCCATTACCGAGTAGGCAATCTTGTAATGTCTTTAAAGTAATAACCATGCATCAATGCTTGCAGTATACGATTAGAAATGAAATAAATGATGTTGCAAAAAATATACATTTATAAATAAAATGTCTCTGGTATTACCTAAAATTAAGTTCACTTTTTTTGTAATCAATATAACAAGATATTTCTCAGGAATTTTTGTTTTGATATTCATACATGCATTCTGCCACTGACTTTACAAAATTACCCCCGTGTGAAGTTTCAGCTGAATATCAGTATTGTCATGAACTTAATTTTTAGTCCGAAAAGCAGAACAATTTGGCTAAATTGCAGTTGAAATTAATCTGTTTGCCGTATGACCTAAAGACTTGTGCAATTTTTATAATGATTATGCTAAATAGTTACAAAGATACATATACTTGTTGCACACAAAGAATGAAATTCATATTGCATGCACACTTTATCCTAAAAAGTGAAGATGTGTTTCATTATTTCAATATTTGTGGATGTACAGAGATACCGAGTTGTTGCAAACGAACAGAATCTTAAACCTACCAGCGCATCCTGGTGACAATGATGAACATGTCAGTAGAATAGAAAACTATTTGCTTTTAATAGCTTAAAACAAAATGTGTTATTTCAAATTTAACACATGAAAGAAATGTGCTGCTATTACTTGTATTTCATTTGTTTTCACTGCTGTGATGCTGGATTCTTTAGTTCCTTCATCATCAGACACGGTCAGTATTTCCACAGCATCTACCACAGGGGAGGCTTTTGATTTCTGAAATGTAAACATTATGTGACAATAGAATCTTTAATCTTTTTCACTAACCATAACATATCCGTCTCATTTGTACTATGCATTTAGCCTTTAAACTATTATTAACACGATGCACATAGGAATATTGCCTGTGCACAATCTTTTTAAAAGACTAAATATTCTATGAGTTTGACATTGTTTTCTTTGCAACCTTTTCGTGAAATGAAGTTATTGTCAAAAAATTGCACAAATCACATTTTTAATAACAATACGAAGATGTTTTTGATAAATGACATGACAAATTTTGGCTGAATATATATTCAGATCAAGGTTGTTGTTTGAAAGAACTTTTTTTTTAATTACCATATTAATACAGCTATGGTCTCAAGGCTTCTGTGTTTATCTAAAATGCCCCTATCCATTTAGACATTTAAACAGATATAGATATTCACAAATATGGTATTAAAACCTTAAACAAAAAAAATGCAATTAAAAAACTATTCAGTTTGATCATTTTTATATCAAATATAAATGACTTCCACTCTTACGGATTTCAGATTTTGGTTAACTATCTTGTCAGAACTGAACATTTTTTCATTATTCCTAAAGGGGCAGGGCTTAATCTGCTCATCACCAAATTAGCCAATGGATACAAATCGACCCATTGGTCTAAAGACATTTTTTATTTCTATTTTTTTTTCCCATAAAAACCCATACAATAGACACTTCGTAAAAACCTATAAAATAGCCAATTTGAGAAAAGTCATTCCATAGTTACACTAAAAGCTGTCTTAAGAACATTTTGAGCTACAAGAAGTCCTGCGGAGGTGGCTGACGAAAACACCATTTACCAAGCTGGTTCTGGCCTGTTTTCTGGGGGAGGTGCGACCACGTCCCCTTCGCGGTTTCTTTACCACTGGTGAAACTGCTGTACCAGTCTTCTCCCCTTCTCCATCACTTTCACTTGAACTCCAAACAATTGATTGACCTTCAAATATAATGGTGCAATATCTGATAACTTATGTTAAGACATCACGCATTCCCTTAACTTATACCTTCTTTTATGTTTTTTTTTATTGGAAAGTTTAAGGCAAATTACTATTATTTTGTGTTTTTCCTACATACCACTTGTAAACATACATGCCAGAATTGTTCAGGTCCAAATTGGGACATTCCATAAAAAATTGTTGGGAAATTTGACCAAAAAGCAGGACCCCTAAAACGATCAATCATTCCATCTTTACTTTAGTCAGCAGTCAATATATTACTTACAAAAAACTCTTATTTTCTGCCCAATTTTGACGATACATGTGTTTCAGAAATTCGTGAACACAGCGTTTGCCATTATCCGGAAGTAAACTGATTTGTGGGGTTTCCCCGTATGCCTCGATTTGACATCTTATCGGTACAGGGATATCCCCTTGAACTTTTGTAAATCGTGTGACGCGATGTGAGCAATATCGAGCTCTTTTCTTATTCAACCAATCGTCAATTAACTCTATATTTAGATTGATGCAATATTTTCTGAAAATCAGTTGAAAACGAAAGTTAATGTATGTGAAACATCGATGCGTATTGGTCAGCATCCAATTTGTTTGATGTACAAAATCGGTGTTTTGACAGGTTTTATAACCTTAGGTGGTATAATACACCGGATAATAGTGTCATTGGCGTTTATTTCTGTATGATACATCTTTCGAGAGACCCCTATCATAAAAACACAGTGGTGTGAATGCCTGATAACATAAATAATTTGCCGATAAATCGCTGATTAAGGTGTCAAAAACAACACTGGTGCACTCGAGTAGCAGAAGCGGGGTGTTAATTGGGGGCAATAAAGGGATTAGCGATGGTAAGTTTGAGCCAGACAGAGCTTGAATAGCGAATTTTATTGGGAACTTGTCGACTTTACATTGTTTTTTACGAATGTTGGGACAAATCGTCTCAAATCAGGATGCCGGGACAAAGGGCCCAAAAGCAGGACTGTCCCGCCGAGGTCGGGACGTCTGGCATGTATGCTTGTAAACGAAAAGGTCACTCTATATATTATACTGGTGATTTTATTTTAACTTAATGTTTTGATTTCTTAAAAACGCAATATTTTCCAACCAATCTCTTCCAGTTCCAAAGATTTGACATAGAAAAATTAATGTGGATGCTGAACTACATTTCAAATATGTTCTACTACACAAACTGTTAAAATGATTTTGTCACAATGAAACATTTAACATTTATGTGTATGGTGCTTTTATGATGATTTTTTATTGAATACACAAAAATAACAAAATCAGAATTATCTATATAGAATGCAAAACTGCATTTTATAACTGATGTCACTCTTCCTGTAGACTGACCAATTCATTAAATTTATTGTTATTGATTACTGATTTGCACATTAATGTGTTTGTAGGTAAAAAGAAACAACTATGGCAAATAGCAACATGGAACATTAACAATGGTTCAAGTATTTTTAATCTTTGGAACCAATCACACGAGTCTGGTACGATGAGAAGTTAAATTGTAATAGAAAACATTTGCCGGATTCAATCAAGTGGATGGGTTTGTAAATTCAGCCATGATATCAATAAGTGCTGAGCTTAATCTGTTGCATTTGCCTAACATTCTATGTAATATAAAAATAATCTACACTTAACCAGGGATGTATAATACAGGGATCCGCAACTCCATGCATAAATCTAATAACGGCGAAAATATGCTGTCGTGNCGGATTTTCAATTTTTACCGATAAATTTGGACCAAAGTCGGGGGTGCGTATTATACACGAGGGCGTATTATATTCGCGTATTTACGGTAACTATCGCTCTCACTTGTCAGAACTGAACATTTTTTCATTATTCCTAAAGGGGCAGGGCTTAATCTGCTCATCGCCAAAATATCCAATGGATACAAATCGACCCATTGGTCTAAAGACATTTCTATTTCTAATTTGTTTTTCATAAAAACCCATACAATAGCCACTTCGTAAAAACCTATAAAATAGCCAATTTGAGAAAAGTCATTCCATAGTTATGCTTAAAGCTGGCTAAAGAACATTTTGAGCTACAAGAAGTCATGCGGAGGGGGGCTGATGAAAACACCATTTACCAAGCTGGTTCTGGCCTGTTTTCTGGGGGAGGTGCGACCACGTCCCCTTCGCGGTTTCTTTACCACTGGTGTAACTGCTGTACCAGTCTTCTCCCCTTCTCCATCACTTTCACTTGAACTCCAAACAATTGATTGACCTTCAAATATAATGGTGCAATATCTGATAACTTATGTTAAGACATCACTCATTCCCTTAACCTTCTTTTATGTTTTTTTTTATTGGAAAGTTTAAGGCAAATTACTATTATTTTGTGTTTTTCCTCCATACCACTTGTAAACGAAAGGTCACTCTATATATTATACTGGTGATTTTATTTACTTAATGTTTTGATTTCTTAAAAACGCAATATTTTTCAACCAATCTGTTCCAGTTCCAAAGATTTGACATAAAAAAATTCATGCGGATGCTGAACTACATTTCAAATATGTTCTACTACACTGTCACAAACTGTTAAAATGATGTTGTCACAATGAAACATTTAACATTTATTGAGTATGGTGCTTTTATGATGATTTTTTATTGAAAACACAAAAACAACAAAATCAGAATTATCTATATAGAATGCAAAACTGCATTTTAAAAATGATGTCACTCTCCCTGTAGACTGACCATTTCATTAAATTTATTGTTATTGATTACTGATTTGCACATTGTGCTTGTAGGTAAAAAGAAACAACTATGGCAAATAGCAACATGGAACATTAACAATGGTCCAAGTATTTTTAATCTTTGGAACCAATCACACAAGTCTGGTACGATGAGAAGTTAAATTGTAATAGAAAACATTTGCCGGATTCAATCAAGTGGATGGGGTGGTAAATTCAGCAATGATATCGATAAGTGCTGAGCTTAAAACTGTTGCATTTGCCTAACATTCTATGTAATATGAAAATAATCTACACTTAACACATGATTATCGCACAGTTTGAAAACTTAAGTTTGAACCAACTTGAAGCATCCTCACTCCCAGCGAGTCCCAGCTTCTCAAAAATGTTGCCATGACCGAATCCGAAGTTATCCGCAGATTTCCTCTTAACAGCGGCTGCTTTGGATGACCCAGCAACTGTCCGGCTGAGATCTGCTATTCCTTCAAAGCATCGAGTCCAATCTGATGTCTTTGGCTTGCTGTCTCCTTTTGACATCCTGTTTTATTTTGCCATCTAAAATTGACAATGTTCATTATATCAATAACCTGTGTTTATTACTGCAGTGCATGCTACCAGAATAGATTTTTTGTTTCACTCAGTATCACTTCTAACAATAACACCCTAATAATTTTCCTTATACTTAACTGTTAACATGTCTTGTTAGTTGTTTTACCTGAAAAAGTGCACTGTCTGTTTACTTTTAATGTAATGCTGTAATTACTCTGCATGTATTCCCTTCAGAACATGTATATAAATGTTCTGATTCTACAAAGCTTGTAATTTTTCTTAACAGTTTAATACTAAGCTATAGGCAGCTTAAGGCTATAGACCATCAGCCCATTTCCCGTTATAAGGCATATCGATTTCGCAGGACTTACAAAGAAATTGTTATGATTATTAAACATTTTATGAACCTTTACCTTAGTTCACAGCAAAAACAGTGTCACTTTCTAAATTGTGTAACCAATTTCCGCGATCTGGCAATTAAATATTTATAACATAGTTTCAATGAATGTATTTGTTAAAACTAATAGTATATAATTAAAAACTAACTTATTTTGTGTAAATGAATGATTTTAACAAACTTTGAACATGTTTATTTCCGTCGTATTTGCGTATTATATTTCCCGCCAAGTGTCAATATATATTTTTATCGATCCAATGAAGCTTATCTATCTGAAATGGCAATGGTTACGTTACACTATATTTTATATTTCATTACTAAACCCTTTTCACCGACTAAGACACAGAACAGGCAAATTGCAACTTGTAATTTTTTTATCGAAAAATGAGATACACAATATTGTAGGATAAAATGTCAAATTAAAAGATAAATCACAAACTTTGACTTACCGCTAGAATGCATAACGCTTTGTATTCCTAAATCCAAGAGTTAGTATAATATGGAGACGAAACACAATTGCATGAGCAGTTGTCGGTTACTTCTTATCCAGCAGCTTCACTAAGCTTTATTTTATAAATAACTAACGGCTAAAAAAATCTTACACACAGTGGCCTTCTTATTTATAATGCCCATTTCCCCATGGCTCAATTTCCCATCTGAAAACGTTAAATTTTGAACGTGTTCTTAAAACTTTCGTTTTCAAAGCACGTGTCTAAGAAAATGCAAAATAATAACTTTTTATGTTCGATTTCACACAACTAAAAATAATGTATACTTTTTTAAATGTCGATTTTACTTTGCAATAGAATTGACACATATATTTCTGATTTGTATGCCTATATAGGGTCGGATCAATGCATTACTGTCATGTTTGTGAGGGCACAATAAAAAGCCGGGTTTTGGGTCTGATCATTTTCCTTCGTTCGTTCGCCGTCAGTCCGTCTGCCCCTACTTCCTTCTGTCCATCCTTCCTTTTGTTCGTTCCTTCCGTTCTGTATCAATTCCGTTTTTCGCGAAGACTTGGTCATTAAATATGTCATTACCAATCCCCAGAGTTGTCGTTCCGTGCTCACACTTGAATGTAATATAACCGTCGTGCAAGAGATTGATGAGTATACGATATTTGTTTATCCATGCTATCTGTCAATTATAAAGTAACAACGTATTCTTTCGATCAAACATGCATCTATCATATACTATAATATTATATCGGAATACCCTGTCGAATTCAAATAAATATTGACGCACGTTTGTTGATTTTCAAAACCACCCAAAAAGGTCTGCGTACGGTGCGTTTGATCATGCGTCGCAGGTGAATTAGAGGGGAATTTTGAGGAATTAGATGCGCGTTTGTTTCAAAGTCAGGTTTCTTTCCTGAGCAGTATCAACAGCCCCGATAAAACAAGTATTGGCCCAGGTGGGTCAGCTGGTACGTGTGGGGGCGTCGTCCGGATTAATGGTCATTGTGCGTTACATTCATTGGAGACAATGGAGTTATGACAGACGTATACTCTTTACAATATCTGCATGTTTAAGAGTTGAGAGGCGAGAGCGTACGAGGCTCAGATGTCTCGGTTTTTCTTAAGGTAGTGCAAATCGTCTTATAACGGACTTGTCCAGAAATCGGAGACAGGAGTGTCTCGACTGAAACCGCCAATAAACTTGGCTTAAGTCTCATATTTAATTAGTTAATCTAAGTTACTGCCCTTGTTTCTAAAATTGTCATGACCAATTGATGAACGATAACACTATTTTTCTGATCAATTTTGTGATCAATTCTGAAATACACGGTGAGTTATTTTAATAAATACACGTCAAGTTATTGTAATGTTCGTGTTATAAATGCATGATATACATGAATGTAGGTATTACATTTTGAGAACAGTTTCCAACAGCCGGTAATAATTATGTAGTTAAACAGACAATTCAGGTTACAATATACTAAATATTGTCAAAACAAATAACAAACAAATAAAAGAAACAGCGTACAAAACATATGTCAGATCGCAACTGGAATATTGTTCTTCAATTTGGCATCCATGGCAGAAAAACTTAACATATCAAATAGAGAGAGTGCAAAGGTCAGCTGCCCGTTATGTGTTAAATGACTACCATTACACCTGTAGTGTTTCTCATATGATAAAGACACTTAATTGGCAAACTTTAGAACAGAGAAGAATAAACTCATCCTTGATACTACTCTATAAAATTGAACATCATCTTATCTATGTAGACCACCAACATCCTACAACAACAAGACATTTAAACTTCTTGGTACCCTTCTCTAGAACTACATATCATTAAAATTCTTTTTTCCCATTGCAAGGACAATCAGGTATTAGAATGGCCTTCCATACAACTTTAAGAGCAGCACCAGCCTCAGTCAGTTAACTGCAGGCCTGGCCGCTGTCTCGAAATAAATATAAGTACCTTGTTTTAATACTTTTATCAGTAGTCAATGTAATAATTTTTACATTGTTCGTCACCATTTTATTTCGTATGTAAGTTAACATCACTTCCATGTACATACTGTATATATATATATTTAACACGTGACTTTTAACATTCTCTGTCCCCCGACAGACGCCTTCCTGTCCTAGTCAGTAATTGACTGTAGGAAGTATGAAGTAGGAGTAGAAGAAGAAATTGTCCTTAATATATAATTCAATTTAAAGGCCACAACTACCATGTTGTTTCATCCTGTAGTCTCAAATCAAAACATGACATTTATTTATTAGTAAATACAAATGCCTTACCTAATAATAAAAAAATATAATGCAAAAGGACACAATAACAAGTGTTAAACCATAACAACATGTCTTCAATCGATGCACATTTATTTATTTATTCACATAAGAAATAAATGCCAGAGTGGGATTATAGTTGGAACAGTCTTAAATCAAATAGGCTTGAAGTTTCAACGGTCTCAGCAACCACTTAAACAGGCCACTAAGCTGTAAAAAATGCCCTTCAGTTTACTAATATTGAATTTTTATTATCAATGACTGTGATTTAAAATTGTCATAAGTTGTCATAAAGTTAATTATGATAAAATATATTTTCATGAATTATTCCGTATCTTTTAAAAAAAATCGGCTTGGAATAGTGTAATGTGTCTCAACAAATATTAATATTTTTTAAATTGTCTCAACTCTGTGATGAATTTAAATTAAATTAACAAATACATTTACATATATATACACAACATATCTTTTTAAAACAACTTGAACTATGGCCCTTATGACCATTTTGTGGATGCTCTAACTGAAGGATTCTTTAAGCTAGAGTTATTCAAACTTCCTTCCCAAGTTGAAATAAAACTACCAAATTTGGATGCATTTTGATTCGGACGTCGTTTATGTAATGGAGTCATCTTAAAAAACTTTTGTAGAAAGAAGTTCTGAAATGCTTCCTGAAGCAACAGCGATTTTTTTCCTTCTTTATAAAGTACCGGTAAACGGCACTTTCCCAATTACAAAAAAACTACAAATTTCCCAATTGCTGTCCAAAAAATTCCCAATTTAAGGTATAAAAAAAAAAAAAATGTGTGGAAAATGCAACATTTAGTTACTTTCCCTATGCAGCTCTATGGCTTGAACCTAGGTAAATATAATATTGACAACTTGAAAACACTTAGTTATCAATTTTAAAGTATTTGGGAGCAAAAAATCAAATACACCAATTTCCCAATTTTAGGTTTTCACGACTCGATTTTTCCCAATTTTGAGGTTTTCACGACTCGATTTTTCCCAATTGGACCGGTACGGGTACTTTTCCCAATTGGAAAAAAAAAATCGCTGAGCAATGTTTTGCTAATGCTGAATGTATTTCTGCATTTATAATGGTTGATAACCCTTACTTATCAAGTTGTCCACAGACAACTTAAATGGAAAAGTGCACTTACCGTGTACGAATACTCCCGACTTGGTTTTTATATCTTAACGGTAATTATTTGATTGTCAAGCTTATTTACCAACATTAAACATATGTTTTTGTATTCATTTAGAAATTTATATGTTAAATATAATGTCATTTGAAGCAATGTAAAAATAAGATTTTCATTCACAAATCTTGAAATTTTGTGTATTGGCTTGCAGCCATTAGACCGTCCACATTTAACGTTCATCTGGTATAAATAATAATAACAAAGAAGACTCAGATATTTGTTTCGGATTATAATTGATAAAAAGATTTGACTATCAAAAAATGTCTTTACACTAACTTGCTGTTAGTTAAACAGAAAAAGATTACCCTTGAATTTACCAATGACACAACTTATAAAGATGTCTTCATATTGCCTTGACATACATTACTAATTAAATAACAAATAATAAAATTTAACAGAAAATTGCAATTGTTACTTTCATAAAAATGTTCAAGTTGAATTAATAATTTTTAGAATAATGAGCTTTTTTCACTGACTTTTATAATCATCAAAACAGATTGTCTTTTTTATCATATTCTAGTCTACTGTATTGTTCATACTGTATTGTTCAAACTGTATTGTTCATACTGTATTGTTCATACTGTATTGTTCATACTGTATTGTTTATACTGTATTGTTTTTACTGTATTGTTCATACTGTATTGTTTGTGTTCATGCACACATTGTCCCAATTTTTTAGTATTTTTTCTAAAATCCCTTACAAGCATACAGTTTTGTTGTAAAATCAATTTTAATAATGCAAGTTATATAAATGTGTAAGGTGAAGGTCATTTACGGTACTCATATTTGTCAAAACTAAATACAACAGGTGAGACTCCGTAACTGCTTATGATGTTAGCTATGCCTAAATTGACTAATTAGATTTTATCTTCATTAGGTATAAACATTGGATTGTTTCTAACCATTTAAGGTCAAACAGATGGTCAATATTAAAGCATATATCAAAACATAATTAAGTGCAATTGTAATTCATATGATAAAGTAAAAACACTCAATTATGATTATACTGATTATAGTGTAAATTTCACTGTAAACTACCAGTATTATTAAAATGTGTTACGTTAAAAGTACATTAAAGTTTGATATTATAATCGTATTAAAACGTTTAATGTTGTGGACAGGTTTTGTAAGATACCATGAATTTTATCCATTCCTCTCAGAAAATAACATAAAAAGGCACTGTTGGGTCTAAATTAAAATATTGTTTGTTTCTTCTCCCATAACCTACCCAGCCTTATTATGGCAGCTAATCAAAAAAATTATAGACCTAAGAACTAAATATGCTATTTATTAGTTAGCGAAAAATGTGGCTGCGATTTCATTTTAATATGCTATATGAATCTTCCTTTCATCATATTTTAATTCATCTGTTTTAAAGGCATAGTTTGACAAGGAAGGCAAAAGTTAAGAATCATGTTCTAACCGCTTCCTCTCTCAATAGCGCACAAAATTGATGATAGTGTTTTTGGCAATAATTGCTTAATCCTTCTGCACACAATGTGCCCACAGAACTTGTGATCAATAATATTTTTTGTTTGGCCTAAAGCTCCTATGGTTTTGCAGACATTTTGGTCCAGCATTATTGAAGAACCTCCATATATGTTTAAGCGATAGATTTTCAGGAAATGCCAGGGTCTTGTCTTTCCAAATTAGGTTTGGTGGGAGAACTTGATAAACATCAGTGGATGGCGTTATTGTGTTATCTGTGCTCTATTTCCAGAACCATAAACTGTGTTAAAGTGTAATACCCAATGCCAGACAATAACACGTTTAAAATGATATATTAGTTTTCATTGTCACAGTAAACCAATACTTTTTGGAGAGGTTTTGAATAATGTAGCATTAAGTCATTACCAGGGTACAGAATTTCCAGAAATAGTCAAGTGCCTGTTAGGCCATTTGTTTATTATTCTTTGGTTTAGGAAAATTTTAGGTGGCGGTAGGCCCTAGGAGGAAGGAGTTAAAATAAAAATAAGATTAAAAATACAATAGTAATGTTTTCATTGGAAGTCCAGGTATGTCTTTACACATTTTATTACCCGGTAGTTAACCTTAAACAATTTTAATGACAGAGATAGTTTTTTATGCTCCCCATATTATATATATATATTTATGGGGAGCATATAGTTGCCAGTTTGTCCTTCCTTACTTCCTTCTGTCACACTTTTTATTAGTTTCTCAATATTTTACCGATCTCTTACATATTTGGCATGTAGGTACCTTGCATGGACCTCTTCCTTTTGATGAGGTTTGAGGTCACTGGGGTCAAGGTCAAGGTCACACTTTTTTCCACACAATTAACCCATATATCGACAAAGCATTATTGGGGAGCATCCATCAGTTTTACTGATATCCTTGTTTTAACTTTTTTTGATAAAATGAGTTCTTAAAGTATTCAGTAAACCTATATATATATATGCAGGTTTTTTTTAGCCCGATTTATAGCCGAATAACGGCTATATTCCCAATGGCAAAAAGTATACTTTTTTCCCAAAATTTGCTTAAAAATTCCCAATTTCAAAAAAAATATAAAAAATATATATAGAAAGAAGTGTCTTAATGATTCTTTTATCTCATTTTTTTTTCAATTACATCTAACAAAGCATATAATAATGATTTTGTTTTTTAATTTGAATTATTATAAAGAGTTATATCAAATTATTTTTTTCCCAAATCAGTTGACTTTTCGCGCGAAAAAGTTTGCTAATGAATTTATTTTCCCAATTTCTTGAAAATGCTGATAAAATTCCCAAATCCAAAGCCATGGACTATCTTCCCAAAAAGTGGAAAAAAAACCTGATATGGGATGCGCTCTGTGGAAAGGGTTTTAAATGCATGTGCGTAAAATTTTGTCCCAGATTAGCCTGTGCAGTCCGCATAGGCTAATCATCGACGACACTTTCCGCCTTAAGTGGACTTTTGTCAAGAAGAGTATTCCTTATATAATAAACACAAAACACAAAAAAGCAGGAAAGTGTCGTCCCTGATTCAGGCCTGTGCAGACTGCACAAGCTAATCTGGGACAACACTTTACGCACATGCATTATACCCCCTTTTCACAGAGCTATGCTGAAATATATTTTGCAATATCTGCTGCTTAACTAAAAAAAAAAATAGTTCCTTCTTGTCCAATTTAAATCAGAAAACATATTAAAGAATATTAATGATGTTGAAAGACATCATATCTGATATGTGATCGTTTAATTTTATTTTAAGAAATACTGATAGTTTATCAGATATTGTATCAGAAAACAAATCTAATTCTTTAACAGTGAATATTTGCATATAAAATCTTAGCTAAAAATGTATGTAAACAGTGACATTGCTAAATAAATCCTGCAAATTTACAGTACTAATTTAAACAATCAGATTGGGATACAATACATTTGAAAAATATCCATCGATTTATTCAAGCTTGAGGGCAAATCGAAACACAACTAAATAGACAAAGTGAAATACTACTAAGTACTTAATAGACAAAGCGAAACACTACTTACACATGTAATAGACAAAACAAAACACTACTTAATAGACAAAGCAAAACACTACTTAATAAACAAAGCGAAACACAATTTAAGAGGCAAGCAACTTTTGCCAAACAAACACCACTACAACCAGTCCTCTTATTGTTGGTGTGAAGTAAATTGTGGACATGCGTAAATCACTTAACTGAATCCAATTTTGTTTGCAAACAACAAAAAGGTTTGCAAATTGGCTATTTTCTAGGAAATTTTCAAGTTGTGTCTGACGTTTTCTTTTATTATTGTCGGTAAATTGCAAGCAGAGGAAATAAAGAACGATTTTCTCATTTATAATTTTTTCTTCAAAACCTCATTTTTTTCATTGGCAGGTTTGTAAACCAAGAAATCTAATACGGATGGCCTTATACTGTTTATAAGATAACTTTTAGAGTAATACTGCCCTGCCAAGAATTAATAGGCTGACCAATACTGGGCACTATTCAGCTTTTGGCTTTTCAAACATAATCTCAATAAAAACAAAGATCTTGTAGCTATATATATGAACATTACATTTTGTTGCCCAGTAATTGTCTCCACATATATAGCTGTATTCACTGTATGGTATCTGAAATGTCAACCCTTATTAAGAAAAGGATTTCCCCTTATGGTGTTGAAAAAAATCATCTTACATGTATGTAGATAAGCATATTGTGTCTGAAATGGTTTCTCAATAAAAGATAGAGCAGAGTTCTTAAATCATGGGGTCTGACATGTATCTCTCTTATAATATAGAGCAATATTCCGCAAATGGTATCAAAGGTGAAATGCAGCAACATTATAAAGAGGCAAATTCCTCATTATGAAGTCTGAAATGCAGCAACATTATAAAGAGACAAATTCCTCACTATCAAGTCTGAAATGCAGCAACATTATAAAGAGACAAATTCCTCATTATGAAGTCTGAAATGCAGCAACATTATAAAGAGACAAATTCCTCACTATCAAGTCTGAAATGCAGTCACATTATAAAGAGACAAATTCCTCATTATGAAGTCTGAAATGCAGCAACATTATAAAGAGACAAATTCCTCACTATCAAGTCTGAAATGCAGCAACATTATAAAGAGACAAATTCCTCATTATGAAGTCTGAAATGCAGCAACATTATAAAGAGACAAATTCCTCACTATCAAGTCTGAAATGCAGTCCACTTATAAAGAAGATCATTCCTCATTATGAAGTCTGAAATGCAGTCCACTTATAAAGAAGATCATTCCTCACTATGAAGTCTGAAATGCAGTCCACTTATAAAGAAGATCATTCCTCACTATGAAGTCTGAAATGCAGTCCACTTATAAAGAAGATCATTCCTCATTATGAAGTCTGAAATGCAGTCCACTTATAAAGAAGATCATTCCTCACTATGAAGTCTGAAATGCAGTCCACTTATAAAGAAGATCATTCCTCACTATGAAGTCTGAAATGCAGTCCACTTATAAAGAAGATCATTCCTCACTATGAAGTCTGAAATGCAGTCCACTTATAAAGAAGATCATTCCTCACTATGAAGTCTGAAATGCAGTCCACTTATAAAGAAGATCATTCCTCACTATGAAGTCTGAAATGCAGTCCACTTATAAAGAAGATCATTCCTCACTATGAAGTCTGAAATGCAGTCCACTTATAAAGAAGATCATTCCTCACTATGAAGTCTGAAATGCAGTCCACTTATAAAGAAGATCATTCCTCACTATGAAGTCTGAAATGCAGTCCACTTATAAAGAAGATCATTCCTCATTATGAAGTCTGAAATGCAGTCCACTTATAAAGAAGAGCATTCCTCACTATGAAGTCTGAAATGCAGTCCACTTATAAAGAAGAGCATTCCTCATTATGAAGTCTGAAATGCAGTCCACTCATATAGAAGAGCATTCCTCATTATGAAGTCTCAAATGCAGTCCACTTGTAAAGAAGAGCATTCCTCATTATGAAGTCTCAAATGCAGTCCACTCATATAGAAGAGCATTCCTCATTATGAAGTCTGCAATGCAGTCCACTTATTTAGAAACGCATTCCTAATTATGAAGTCTGAAATGCAGTCCACTCATATAGAAGAGCATTCCTCATTATGAAGTCTGAAATGCAATCCACTTGTAAAGAAGATCATTCCTCATTATGAAGTCTGAAATGCAATCCACTTGTAAAGAAGAGCATTCCTCATTATGAAGTCTGAAATGCAGTCCACTCATATAGAAGAGCATTCCTCATTATGAAGTCTGCAATGCAGTCCACTTATATAGAAGAGCATTCCTCATTATGAAGTCTCAAATGCAGTCCACTTGTAAATAGAGCATTCCTCATTATGAAGTCTGAAATGCAGTCCACTCATATAGAAGAGCATTCCTCATTATGGTATCTGACATGCAACATGGTTATATTGAGCAGTATTCCTCATATGGTGTCTAAAATGCAATCCACTCATAATATAGGGCAGTATTCCTCATATGGTGTCTTAAATGCAATCCTCTCATATAGGGCAGTATTCCTCATATGGTGTCTAAAATGCAATCCACTCTCATATAGGGCAGTATTCCTTATATGGTGTCTAAAATGCAATCCACTCATAAAGGGCAGTATTCCTAATATGGTGTCTATAATGCAATCCATTCATTTAGGGCAGGTATTCCTCATATGGTGTCTAAAATGCAATCCACTCATTTAGGGCAGGTATTCTTCATATGGTGTCTTATATGAAATCCACTCGAATATAGCAGTATTCCTCATATGGTGTCTAAAATGCAATCCACTCATTTAGGGCAGGTATTCCTCATACGTTGTCTATAATGCCATCCACTCACTTAGGGCAGGTATTCCTCATATGGTGTCTAAAATGCAATCCACTCATATAGGGCAAGTATTCCTCATATGGTGTCTAAAATGCAATCCACTCATATAGGGCAAGTATTCCTCATATGGTGTCTTAAATGCAATCCACTCATATAGGGCAAGAATTCCTCATATGGTGTCTAAAATGCAATCCACTTATAAAGGGCAGTATTACTCATATGGTGTCTAAAATGCAATCCACTCATATAGGGCAGGTATTCCTCATATGGTGCCTTAAATGAAATCCACTTGAATGTAGCAGTATTCCTTATAAAGTGTCTTAAATGCAATCCACTCATATAGGGCAGTATTCCTCATATGGTGTCTTAAATGCAATCCACTTATATATAGCAGTATTCCTCATTTGGTGACTGAAATGCAAACCACTTATATAGGGCAGTATTCCTCATATGGTGTCTAAAATGCAATCCACTTATATATAGCAGTATTCCTCATTTGGTGACTGAAATGCAATCCACTCATATAGGACAAGTATTCCTCATATGGTGTCTAAAATGTAATCCACTCATATAGGGCAGTCTTCCTCATATGGTGTCTAAAATGCAATCCACTCATATAGGACAAGTATTCCTCATATGGTGTCTTAAATGCAATCCACTCATATAGCGCAGTATTCCTCATATGGTGTCTAAAATGTAATCCACTTATATAGGGCAAGTATTCCTCATATGGTGTCTAAAATGCAATCCACTCAATCATATAGGGCAGTATTCCTTATATGATGTCTAAAATGCAATCCACTCATAAAGGGCAGTATTCCTCATATGGTGTCTATAATGCAATCCATTCATTTAGGGCAGGTATTCCTCATATGGTGTCTTAAATGCAATCCACTCATTTAGGGCAGGTATTCTTCATATGGTGTCTAAAATGCAATCCACTCATATAGGGTAGGTATTCTTCATATGGTGTCTTAAATGAAATCCACTCATATAGGGCAGTATTCCTCATATGGTGTCTAAAATGCAATCCACTCATATAGGGCAGGTATTCCTCATATGGTGTCTCAAATGCAATCCACTCATTTTGGGCCGGTATTCCTCATATGGTGTCTAAAATGCAATGCACTCATATAGGGCAGGTATTCTTCATATGGTGTCTTAAATGAAATCCACTCGAATATAGGAGTATTTCTTATATGGTGTCTTAAATGCAATCCACTCATATAGGGCAAGTATTCCTCACATGGTGTCTAAAATGCAATTCACTTATAAAGGGCAGTATTCCTCCTATGGTGTCTAAAATGCAATCCACTCATATAGGGCAGCATTCCTCATATGGTGTCTAAAATGCAATTCACTCATATAGGGCAGTCTTCCTCATATGGTGTCTAAATTACAATCAACTCATACAGGGCAAGTATTCCTCATATGGTGTCTAAAATGCAATCCACTCATATCTAGGGCAAGTATTCCTCATATGGTGTCTTAAATGCAATCCACTCATATAGGGCAAGTATTCCTCATATGGTGTCTTAAATGCAATCCACTTATAAAGGGCAGTATTACTCATATGGTGTCTAAAATGCAATGCACTCATATAGGGCAGGTATTCCTCATATGGTGCCTTAAATGAAATCCACTCGAATGTAGCAGTATGCCTTATAAAGTGTCTTAAATGCAATCCACTCATATAGGGCAGTATTCCTCATATGGTGTCTTAAATGCAATTCACTTATATATAGCAGTATTCCTTATATGGTGTCTGAAATGCAAACCACTTATATAGGGCAGTATTCCTCATATGGTGTCTAAAATGCAATCCACTTATATATATATATAGCAGTATTTCTCATATGGTGTCTAAAATGAAATCCACTCATATAGGGCAGTATTCCTCATATGGTGTCTTAAATGCAATCGACACATAAAGAGCAGTATTCCTCATATGGTGTCTTAAATGAAATCCACTCATATAGGGCAGGTATTCCTCATATGGTGCTTGAAATGAAATCCACTCGAATATAGCAGTATTCCTTATATAGTGTCTTAAATGCAATCCACTCATATAGGGCAGTATTCCTCATATGGTGTCTTAAATGCAATCCACTTATATATAGCAGTATTCCTCATATGGTGCATGAAATGCAATCCATTTATATAGGGTAGTATTCCTATTATGGTGTCTAAAATGCAATCCACTTATATTTGGCAGTATTCATCATAATTATGGTGTCTAAAATGCAATCCACTTATAAAGGGCAGTATTCCTCAAATGGTGTCTAAAATGCAGTCCACTAATATAAGGCAGTATTCCTCATATGGTGTCTAAAATGCAATCCACTTATGTAGGGCAGTATTCCTCATATGGCGTCTAAAATGCAATCCACTTATATATAGCAGTATTCCTCATATGGTGTCTAACATGCAATCCACTCATATAGGGCAAGTATTCCTCATGTGGTGTCTTATGTTCAATCGACTCGTAAAGGGCAGTATTCCTCATATGGTGTCTAAAATGCAATCAACTCATATAGGGCAGTATTCCTTATATGGTTTCTGAAATGCAATCCACTCATATAGCGCAGTATTCCTCATATGGTGTCTAAAATGTAATCCACTTATATAGGGCAAGTATTCCTCATATGGTGTCTAAAATGTAATCCACTTATTTAGGGCAAGTATTCCTCATATGGTGTGTAAAATGCAATCCACTTATATAGGGCAGCATTCCTCATATGGTGTCTAAAATGCAATCCACTCATATAGGGCAAGTATTCCTCATATGGTGTCTAAAATGTAATCGACTCATATAGGGCAGTCTTTCTCATATGGTGTCTTAAATGCAATCGACTCATATAGGGCAAGTATTCCTCATATGGTGTCTTAAATGCAATCCACTCATATAGGGCAAGTATTCCTCATATGGTGTATCAAATGCAATCCACTCATATAGGGAAAGTATTCCTAATATGGTGTCTTAAATGCAATCCACTCATAAAGGGCAAGTATTCCTCATATGGTGTCTTAAATGCATTCCACTCATAAAGGGCAATCTTCCTCATACAATCGACTCATATTGGGCAAGTATTCCTCATATGGTGTCTAAAATGCAATCGACTCATATAGGGCAAGTATTCCTCATATGGTGTCTAAAATGCAATGCACTCATATAGGGCAGGTATTCATCATATGGTGTCTAAAATGCAATGCACTCATATAGGGCAAGTATTCCTCATATGGTGTCTAAAATGCAATTCACTCGAATAAAGGGCAGTCTTCCTCATATGGTGTCTTAAATGCAATCAACACATATAGGGCAAGTATTCCTCATATGGTGTCTCAAATGCAATCCACTCATTTAGGGCAGGTATTCCTCATATGATGTCTTAAATGCAATCGACTCATATAGGGCATCTATAACTCATATGGTGTCTAAAATGAAATCCACTCATATAGAGCAGTATTCCTCATATGGTGTCTAAAATGCAATCCACTCATTTAGGGCAAGTATTCCTCATATGGTGTCTTAAATGCAATCCACTCACTTAGGGCAAGTATTCCTCATATGGTGTCTTAAATGCAATCCACTCACTTAGGGCAAGTATTCCTCATATGATGTCTTGAATGCAATCCACTCATATAGGGCATCTAAAACTCATATGATGTCTAAAATGAAATCCACTCATATAGAGCAGCATTCCTCATATGTTGTCTAAAATGCAATCCACTCATTCAGGGCAAGTATTCTTCATATGGTGTCTAAAATGCAATCCACTCACCTAGGGCAAGTATTCCTCATATGGTGTCTTAAATGCAATCCACTCATGTAGGGCAAGTATTCCTCATATGGTGTCTAAAATGCAATTGACTCATATAGGGCAAGTATTCCTCATATGGTGTCTAAAATGCAATATACTCATAAAGGGCTGTATTCCTCATATGGTGTCTGAAATGCAATCCACTCATATAGGGCAGTATTCCTCATATGGTGTCTTAAATGCAATCCACTCATATAGGGCAGTATTCCTCATATGCAGTATAAAATGCAATCCACTCATATAAGGCAGTACATTGAATTCCTAATATGAAATGCTATGCATTATTTAGAGCAGCATTTCTTAACCATTAGCTCTGTTATTACATACGGTTTACCACTATTGTATACATAGCTGTTACATGTAGCTCTGAACAATGCATTCAGATTACCAGTATTGTATAGATTTTTTAGTAATCGTAATTGTCTCTGTACTCAATTTCAGATATTCAGAAAAAAAATCTGTAAAGTGCAAAAATAATATCCAAGAATTTAATGTGTCTGTCAGAGATAGGAAATAGCTTGTCTATTCATAGGGCATGGAAAGTTATATTGTGTGTTGCAATTCGTCACACTGTGATGCCATTTAGTCTGGCAGCTTCATTACACTGCAGGATGAGCAGATTACCAGGATCTCGAACATTGTGGATCTGAATAAGTAAATGTAATATGGCATATTGGATATTACAAGTTTATTAAGTTATAATTAGGCCACATCAAATTGATCCGTTGTTTGAAAGATTTCAGCCCCCTAACAATTTGAGGGAGCGAGCACAATAACATTTTGTTTTTAAATTCCATTTTGGATATAATCAGAGGTGAGTAAAAACTGCAAAATAAAATAATATTTTCTTTATGTTTACTTTATGTTTTCCTTTCTGCCTGATAAAATAAGGCATTCAAAGCTTATTAAATGCTAAAAATTCCCTCTCAATACAATCTGGTCCAGCTCTTCGTTCTTGATGTTTGTCAAATTGTTACATTAAGTACCCATGATTTGTGTTAATGTTTGTATCTGCATGTTGTCACTCATGGATTATAAAATAAGGAAATAATATAGTTCCTCAANAAAATTTTTTTTTTTTTTTTTTTTTTTTTTTAGATCTCAACAACACTAAGTTCATCTCCCTTCCAGCTCTATAAGTTGAAACTTAGTAAATATAATATTGAACTCATTCTTATTCAGTTATTCTCAATTTTAAAGTATTTGTTTGCCAAAAAACAGCAACAATTTAAGTCAAAACAAAGAGAATTTCCCCAATCCAAAGTGATCTGGCCCCATTCCCAAAATGGTGAGAAAAAAACACTGTATTTTCGTATGACATCAGTCATGCATCCTATAATGCTTTGCTTCTTGCATGTTATTTATTCAAATGGGCGAATTGAATGAATACTGACAAGGCTTCCACCAGGGGGCATCAGCGTTTTTTGAAGGCAGCATCTTGCGTTTTACTGTGTCATATTTGTGCAATTTATTTATTTAGAGCATATACCAGCAATTGACCTTCACACATTGAGACCCATTTGGGCAACATTTCATTGTCAGAAGCAATGGCAGCTGAGCGAAATAAACAATTAAAAGAAAATGACAGTTTAGTCTAAGAAAGGACCAGACAGATTAATGCTCCCAGTTGGTATTTCCTTACATTTGTATTGCAGTTCTCTGGGGGAGTTTTATACTTGTGCAGATGTCTGATATAGATTGTGTGAACCCAGTTTTTACATACGAGAGTAAGACGTAATTTGCATTAAAAACCATTGTATACTTGTTCATGGTGGAAGTCCTTAATTGGCCACAAATCATGATTCGTTAATATGCACAAACTTTTATATTTAATGATCTTTCAATGCCTATTTGCAAATCAAATGTGTTATCCCCATTGTTGTGTGTTATTTAACAGTCTAATATATAGAAAAACATTGAAATTTGAGATGTGGCCAGTGGGGCTGAAAAGCGGTTAACCCTTTGAGCGCTGGAACCGGATTTTGAAGGCCTTTGCAAACAGTTTGGATCCAGATGAGACGCCACAGAACGTGGCGTCTCATCAGGATCCAAACTGTTTGCTATTCTGATAGTGGTCTTAGAAAAAAAATCGAAGAAAATGCTAATTTTAGAAATTCAGCAGACGACATTTTAGCAGACGACAAATTTCCCAGCATGTAAAGGGTTAATCATATTAAAGGGATGTAATTGTTATCATAAACTTATTTATTGGACTGGTATATTGAATGTTTAAATTTTGTAACTCAATGGCAAAGGCAGTATTTTCTAACCAATATTGCCCATGATTTTGCGTAATGCTTTTTTTCAGCTGTTTAACACAGGTTTTAATTTGTTTATATCCAGTGAAATAATGAGAATATTTGGACTAAAGGTTTGAAAGAAGGTATGTGTTAAACTGTAAAAAAAAATATTAACTTGGCCAAATTGAAAAGCCTCACATTTTGGAAATGTGTGTGTCTAATTTACATTTACCAACCACTCAATTAAAGAAATAAAATTGGCATGAAATACCCCATGATTGTTCTTAATAGAGTTTAAAACTGCATTAAAATTTGAAAGATTATTCTAAATTGAAAAGTTGGTAACATTAAGACTGCAGTATTCTGCACTCATTAAAATTGCTTCAAAAGGTTAATATAAATAAAAACAAGACTATTGCCAAGCAATTATGTCCCCTACCGGCTTCACCATTGTCAGATTTTTTTTTTATATATTTGTTGCCATAGCAACCAGAATTTTTGACGTAGTAATAAAATGAAATGACGTGCATAATGTCCATATTGCTATCCATCCATGTTTCAAGTTTCATGAAAAAATATGAAGAACTTTTAAAGTTATCGCAGGATGGGCCAGAAAACCACCATTTTCAGCAGTATTTCTAGTCTATTTGTTGCCATAGCAACCATAATTTTTGTCGTAGGAACAAAATGAAATGACGTGCATAATGTCCATATTGCCATCTACCCATGTTTCAAGTTTCATGAAAAAATATGAAGAACTTTTAAAGTTATCGCAGGATCCAGAAAATTGTTACAGACTGACTGACTGACTGACTGACTGACTGACGGACAGACTGACGGAGCGCAAACCATAAGTCCCCTCCGGTGAAACTGGTAGGGGACAATAATTTTAATTTTAAATGAAAGTCTAAATTTCAATACTGTACACTGTACCAGACCTTTTCCTGACCATTTTGGGGGAAATGCAATTTCGGGATCGGGAATTGTTTTCAAGCGAAAAGTCCACTGATTTGGGAAAAACTAATGTTATAATATAACTCTTTAAAATAATTTAAATTAGAAGAATAAAGTCATATAAGTTATTGTTATATACCTTGTTAAATGTTATTGAAATTAATTTTTCGGTTTTGGAATGAGTCGCTTTAACCCTTTGCATGCTGGGAAATTTGTCGTCTGCTAAAATGTCGTCTGCTGAATTTCTAAAATCAGCATTNAAATTCAGCAGACAACATTTTAGCAGACGACAAATTACCCAGCATGCAAAGGGTTAATGGACCCGTAGATACGCAAGGAAAAGGCCTGTTTACTAACCTATGACCAAGTAATTCAATGATTATGTTTTGACAGCTAAATTTGGAACCTCTAATAACTACTTTAGTCCCCAGAGAAATGTAAGCCCTAAGCTGGAAACTGGATGACGCAGAGAAATGAATGCCTTAAGCTGAAAGCCGGATGACGCCACAGTAAAATCTTTTAAACCAAAGCGCTCATGACTGAACATTGTGGCAGCAGGATTATGCTGGATGCCTACGTAAGAGGGTGTTGGGGAAATGTTTTTCTGCACAATTTCATTTACAGATGCTTCCATCGATATCTGCCCATGTAAATTAAAGATCTATCTGGCACTCTCAATGGAGCCTCAAGGGCAGTACTATTGATTCATTGGGAATCAATTCTCAACCCTCGCATTTTCTTTTAGGTATTGGCCCATGGTTGAAAACAGTTACGTCGGGCTTTATTGGATTCTGGTATATCTCAAGTCAAGGATCAATGTTAAGCTAGCAGAGTGATGGGGCCAGTGTTAAATGTTCAATTTCTCTTGATTTGCTTAAATTATGGAGATTTGCTAATATGTGGTAAGTTTAATTTGCATACTATTGCAATGTTTTTCTATGTATTTGTCCAAAAATTTAGTGACAAAATGCCACATGTATTGCCATTTCTAGTAAATACAAAATATTAATAGGAGTTTTATAGACTTATGATAAGTTAAATACATGTTGATGTTGTATATTGGCCATATATCTTGTGGCCATATTATTTTGTGTCACTGTGATAATTGTTAATGATTTTATCTGAGGACCATGCAGTGTGATTCTGTACTCGTTGATTATCAGTTTTGCAAATCAGCAGTTCAGATCAATCTATCACAACTGTAAGTATACAAAAGACATTGAATGCCTAAGCAGTCTTGAAATATCTTCTTCAGAATTGCTCATGTGGGTGTTATGTTTCTTATATTTTATTGCTATATATAGACTAATTTCTATTTGTTGTCTTTAATTGTCAATGGTCAAATTGTCTGATTCTGCATAGTGTTGGCCACATTTCTCATACTTTTTCTCACCTTTAATTGGTTGTTTTGCTAAAACATGCTTTGGTCAAATTTAGTCGTTCACTGATTATTTGACCGCCTTAGGAGTGCCAGAATAATGCAAATACTGATTTCCCAGCATTCACAAACATATCGTTTAAATAAAGATAGTAAAATCTAATAAATTAATAATAATCTACTAGTATCATAATACATGTATTAAGGTTAATTTCTCATTTTAAGAAAAAACAAGTAGTATTACAAAATACACAAGATACTCCGTTTCTTACTTTGTTCCGATTGAAACTGTTATTTTAATGTTGCCTTTGCTGTAGCATTAAAGACTAGTATATGTTTTGCTAGAAAAATCTATATTTCAGTCACATTCTGGGAAAATGGGGCTTAATGCATGTGCGAAAAGTATTGTCAGGGACAAAACTTTCCGCCTAATCTGGATTTTTGGCTAAGAAGAGACTTCCTTAAAATGAAAAATTCCATAAATAATAAAATACTCTACATGAAACTCACTTAACATTAGAAAGAAATGAATTTAGACAAGAATGATTCAAGGATTATTATTTTAGTGCATATTCATGATTATTATTATTATTATCATCAATGGTACCAATTCTTATCATTAGAGACAACTTCTAATTCTCGTGGAACAATTAANCTTTTTGTCCGTCGTGCGTCGTCCGTCGTCAACATTTACCTTGTTAACCCTCTAGAGGCCACATTTATTGTCTAATCTTCATGAAACTTGGTCAGAACATGTGTCCCAATAATATCGTGGACAAGTTCAAAAATGGTTCTGGTTGGTTGAAAGACATGGCTTCCAGGGGGCGTGGCAGTTTTCCTTATATGGCTTTATTTAAACCTTGTTAACACTCTCGAAGTCACATTTTTAGTCCTATCTTCATGAAACTTGGTCAGAACATGTGTCCCAATAATTTCTTGGACAAGTTCGAAAATGTTCCTGGTTTTTTGATAAACATGGCTCGCTTTGATAAACAGTGGGGTTCGAACATGGCTGCCAAATAGTGCTTGGGTAATCCCAGGGATGGCAAAGAATAGCAACATTGGTTTTCGAATATTCGGTCATAAAAGTATTTGAATATTGGTTTCGTCTGGTATTCAATATATATAATCAAGATCTGAACGTATATATATTTTTTATTGTTAACATAGATGCTATAAATATATTATATGTGATGAAAGCTTGCGACAAAATGCGAGCATATATATTTTATTATATATTGCAATCAAAAGTGCATTTACTTCAAAAATATGCAGGTCCATTATATTTGAACAATAAACATGCACACATACCTTCATTGCAACATGTAACTTGTAACCAAATACACGCATATACAATATATTTTGTATCCTACATTTAATTCAATATTTAATATATATCAAAGTAAGAGTTAACATGCAAACATGCAAAAACAACACGTTTGCAACATTTAATATGCAACAAAATACACGCTTATACAGGACACTTACATTGCGTAAAGATTCTCATCGTATAATTGCTGTTTGTAGCATTGTTGCGGCACAGTTTCAATTTCAAAAACGATATTTAAACTGAACTTCATCGTGCTTTATACAATTCATAAATAGACCGCTCCCGTTTTACAATTACTAAGATTATTCGGATTAACAATAGCATTAAACTGTCAGCAACACAATAATAGGGTGAAAAATCGGTTTTATTACATATCCTTTGTAATGGAGAATTGGAAGCGGCATGTTTATTGTAGCAATAGTTACGTATACGTTACGCACTGTTTCACATCGTGTAACGGTGCGCGTTCTAAGAAAGACAGAGCCGCACAAACACGGTCCCAAGCAACCTTATATGGGTAGGCTGCTGAATATCAGTTTCAGTTTTAGCTAGGTAGAATGACTTTTGTATGACATTAACTACTTAAAATAACAATAGCTCTGTAGAATATCCTACTATTTATGAAAAGTGTTGTTATGTATAAATATTCCAATAAAATAAGCTATCCAATTTATTTTTTTGATTATACGCAAGAATGGCAAGAATGGCAGAACGTGCCATGCCTTTTCTTTCAAAGCATTTTATGTGTTATTTAAATGCCAATGTGATTTGGGACCTACCTACGTGTGTGCTAATTACAACCCATCATAATCATTAGGATTCAATCACAGAAGCCGATCTGTTTATGATGGGCAAGTAATGGACCAGGGAAGGAAACAATTGCTTTATATGAGCTATGCATGATAACGAAGTATTAATTATTGTACACAAAGGATTGTCGATATGTTTATATGGCGGATGAAAAGTTACTTAAAAATATTAAGTTTATATAGTGTCGCTTTAAAAATAACTGTATCTGACGTCTTTTGGTTCTACTCCTAATGATGTTTACGACGTTGATTCTGAAATGGAACGCCGGGGAGTATCATATAGCTTGCCCTATGTCACTAATGATATGTACTAAATTATTAATATACTCCTGTAAAAGTGATAAACCATTTAATACCCACTATACATAAATTATATACCACACCCTGTAGACTATGTCAATTTACGTCTGTTAAGTCGGATCATTTGGTCATCTGATCTCGCTTCAATGTCATAACGCCTCGCCAGAATGAAACGAATGATCGGCTATGTATGATCTTAATCGGACATGTCAATAATTAAAGAACGCGTCAATGTGAACTAAGATAGCGAGGTTATTCTTTATAAGGCGTTCAAAGTCATTTAGTGAAACGCACAGGTGGTTTCGTTCACGTGTAGTTTATTTAAACAAAAAAGCGGTATTGTATTATATACTAGTTCCAGAGGGCGTGGAAGTTTTCCTTATATGTCTATAGTAAAATCTTGTTAACACTCTAGAAGTCACATTTTTAGTCCAATTGTCATGAAATTTGGTCAGAACATGTATCCCAATAATATCTTGGACGAGTTCAAAAATGGTTCCAGTTGAATGAAAAACATGGCCGCCAGGGGGCGGGGCAGTTTTTCCTAAAATGGCTATAGTAAAACCTTGTTAACACTCTAGAAGTCACATTTATTGTCCAATCTTCATGAAAATAGTCAGAACATTAATATAATAATTTTGTTCTAATGATATCTTGGATGAGTTCGAAAATGGATGTGGTCTGTTGAAAAACATGGCTGCTAGGGGGCGGGGCAGTTTTCCTTATATGGCTTTTGTAAACCTTGTTAACACTCTTGAAGTCACATTTTTGGTCCAATGCTCACGAAACTTGGTCAGAATATTTGTACTATTGATATCTGGGCTGAGTTTGAAAATGGTTGCGATCCGTTGAAAAACATGGCCACCAGGGGGAGTGGCATTTTTTCTAATATGTCTTTTGTAAAACCTTGTTAACAGTTCAGAAGTCACATTTATTATCCAATCTTTATGAAACTTGATCAGAACATTTGTTCTAACAATAGCTCGGCTCAGTTTGAAAATTTGAAAATTGTTATGAATCTTTGAAAAACATGGCCACAGGGGGTCAGGCCGTTTTCCTTATATGGCTTTAGTGAAAACTTGTTGAGGCTATATAAGCAACATTTATTGACCAATTTTCATGAAACTTGGTCAGAACATTAATTTTGTCCCAATGAAATCTTGGCAGAGATTGAAACTGGGTCATATAAGCTCAAAAACTATGTCACTAGGTCAAATTAAAAACAAAAACATGTAAAAGGTCCAATCTTCATGAATCAGCTTGCATTTGTTCAAAATAGTCTGGTTCCTTTGGCTCTCAGGTGAGCGCCGTAGAGCCTATGGCCCTCTTGTTAAATTTACTGGCTTGAGGTGATGCCATACTCTAAAGATCTTCTCTGAGACCAGAGGCTGGATTTTCCTTTACCAAACTTCTTCAAATCATTTTATTTCCATATGATACATGGCTTCCATAGGGCTTGGCAGATTTGCCTATCTATAATTAAAATCTTCTGCTCAGCTGTCAGTTACTAATTTTAAAGTTGGAGACGACTTAAAAGAAATGTTAATAGGATGACAACAAATTAATTTTTTCAGTGTAACTGTCCAACCTAGGTTTTGAACTTTATTGACCTTTATCAACAGCCGATGAAATGTGGGATAAATATCCTGCCAGCTTAGCCGAATGAATAAACTTCTACTACTGCATCACGGTGCCTATACCACGTGACTTTTTAAGATCTCTGTTGGGAGAATAATGCGCGACCCAGTTAACATTTTTAAGGATGTCTTTTTAAATATGTCACCATTTTAAATGGGATAAAGTGGGGGCCCGCTCATTTGTGAGAGTTTTCTATAGGTAAAATGATTGTTTAAAACAAATTAGTATTTTTTCAGTTAAGTGCAACCGCGCGTTTGTAATATGAAGTCGCCACACTGATCCGACATTTTTCTAACCGTTCANACTAAAACCCGTATGTCCGAAAATTAAGAGTCAAGAAAAATAATTATTTTTGCTAAAAAAAGGGGTGTCTGAAAACTTAGAGTGTCCGAAAACATAGAGTAATTACGGTACTACTTATTTGAAACGCTCTCGAATCCTTGCTTACTACTTTGAAACGCTCTCGAATCCTTGCTAACTACTTATTTGAAACGCTCTCCCATCCGTTTGTTAGTTGTACTCAGTTTGTGAGAGGCATTTTCAACATTAAATTAACAGTTTTGTTTTCAGCTTATCAATTAGCTTATTTCAATTTACAAAATAGCCATTTTTTTTTTTTTTATTTGGAATTTCAAATAAAGAAGTGATGATTTTTACAAGGGTCATATGGATATGAACTGTTGAAAGATATGCGTTTTAATCTATTTGTGGAACACAAAACTTTTTTATGCCCCCAAACCAGTGGTTCTGGGCGCATATTAAAATCGCAACGTCCGTCCGTTAGTTTGTCCGTCCGTCCGTCTGGATTAGTTTCCACTCAATAAGTCAAGCAATTGTAATCAGATCTTCACCAAACTTCATGAAAATGTGGAAGGCAATAACATCTAGGTCATGTTCGATAATCCGCCAAATTGACCCAGACACTCTTGAGTTACGGCCCTTGAATCATTCTAAAATTGGTTTTTTTCTCGTTGCTGCTTAATAACTCGAGCAAATGTCTTAGGATCTTCGCAACACTTCATTAAAATGGGTACAGCAAAAACATCTAGGTCATGTTCGATAATCGGCCAAATTGACCCAGACACTCCTGAGTTAAGACCCTTGAATTATCGAAAAGTTGCGTTTTTCTCTCGTTTCCGCTAAATATATCCAGCAATTGACATTGTATCTTCACAATACTCCATGAAAATGTGAAAGGCAATAACATCTAGGTCATGTTTGATAATCAGCCAAATTGACCCTGACACTTCTGAGTAACGGCCCTGGATTCATCGAAAAATTGTGTTTTTTCTCGTTTCCGCTCAATAACTCGAGCAAATGTCATAGGATCATCGCCACTAGTCATGAAAATGTGTAAGGTCATAAGATCTACGTCAAGTTCCATAATCAACCAAATTGACCAAGACACTCCCTGAATCATAGAAAAATTTAGTTTTTTCTAGTTTCCGCTCAATTACTCAAGCAATTGTCATCGGATCTTTACCAAACTTCATAAAAATGTGTAAGGCAATAATATCTAGGTAAAATTCGATAATCAGCCAAATTTACTCTGGCACTTCTGAGTTACGGCCCTTGAATCATCAACAAATTGTGTTTCCGCTCAAGTTCTCAAGTAATTGTCATTGGATCGTCACCAAACGCCATGAAAAGGTGTAAGGCAATAAGATCTACATCAAGTTACATATTCAGCCAAATTAACTCAGACACTCCTGAGTAACGATCCTTGAATCATTGAAAAATTACGTTTTTTCTCGTTTCTGCTCAATAACTCAAGCAATTGTCATCAGATCTTCACCAATCTTCATGAAAATGCGTTAAGCCATAAAATCTAGGTCAAGTTCAATAACCAGTTTAATTGACCTGGGCACTTCAGAGTTACGGACCTTAATTCATAGCAAAAAATGCCTTTTCCTCAGTGATACAGTTTCCATTGTTGCTATCAAATTCATTATCAAGAGTTAATAACTAGTAAACAAAAATGATATGTGAAGCTCACATGTCAATATCACATATATGGGCCAAATGTAAAATATTTGCCAAATATATAACCCATTTGTTATGGTACTGCTATCATAAATAACTGACAAATATTCTGTTTAAACCTAATGTTTCCATCAAAGCATCTTCCAATTATCAGAGCATCTTCCAGGGCATGTGTCATCCTTCAGAGACAGCTCTTGTTAATGAACCATTTAGGTACAAATTTCACTCTTATGAAATAAATATTAATCGAACAAGAGATATTTGGTATTAATACATAAATGAATTATATATGGATTTATGATAGTAAATAAGTTATAACAAGTGGAATAAAGAAAACATAAGCACACAAGTGTTGTTATCTCCCCTTGCAGAACCTGGAAAAATAACCATCGCTAGTTATAAGTCACTTTTAAAAGAATTAAAACAAAGAAAAGAACAGACTGACGGAAAATAAGTTTGTTCCTAGAAATTTACTATGATGTATCGTGGTCGAAAAATAGAAATATATTATAGTTTCACTTCACTTGCATGGTCACCAAAGTTTGACACAATTAAATGAATGTGCAACAATCATTCTGAAGTTGAGACTTTTAGATGTTGCATAAACTTATGATACATATCTTATTTAATATACAAATATCAAACAGCTTACAACTATGAATAACATGTAGTACATCATTTGTAAACAAAAGCATTCGGGCCAGAAATATTTCATAGTGCTCCAGTTCTTTAAGGGAAACATCTAAATTGGTCCTTATTTGATTTAAAATTCTAATTATTATTTTATTAAACTAATGTCAATGTCTTCTTTGCTATGATTGGCTACTATAATTGTTTTAATGGCTGCGTTATTTAATTAACAAATAAGGCTTGAATGTTTTTTTTTAAGATCTGTTTGTGTATTTTCAGGAATGTAATTAATGCTGCAAAATGAAGATCAGATGTCTCGCAAATTTAATTAGGACCGTTTCTTCACGTTCCAATTGAAGATTTATTCAATTCTATTGGATGCAGTTTTACTAAAAGCTTCGCAAAATGGATATAAGAAGAAAATTGTCGTCTGGGAGTGAGAGCTTTTCTGAGGGAACTTCTAGGTTTTTCAGTTCAGTGATTGCCAAGAAAAATGGGCTAATGAACGATCTTTCAAATAAAATTGAAAGTGTGGGCGCCATGGTGATGAAGGGCAGTTCCAGTGGAAGTAGCCTGAGCGATGATTCGGATGGACCCACGTTACCTGAAGCAAGGGTTTACCCGCTCAACCGTAAGATATCAGACGCTTTGCCGGAAAAAGACTTTAAACGAGCGTCTGTTGTTCACACCACTGTGGTGGCGGAGGTCAATCCTATACAGAAGATCCAGAAGAATCGAGAGAACGTGAAGCGGGCCGCTTCCATGGATAGGAATCAGAACGATAGAGGTACAACCAGGTACCCCCGGCAGAGCAGTGTAGCCAGCACAGGAAGTAGCGCTAATGATGACATGTATCCTGTGGTTGGGGTGAACATGAGTTTCGATGAACCCCTGTACAGCCCAAGCAGCAAAACATCCACGCCAGAGAAAACGGCAAGCAGTGCAGTCAAGAAGGGCAAGAGGACGCCACCTCCCATCCCTCCCCCGCCCTACAATCCCAACAAGACGGGGCGAAGAAGTTCTGCAAGTTCACCCAAAATCCCCAGCGGCAATTCCAGTGATTCTGAAAAATGTGAAAAACATGCAAATGGTGAAAAAAACGCCTACAATGAGAAGGATAAGGCAAAAGCTCCAACGTTCTCCTCTACCAAACGCAGGTCTAGCACTGTTGACGAAATGCTGTTTGATGATTATGTTGAGCCTCAGCCTGAACCAGTCGTTGCAGAGCCGGAAGTTGTTAGTGATCCGTTGATCAATAAAAGAAGAACTCTATTACCTTTGGGGGATTTAATTTCTTTTGATGAGCCAGAATTAGAGGACTTTCATCCTAGACGAGTCATTCCTAATTCAAGAGACAGTTTCAGATCTGCTGAAAAATCTTTTACAAGCATAAGTAGTGAAGATGGTTCAGCTGTTGAACAAGTTTTTGATGAGGCTGAATCTAAGACTGAGAATGAAATAACAAGAGACTTTGCTAACCAAGTCAGTGTTGAGTCGTCTGAGCCGGAGTATGAGAGAAGTTCCCGTCGACTCGATTCCATGGGGTCGGAGAAATCATGGAGTTCGCAGTACAGCCTGGACAGCCAGCCAGACGACCTCACTCTTGAGTGCATGGGATTCATGAAAATGTTCGTCTCCAAAATATTCAACCCAAAGTAAGTAACCAAAACAGCTATGATAATTGATTATCATGTTGGTCATTGCAAACTTAATGCATTTTATTTTCATAAGGTATAAGATATTTATGGTAAGCATTTGTCTTTGTTTCATCATTTGAGCATGTGGAATAATTCAAAACGCAAGAAGGCGTCATTGTGAATTAATGTAAGTAATAATAGTAGTTAGATTCAAAATTTTAGATTTATCTAGATCATATACTTCCAGCAGCTAGTTTGAAATGAGCACTCTCAAGCCTAAATAAATTGATACTTATTTCAAACAAATTTAAATTGTTAACATTTGAGTAACTAAATTCTGATTAGATTATCACAGATTTAATGTATGGATATAGCAATTTAACAAATTATACTTTGAAGGCTACACAAGTCGGCATTGTCCATGTTGTATTAATTGCAAGACGCTGAACTTTGAATAACATTTCAATATAATCTTGGACAATATATTTAACACAAGTGCATCAGCACCCATTGCAAAGTGACAGATCAAACCACTAAAGACACTTTGCCTCCCCAGAGACCCTCCTATATGCCATTATAATCTCGTAAATTGATGGCAGCTGCCTCCCAAAAAATAGCTGCCACAAGTGGTCTGCACTCAACCAAAAATGTGACATGGCAATCATACATTTTTGGGAAGTTTCTTTACATAAAAATTGAATATGCAAGTTGGAGTTTTGTATGAGATTATTNGGGGATCTAAATCCACAGTCAGTGCAAGTTTGTATCGGTAGAGAATCTGTACCTTCCTAACTTTGTGGCCACCCAATATAATTTTTTTCATGTATAAACTCCATTATCCAAATGAAATACAAATTTCTTATTTGCCCCAAATAAGAAAAAATCGCGCTATTTTTCCCCTAAAAAAAGGCTGAGGCCCCTTCCCCAAAAAGGGTGTTTTGGCCCTGTACCTAGGGAATTATGACCTTACTGTGACAGACACAGTCATAATTTTGGAGAAAACACTGATGACAACGTCGAAGGTGTTTTTGATTTCAATGCCAAAGTATAGAAACCAGTCACCCAAATGCCATGTCGGTGTTCTGTGAGTGTTCACATTGTCAGACAATGAGTGGAAAAGAAACGCAGTGTAAACTTGTAAGCGACATACACATCATAAATGTATAAGAAACACCAAATAAAACTAAATGAACTGTGCTTGGCCACACCTGGGGACCGTTATATGGGCATCATAAGAGCAAGCCTTTCAATTGCACTAACACAATGGTGAGAATGCTATTAATGTAAAAGGCTGTGATTAGAACCCAATATAAAATGTTTTAAAATGCAGTAGGTTTGACTTAATCTCAAGCTGTTTATGAATCATTTCTGTGCTGTTCTGACGAAATTCTAGCTTGTCTGCGACCCTTTGGCTTTCATGCATACGTATCACAATGCTTGGGCAACCATGGCGAATTCAGTTGATTCTATGGCATAATATCCAGCAATATTCAGAAAGGGGAACCTCATGATTTACTTAAAAGTATGTTCAAAGTACTTGCCATTATTAAGTGACCTGAGGCATTCTTAGTGTTCCAGTAGGTATTCTTAGTGTTCCAGTAGGATCTTTAATGCTTTCTAAACCAGGACAGCATGCGTCAGGTTACCTGACGTACTACGAAATATCTAGCATGCCCTTGGAAAGTGGAAACTTGTGCTTTACTGTCATATTTTTCTATTGAATTATTCAAGAACATGGCAAATGATGGGAATAAGTGCCCATAAAGAGAGCTCTCTAGTAGTTAAGAGTTTCAGCTTGTCATTCATTATGGACTTATGTTACATTAGCTTTAGTGTCACATCAACTTGTTTAAGTACCAGAGAAGTCATTTAAAGCCTCAGGCCAGAAAATATTCTCAAAAATGAAATGAATTGAGATGATTTTTTTTTAATGGTTTTTATGCTACCTGAAAATGGGAAGTATATAGTTGCTGCTTTGTCCATAGGGTTTGAAACAATAATCATTTCTTTCCTGCTCAATGAATGTCTATCTTTCTTTCCTTCCTTCTGCCCCTCACATTTTCATTTCCACCAAGATCAGGCTTTACTTCTAAGAACTGGCCAATGGTAAGAGACCTGAGGCGTTCTTAGTGTTCCTGTAGGGTCTTTGAGATGTTTTAGGTAAACAAAACATTTCCGTGGGGGCATCATTAGTCTGAACATCCCTAGACTGCATGGGCTTAAGTGTGCTTCTGGCAACACCACTGGTTATTCCCAGCATACTGTAATTATGGCGCTGCTGTTGCAGCCTTTTGGAGGAAATTAAAGGGCACTCAAGCTGAATGTTTGTGCAGATTTGTGATAAGATTGAGTTTTCAGGCTTGTACAGATTTACATGGACAGTGGGAGTTATCTTGGTACTGTGTACACTGTGCATTCGATTCCAGGGACATCTTGAGTTTGCATAGGTAGCTGTTATGTGATAAAGAGACTTTTACCGCCACATAGAATTATGTGATATATGTGCTGGTATCCATTAAAGGATAATCTATATATGTGTTGTTATCCATTATCTAATACGACAAAAATTGTAATGACCTGATTACAAATAAATAATTCATATATAGAAAGCAACACCATAGAGGGGAAAACCCAACACTTCATCCTTACTTTTATTAGTTTTTGTTTAACATGTTTACTTACTGTTAATATTTTTGTGTGACTGTTACTACTGTTAATAGTTTTTGTTAAACAAATAATAATTGTTGGCAATAACGAAAATAGCGATTGAAACTGTGATAACAGTTACTGTCAATTGTTATGGTTAAACAAACACTAGTTAGTTGACGGGAATAATATACAGATTTAAACTCAACTTTATGGCGTTATTACCATCCTTTAGATTCCGAATTAGCTTTATATCGTTCCAGTTTTAGGACGAAGCAATGTGCATTTCAGACTTGTTTTTCAGACTAATGTACTTTCTGAATTGGATTTGAAGCCATTAGGACCAATATAGGTGCTGGATTAATCTAATGTGCAATATCGATTTTTGTATCACTGTGAATATCTTGTTCTCTCACAGAGTTTATATTCCTTACTTTATTTTTTTAAATATTTTATTTGTGCAATTAAATTTGTTACGTTAATTTTCTCCTTCAGTGCCCAATAACATGCAATTGTGAAATGTACCTATGCCCTTCATTACATGAAATGTGTAATGTTTTTCTGCTGTTCATCACATGCAATGTGAAATGTGTCTTTGCAGTTTATCACATGCAATGCGAAATGTATTTCTGCCTTTCATCGCTTGCAATGTGAAATGTTTCTCTGCCTTTCATCACTTGCAATGTGAAATGTTTCTCTGCCTTTCATCACTTGCAATGTGAAATGTTTCTCTGCCGTTCATCACTTGCAATGTGAAATTGATCTCTGCCGTTCATCACTTGCAATATGAAATGTATCTGTGCCTTTCGTCACTTGCAATGTGAAATGTATCTGTGCCTTTCATCACTTACAATGTGAAATATTTCTTTGCCGTTAATCACTTGCAATGTGAAATGTATCTCTGCCATTCATCACTTGTAATATGAAATGTTTCTCTGCCGTTCATTACTTGCAATGTGAAAAGTATCTCTGCGGTTCATCACTTGCAATGTGAAATGTATCTCTGCCGTTCATCACTTGCAATGTGAAATGTATCTCTGCTGTTCATCACTTGCAATGTGAAATGTTTCTGTGCCTTTCATCACTTGCAATGTGAAATGTATCTGTGCCTTTCATCACTTCCAATGTGAAATGTATCTTTGCCATTCATCACTTGCAATGTGAAATGTATCTCTGCCATTCATCATGTGAAATGTATCTCTGCCGTTCATCACTTGCAATGTGAAATGTATCCTTGCCGTTGATCACTTGCAATATGAAATGTATCTCTGCCATTCATCATGTGCAATGTGAAATGTATCTCTGCCAATCATCATGTGAAATGTATCTCTGCCGTTCATCACTTGCAATGTGAAATGTATCTCTGCCATTCATCATGTGAAATGTATCTCTGCCGTTAATCACTTGCAATGTGAAATGTATCTCTGCCATTCATCACTTACAATGTGAAATGTATCTCTGCCATTCATCACTTGCAATGTGAAATGTATCTCTGCCATTCATCATGTGCAATGTGAAATGTATCTATGCCATTCATCATGTGAAATGTATCTCTGCCGTTCATCACTTGCAATATGAAATGTTTCTCTGCCGTTCATCACTTGCAATGTGAAATGTATCTGTGCCGTTCATCACTTGCAATGTGAAATGTTTCTCTTCCATTCATCATGTGCAATGTGAAATGTATCTCTGCCATTCATCATGTGAAATGTATCTCTGCCGTTCATCACTTGCAATGTGAAATGTATCTCTGGCGTTGATCACTTGCAATGTAAAATGTATATGTGTGTTTCTTCATGTGAAATGTGAAATTTATCTCTGTAGTTCATCAGTTGCAATGTGAAATGAATCTTTTGGTTCCAAATTTGAAGAGTTCTGAATGATAGTCTAAAAACATTGCTTGTTTAGCAAGGAAACTGTTTGAATTAAGACTCTGGTTAAAGTAGCCATGCTCAAATGAATTGTTTACACAGCACTTACTTAAATTTGGTAGTAAGTTATTTGTTAGTTTGAAGACCTGTTCCAGTTGATTAAGGGCCGAATTTCCCCTTCTTATTTTACTTTTTAATTCCTTTTACAATGCATGTTCATTGTTGTATTTTGAAACCAAAATCAGAAAAATGTGGCCGCATTTTTAAAACTATCCCTGCAATTTACTTTTGAAGCTTATTTAAATTAAAAGGTCTAACTGACCTTTTAATTTAGGTCTTAATTAAACAGTTTACCATAGCAGTTAGATAAGGTTTTATAACAAATGTTCAATACATTATGATTTTATATGCTTTTCTTACAAATTTTTAAAACAATCTTTTGCAACTAAATTCATTATCTGAAAAGCAAATTATCTTTTCAAAACAACACAAAGCATTCCCCGTAAGTTTGACATAACCGGTTACAGCTTAATTTTCCGGAGGGAAATATGCATGGTTTAATTAAATATTGGCTTGCTCTCCCAACATCTTCTTGAAAAACTTGTTTGTATAAAGAGACATCCTGGGAAATTGGTGCAATAAATTAATTAACATTGTGTGGATGCCTCTGCCTTTACTGCATTTTGTATCCAGAATATTTTATATAGCTGAATATCCACAATATTATAATTGTCTTATGGAAAATTCGATTCTGCAGATGGCGTCATTATTCTTAACAGCTGCAATTTTGGAGGCATATTAAAATCAAACTTACATTTTGTTTCTTACTTTAGTGTCCAATAATTATTGCAAATGAAAACCAAATGCTTTTATTTTTTTAACTTACAAATGCTCTTATCTGTTCAATTAACAATATGAACAGAATCCTCAATTGTAGTATTTTGAGCGGAAAAGGTCCTGATCCTTTAAAAAAAAAACAATTTCCAGTTTTGCCACAAAAAGCTCTGGGGATTTGCCTTTATGGAAACTGTTAGGTCTTTCTTCTTAATATATCAAATCACTGATATGTAAGAACTGTTGTTGAGAGATGCAAAAAAAAAAAAAAAAATGTGAACAAGAATAAACAGATTGGTTGAATTTTTCTGCATGAACATTTTAAACAGGAATAATAGAATAATCCATGTTTATGCTCCCAGCTTTCTTTAGCATTGTAGGCCTACATATACAGATTATGCTGCCTACTTTTTTTTATCTTTGTTGGCCTCTTATACAGGTTATGCTGTCTACTTTCTATATCTTTACAGTGCTACATATACATGTTAAGCTGCCTTCTTTCTGAAGCTTTGTAGGCCTTCATAACCGGGTAAAGCAGTGTCACACAAAGGTCAATTTCTTGCCATGTCTCAGAAGGATCTTTTTCTCACAATGCCACACAAAGATCTATTTATTGCCATGTTTCACAAAAGGTCTGTTTCTTGCCATGTCTCACAAAGATCTATTTCTTGCCATGTTTTATAAAGGTCAGTTTCTTACTTGGTATTTCAAAGAGATATTTCTTGCCATGTCATATAAAGGTCTGTTTCTTATTGGGTCTCGCAAAGATCTGTTTCTTGCCATGTCTCACTTAGGTTTATTTCTTGCTGGGTTTCACAAAGATATATTTTTCAGGTTTCACTAAAGTCGGTTTCTTGATTTGTTCCCCTTAAGTTCTGATCTGATTTTGTTAGGTCTCACAAAAGCTATTTCAGCTCCCACAAAGGTCAATTTAACGTAAGGTTCACAAAGGTCTGTTTTTTGTGAGGTCAAACAAAGGTCTATTTCTCACCAGGATTCACCAACATGTGTTTCTTACAAAGGTCTATTCTTGTTTCTTGTTGTGTTTCTTGCAAGGTCTCACAAAAGTACATTGCCAAAGGTGCAGCCCATGTGTGTTATGTTTGCCTTTTTAGCTTATCTATTTTTGGAGAAAAAAAATATGAGCTATTGTCATCACCTGAGCGTCGTCGTCGGCTTCTGCGTCGGCGTCCGGTTAAGTTTTGTGTTTAGGTCCACTTTTCTCATAAAGTATCAAAGCTATTGCATTCAAACTTGGTACACTAACTAACTAACATGAGGGGACTGGGCAGGCAAAGTTAGATAACTCTGGCTGGCATTTTGACAGAATTATGTGTCCTTTTTATACTTAGAAAATTGAATATTTGGTTAAGTTTTGTGTTTAGGTCCACTTTATTCCTAAAGTATTAAAGCTATTGCTTTCATACTTGCAACACTTACTAACTATCATAAGGGGACTGTGCAGGCAAAGTAATGTAACTATGACTGGCATTTTGACAGAATTATGGCCCTTTTTATACTTATAAAATTGAAAATTTGGTTAAGTTTTGTGTTTTGGTCCACTTAACTCCTTAAGTATCATAGCTATTGCTTTCAGACTTGGAACACTTGATAACTATCATAAGGGGACTGTGCAGGCAAAGTTATGTAACTCTGACTGGCATTTTGACAGAATTATGGCCCTTTTTTGACTTAGTAACTTTGAATATTTGGTTAAATTTTGTGTTTAGATCCACTTTACTTCTAAAGTATCAAGGCTATTGCTTTCAAACTTCAAATACTTTCTTACTATTATGAGGGTA
>VMBQ01001307.1:100478-121328 GCA_007657795.1 Dreissena rostriformis | reverse complement strand
CCCCCCCCCCCCTACCCCACATTTTTTTTTCATTTTTGAAAGATTATGTAATAAATGACCACAACCCCACAATTTTGCTAAAATTGACATAACTTCTTTATTTATTATCAGATTTGATTCATACTTTGACAAATAGAAGAGCGGTCTGCATCCGCTAGGCGGTGCTCTTGTTTAAAAATATTAAAAGCACTTCATGATCCACTTTTGTCCTTTCGACAGTCAAACTCATGTGTGTGTGTTTTTCTATCATTGCCATTTGTTCAAATGCAGGTCCATTCAAGAACTTCCATCCTAAATGAAACATTGATCTATTTGTCTTTGGGCTTATACAGTTCTGAAAAATATGTGACGCAAGCAACTGCATTATCTATTGCTTGCCATGGTATTTATAGGAGATTCCATGACGCATTGAGTTGTTGGTTTTGTCATTGATTGGGGAAACAAGGTAATTCTGCCCATTTAGATGAAGTAATTATTTTTTATTGCGCCATCATTTTGTAATGTTAGATAACAAAATCAGCTCCTACGTGGGCTATTTTGGGAATTTTAAGTATTGTATTTGAATGTTTTATAATTAAACTCCTTATAAAGTTAATGAAATATTAAGTGCAGCAGCTTAATAATAGTTAATTGCTTAGGCTGTGATGAGAAAATTATATTGTTTTCATTCTAATAATAACTTTGTAAAAATTATTATGTAGTAGTTGCCATTTTATGTTATTCAAATATATCTCACAGGCCATTGCAATGCAGTTGTACAATATTGGGATTGTATTTGTGTAGTTACAAAAAAGTAAGACATAAATGTCCCTCTTCCCAGGTTTGATCAATATAACTAGAGACACATTTGCTTATACATGTTTCCTGAAAGGAAACTTTTGCATTTCTTGTATTATTTGTCTATCAAACATGTCTTATAAAGGACCATTTTTTCCATAAAACACCAAAGTGGATAATGAGATGTGACATAAAGAATGTGCAAAGAACAGTTTGCCTGTATAATGCATATTTGCCCATGAGAATATTCTGCTAATCTATTGTTATCTATTGCTTGCCATGGTATTATAGGAGATTCCATGACATTATCAGGTCAGTTGTTTTATCATTGATTGGGGAAACAAGGTAATTCTTTTCAATATTGAAAGTCCATTTTTGTCCTTCCGACAGTCAAACTTATTTGTGTTTTAATTTGTATCATTGCCATATACTCAAATGCAGGTCCATTTCAGAAACTCCATCCCCAATTGAACATTGATCTATTTGACTTTGAGCTGATACAATTCTGAAAAAAATATGTGACACAAGCAACTACATTATCTATTGCTTGCCATGGTATTATTAGGAGATCCCATGACATATTGGGTTGGTGGTTTTGTCATCAATATATATATATACAAAGGACAATGTTGAGGTTCACAAAGGTCTGTTTGGTTTGAAGTCACACAAAGGTCTATTTCCCACCAGGTTTTGCCAAGGTTTATTTCTTACCACACCTTGCAACGGTCTAATTTTTTTTTTTTTAGGTCTAATTAAGGTCTATTTTTTGTTTCTTGTCAGTTCTGTTTCTTGCAAGGTATCCCAAAAGTATATTTCAAAAGGTTCGTCCAATGTGTCTAATGTTTGCCTCTTTCTTTCAATATAAAACATCATGGTCCATGTTTTGTCCTACTTACAGTCAAACTTATGTGTATGTTTTTTTCTATCATCGCCATATACTCAAATGCAGGTTTTTTATCTTTTTGTTCTTGGGCTTATGCAGTTCTGAAAAAATATTTGACGCAAGCAACTGTATTATCTATTGTTTGCCATGGTATTTATAGGAGATCCCATGACGCATTGGTCAGTGGTTTTGTCATTGATGGAAACAAGCTAATTCTGCCCATTCAGATGAAGTTATCATCTTTTTATTGCGCCATGATTTTCTAAGTGGAGTTAATATAATCAGCTCCTACGTGGGCTATATTGGGGAATCGTATGTTTTGTATAGGAATGTTTTATAGTTAAACTCCTGATAAAGTTAATGAAATATTAAGTGCAGCAGCTTAATTATAGTTTATTGCTTTGGCTGTGATGACAATATCGAAAAGAACTTTATAACATTTATCATGTAGCAGTGATATTTTATGTTATTAGATTATTAAAATTATATCTAACACGAAATTGCATTGAAGTTGTACAATATTGGGATTGTAATTATTGTCACACAAAAATTAAGACATAAATTTCTCTCTACCCAGGTTTGAGCAATAAGGCACATTTGCTTATACATGTTTCCTGAATGGAAAATATTTGTATACATTTCTTTTATTATCATCATCAATCCCTTGACCGGTTTGGCCCTTGGGGGACATGANGGGGGGGGGGGGGGGGAAATGAGGGACAAGGATACAGAAATACTCCTCCAGTCAGGTCTTTTGTGTGCTGCATAGAGTTATTCATCCATGGGAAGGGATGTCCACTCTTTTACATTGTCCATCCAGTTTTTTCTCTGATGGCCTCGACGTCTACCTCCCTCTAGCATGCCCTGGACAACAGTCTTGCACAGAGAGTCGTGCCTGGTGACATGTCCAAACCAAGCCAGCTTTCGATGTTTGACGTTCGCCAGTAGGGGCTGTTGTGGACCAACAAGTGTTGCAGTCATGTTCCGGACGTACATGTTGGTCTTGTGCTCCGTGTAAGAGATGTGGAGCAGTTTTCGGAGACATTTATGTTCAAATGCCTGTATCCTACGCTCTGTGTCCACGTGAAGCGTCCAGGTCTCGCAGCCGTAGAGTAAGATGGAGACTACGAGAGACTTGTAGAGCCTATACTTGGTGGGGAAGCTGATGGAGTTCGCTTGTCCACAACCTACTCAGTCTGGCCATCGCTGCGATCGCCATGGCAATTCTTATTCGGACCTCAGCGGTACTGGTACCACCCTTGGACATGGTTGCGCCCAAGTTCTTGAAGCTGGTAACTTCTTCAAGCTTCTCGCTGTTCATCGTGAAGTCTGCACTGGTGTTGGTCATGCTGTTCACCATGATCCTGGACTTCTCCGTGCTGACCTCCATCCGGTATGCTCCTTCTCTTTCATAGAGTGTGTTGTTGAGATCTTAAAGTCAGAGGTGTCAATTTTCAGGATTATTCCTGAATTCAGGATTTAGGCCCTCAAGGAAAACTTTTGATATTGATATAAATCAGAGTTTTTTGTTGTTGTTATTTTAAGCTTTCTTGTCACAAAAAGTCATTTAAAACACAAATTATTGACCTTTTGCATATTGTTTACAAAGGAAACATAATTTAATAAATAATTAAAACTCTTTTGACTCTTGCCCCCAAATTCTAGGCTGATTTTCAGGATTTAAGATTTCGGCCAATTGACACCCCTGAAAGTTCACTGCTGGTGCCACCCATGAGGTCAATGTCATCAGCAAATCTCAAGTTGGAGATGGGTCTTTCACCGATGGAGATAGAGGTGTGGTGGTCATGGAGAGTCTCCTGCATTATCTTCTCAAGGAAAATGTTGAACAGGACAGGAGAGAGCAGACATCCCTGACGGATGCCCACTGATGTCCTGAAGAAGTCACCCTGCTCTCTGTTGAGAAGTACTGCGCTGCTGGCATTTCCCTAAAGTTCTTGAATAACTTTCACCAGCCCTTCGTCAATGTTGAATTCTCTCATAACATTCCATAGGCCATCGTGCCACACGTATTCAAAAGCTTCCTTAAAGTCAATGAAGTTGTGGAAGAACTCACGTTAGTGTTGCAGGTGTTTCTCAATGATGATTCTGCAGTTGGAGATCTGTTCCACTGTGCTCCGCCCAACTCTGAATCGAGCCTGCTCTTCGACCAGCAATTCCTTGGCCTTACTTTTCAATCGATTAAGGATGATGCGTAGCATGACTGCTGTGATGACTGATGAGGCTAATGGTGCGGTAAGTCTCACACAGCTTGAGATGGCCCTTTTTCGGAAGGGGTATGACCAGTGACTTGCTCCAATCTTTGGGCCACTTCTTCTCTTCCCATATCTTTTGGCATAGTGCCGTCATTGCCGCAGTCGTTACCGCTCCTCCGTGCTTAATCAGCTTGGAAGGGACATTGTCCACTCTCGGAGATTTTCCTGCCTACGCACTGCCTCCTCCACCTCTGCCTAAAGTATAGACGGACTTTCGACGTCTTCTTCTGGTCTGGGATTGTTCTGAAGGAGACTGGATTCTGGTTAAAGTGGATAGTTGTAAAGGTCACTGCAGTATTCAGTCCATTTGGTTAGGACTGCGGCACTCTCGGTAAGAAGATTCCCGTCAGGGTCTGATATAACACTGGCCTTGGGCTGACTGGTCTCCTTGAGGGTCTTGAGGGTGCTTTCTTACTGCTGCCTGCGGTCATCTCGTTGTCGATGATGGAACATTGTTCCTCAATCCATTTCTGCTTGGCCTCTTTCATCTTCTTACTTACCTCCCTGTTCGCTTTCTGGTAATTTACCTTAGAGTCTAGGCTGGTCAAACATAGTGCCTATCAAACATGTCTTTTCAGTTTGTTTTTTTCTTCATAAAGGACTGCTTCCATAAAGAATGTGTGAAGAACAGTTTGTGCGTGTATAATGCATATTTGCCTCAGAGAATATTCCGCTAATCTATTGTTATTTCTCAGCAGTTCTATTTTGCTTGTGAGCCTTGATCCAAATGTGGTAAATGTCTGGAAATGTATTTGATTTGAAGCATTTAATCAGTCCACTTTACAAGATATTGCAAGATATTGATTGGTGGCTGTCAGGCAGCACTAATGAGGCACCTTGGCTTGCTATTAGTGACTTCAAGTATGATTAATGAATAGTAGGTGCAGTTTTATACTTAATTAGATTTGTATGATTAATGAATAGTAGGTGCAGTTTACATGTGATTCATACTTAATTAGATTTGTATGATTAATGAAGGGTAGGTGCAGTTTACATGTGATTTATACTTAATTAGATGTGTGTATCACTTGATGAGTGCAAGATTTTAATAAATGGATTGAAGATATGATCTTCTACAGTACAGGCACCGTGTACTTAAACAAAAACGCCTGTCTGCCGTGTTCACTTTTCGCTACGGGTGACATTTCGCGGGGGGCAGACACGCTACTCACCGCCGTGTTCGGCGAACACCCGAAATCGCCGCGATTGCACGCTANCATTTGATCCGAACACCCATCGCGGGGTTCATTTTGGTAGGCAAACACAGATGAGATGAACACGGCGGCGAGTGGCGTTTGTTTAAGTACGCGGTGCCTGTACTGTATATACTGTAACTGAAATATAATTTTATGCATTTTATACTATATAAGGATTTGTCATTTATGTTTTTAACAGCTTCATTGTGTTGTAAGGTGGAAGTTGTTAGATTATTACTTACTTGAAAAAACATGGTATATAAACACACCAGCCCTGTAGGATTATATTCAACAGAATATAAATTGTACAAATTTGTTGGCACAAGAAACTGTAATTCATTCAGCAATACAATTTTTTTTCAGTGAATTGATGTTAAGCGAGTGACATTCGGATCTGAACTGCATTTACTCCTGTGGTCCAGTCAATATATCAGATTAATGAAACCTGGTTCTTTACCAAATCTACAGTTTATAGACATACATGGAGACGGTTTCCCATTGAAAACGTCAGCTGGGCAGTATGTCTAAAATCTCCAATCCCTCTCATATTGATCTCATGTCAAACAATCATTTTGATTGTTCCCCATAAGAAGCTATTTATATTTTCTATATGGCTGGTTGTATTGTCAGTATAGATTGTTCCTGTCTTCTAGGTTCTCATTCCGTCATAAATCATGGAGACATTGATATTTTCTGTATTATGAAATGTTGCTTTTTGCTGTATATTGTAATTATCTGGGTGTAAGTTTCAACATATAACTTTGTAGAATGTAACCAGTGCATGAGGAAAATCGTTATTTTCTTATAGTTAAATGTTTTGAAAATATTTCCTCAGCTTGAAGAAATTCCAATATCTTACAACTAAATTATTAAGATATCGTGACTGTATGTTCTGAACAGATACAATTTTGAAACTGTATCTTTGAAGTTGTTAGACTGATCAAATACTTTAAAGGAATGATCATCCTGATTTAACATTAACCCTTTGCATGCTGGGAAATTTGTCGTCTGCTAAAATGTTGTCTGCTGAATTTCTAAAATTAGTATTTTCTGCCACTTTTTTATGTCCACCATTATATACTGGGGGACATATTGTTTTTGCCCTGTCTGTTGGTCTGTTGGTTGGTCTGTTGGTTGGTTGGTTTGTTTGCGCCAACTTTAACATTGGCCATAACTTTTGCAATATTCAACATAGCAACTTGATATTTGGCAAGCATGTGTATCTCATGGAGCTGCACATTTTGAGTGCTGAAAGGTAAAGGTCAAGGTCATCCTTCAAGGCAAAGGTCAATTATATGGGTCAAAATCGCTCATTTTGGCCATATCTTTTGCAATATTCGACATACCAACTTGATACTTGGCATGCATGTGTATCTAATGGAGCTGCACATTTTGAGTGATGAAAGGTCAAGGTCATGGTCATCCTTCAAGGTCAAAGGTCAATTATATGGGTCAAAATCGCTCATTTTGGCCATAACTTCTGCCATATTCAACATAGCAACTTGGTATTTGGCATGCATGTGTATCTCATGGACCTGCACATTTTGAGTGGTGTAAGGTCAATGTCAAGGCCTTCCTTCAAGGTCAAAGGTCAAATATACGAGTCAAAATCACAATAGGGGACATAGTGTTTCACAAACACATCTGGTTTCAAACAATACTATCGGAATAGCAAACAGTTTGGATCCTGATGAGACACCACGCTCTGTGGGGTCTCATCTGGATCCAAACTGTTTGCAAAGGCCTTCAAAATCCGGTTCCAGCGCTCAAAGGGTTAATTGTCTACATGATCTTTTTGTGGGAAAAAAAGTGTGTTAAGATTTCAAAAGAATCGCAGTTAATCCAACAAGTAGAACTTTATGACAGATTTGCCTGAACTTTTCTGGAACAGTTGAATATCGGCCAATGATACAGTGCTAAGAATTTTTTATTGTGGTTGAGATCCATGAATATATATAAGGACAAGTTTATATTATTGAAAAACAAAACCAAAAAACATGGATATTGTCATATTTTTCTAAAGTTGGAGTATATAGCCGCCGCTTTGTCCGTCTAAATTATAATTTTGATGGAATTGAGATTGCATGGGTCTGAAACAATAGTAATTTCTTTCCTTCTCAATGTCTGTCCATCCGTCTTTCTTTCCTTCCGTCTGTTATTTCTTTCCTCACATTTTTTGCTTCCGTACAAGATCTCAGATTCCAACGTTCTGAATTTTACGATACTTGATGGGCAGCATCGCTATAGGGTGAACATTTGCATCCTTGCAAGGTCTTTCCAGTCCAATGATTTTTCAGGGAATTATTGCCATTTTATTATTTACATGTCAATTTTTGTTTCTGCCTGAGATCTCAGACACTCATGATCCAAATTTAATTGAACTTTATATGCAGCGTCTCTATTGGTTGGACATTTGAATTATAGTCAGGGTGTTCAGGTCAAATACTTTTAAGGGAGTTATTGCCCTTTGATTATTATCCTCGGTGTGCCTAATTTCGATCAGGTGCCTTAGTTCGATCAGTTTTGTATGACGTATTTTCGAATACCAGCACTCGCATCAAGCACCAGCTTTCCTGCTAAAACTCGTAACAGAAGTAGTATCTCCACCTCTCGCAAAAATTCGGTTTAAACAGGTTTTTAGGAATAACAAAACATAAATTATGTCAATTATCTTATTTTTCATACATTTATCGTGCTTATATTCTTTAAATCACCATTAAATTAATAAAACATCCATAAATAAACTCGTTACTACATTGCTGGGGACGCTGCAGTATTCAGGGGAGACAAGTCTCCGTAAATAACCTTTTGTTTCCTGGGGCTCAAAAGGGGGCATTCAAAAATTAGATCAACGCATTACATTTAATATACGTCCAATAAGGCGTTGATTATTGTTAAATTTAAGCTCCTTATTGCAGCGTCATTGTCTTTGTTAACCACGAACGGGCTATTAGAAGGGGTGAGACATTCCTATGTCCACATTGTGTTTAGGGAAAATATCGTATTATAATGTAAATATGTTTGGTAATTGTTCAAATGTGTGTTTGTGAGTGTTTAATGTTCTTTTCTGTAACCTTCTTAATTGTTAGTTGTTTGTTAATTTTAATAAATATTTAAGACACACATTAGGAAATCTTCAAATATATGATTAACCTTTCTTTAAAAAAAAAAAGCGTTAGAATGTCTCGCTTCAAGCTTCAGTATTCGTGTGAGCAAATAACTATTTATCTACCCCATGTGAGCCCCCATTTGTGACGTCATGAAGACAGCTGATCGAACATAGGAGTACTTCTCAGTGACGTAGATCAGGTGGGGTAAGGAATAGTTTTCAACCGTTTACGACCGTTTTGTTTGTTTATATTTCCATTTTTTCGAAGTTTTAGATACAGTTTTGAATACTCTGTCTTTATCCATAGCAAGTTTTCAAAAATCGTTGTAAATGTTGAGCATGCGCAGAGACAAAGTTTAACGTGATCGAACTTAGGCACACAGAGCATAATATGTTGTCACTTATGGTTTTAACGCTAGGTTTAATCCAATATGCAATATTGAGTTTTGTGTCACTGTAAATAAAATATCTTTTTCTCTCTCTGAGTTTATACTCCTTACTTAATTGTGTGCACTAAATTATTTGTGCAATGAAATCTGCTTGCAATGTGAAATGTATCTCCGTTCATCACGTGAAATGTGACAACTATGGCACCACTTTTAGAGTTGTATCTCAGTAAACTCATCATTGAAAAGTGAGTGTTTGCAACAAGTGGATCAGTACTTATACATACCATTTACACATGATACTAACTTACTGACTAAAATTGCTTTAGACTAACAATTATCATTGTTTAACGACCAAATTAACTGCACAAACAGAAGACCTTGTAATCAACATTATGAGTAATGACTGACACTGGCAAGAAGTTATTTAAGTTAGTTTGAAGATGTGTTCCAGTTGAGTTAGGGCTGAATTTTCCTTCCTTATTTTATTCTTAATGCGCGTTGTATTTTGAAACAAATTGAATATAAATGTTGCCACATTTTCTAACTGTCCCTGTAAGTTACCATTGAAGCTAGTGCAATATCTTAGTTAAAATGTTTAACATAACAGTTAATTAATATTTTAGAACAAAATATCAACACATTATGATTGTAAATGCTTTTCTACAACAATTCTTAAACAAGTTTTTGCAACTTATTTCATTATCTGAAAAGCACATTATATTTTTAAGGTTTAAAAACAACATTGCATTCTCTTAACTTTTCAATTACCAGTTAGTGATTAATTTTCCTGGGGGAAATTTGCTTAAAGTTAAATGAACTATTTAACCATTTGCTTGATCTCCTAGCATTTCTTGAAAACCTGTTTGTATAAAGAGACATCCTGGGAAATTGGTGCAATAAATTAATTAATTCTGCTAGGATGCCTCTGCTTTTACTGCATTTTTTATCCAGAATATTTATAGAGCAGAATATTTGTGATATTAATTTTCTGATCTCATGTAAAATTTGATTCTGCAGATGGCGTCATTATTCTCAAGAGCTGCATTTTTGAAGGCATACTTAAAAAAACACTTACAGTTTGTTACTAACTGAAGTGTCAAATAGTTATAGCAAATGAAAACCAATATGCTTTTATCTTTTCAACTAACACATGCTCTTTAATCTTTTCAATATAAACAGAATCCACAATTGTAGTATTTTAAGTGAAAAAGGTTGTTCTCTCTGATCCTGTTAAAAAAAAAAAAAATCCAGTTTTGCCACAAAAAGCTCTGGGGATTTGCCTTTGTCAAAACTGTGTGGTCTTTCTTCTCCATCTTAGATACTGGTCAGATATGTTGGTGAGAGATGGATTTTTTTTTCTCCAAAATTTGTTAACCAAATTTTTTTTTTAAAGGTTCGGCCACTGTGTCTAATGTTTGCCTATTTCTTTCAATATTGAACATCATGGTCCATTTTTGTCCTACCGACAGTCAAACCTGTGTGTGTGTTTTTCTCTATCATTGGCATATAATGCTCGAATGCAGGTCCATTCTGGAACCTCCATCCAAAATGAAACATTGATCTATTTGCCTTTGGGCTTAAACAGTTATGAAAAATATGTGACGCAAGCAACTGCATTATCTATTGCTTGCCATGGTATTAATAGGAGATCCCATGACATATTGGGTCGGTGGTTTTGTCATTGATTGGGAAAAACAAGGTAATTCTGTCCACTTAGATAAAGTTATTAGCTTTTTATTGCGTCATGATTTTCTAATGGGAGATAATGTTATCAGCTCATACGTGGGCTATTTTGGGAATTGTAAGTATTGTATGGGAATGTTTGATAATTAAAATCCTGATATTAATGAAATACTAATTGCATCAGCTTAATTATAGTGAATTGCTTAGGCTGTGACGATACAATCATATTGTTTTCATTCTAATAAGAACTTTGTAAAATTTATCATGTACAGTACACTCCACGCGTTTTCCCCAATTTCCCTCGCTACTCCGCGGGGATTGACCTGGAGGGAGATTAAGAAAATCCCGCGATACGCGGCGTTTGCATGATTTTGGACGCGGCGGTTAACGATCGGCAAAATTGATAAGCCGACGCGGCGGCCCTCGGCGTTGGCAACGCGGGGAAACTCCGCGTTTTACGAGATAACGATCAATTTAATTTTGTTTGACTTCCTGATTTTCAAATAAAATTACATTTATTAAAAGTACATACATGTAGTATAATATATACAATTAAAAAAAACAACCAAGATAGATCGATCCCGACGTGGTTGTAGAAGTAGTTGTTGTTGTATAGAAAACTCGTTGATTTACGACAAACAAAACGTCGTCTTTTAACTGATACTTACCAATTAATATAATCACAGTTTGCAACATTGTTTTTATTTTGATAATTTAATCCAAAGTTTTCATGTAAGCGGGTGTTTTTTCTATACTGAACATGTAGACAAATGACCGAGGACCCTATTAAAAGTCTCGCAAAAAATCGCAATATGTGTGAATTGACAGTTTGACGTCATCAAAGAAAAACCGCTTCCTGTCTGAAGGCATGAAAAACACACTGTTCTCGCCGACAAAATTGGCTTCCTTTGTTTGGCAATCAACACGCTAAACCAATCGGGTGTTTATAACTCAATAGCAACCGTCGAAATATGTAACTGCACGTGCTTAGCTCCGCCTTTCGAATCTTTTACAGGGAACAAAGGGTGGAGTTTAACAGTTAATTGAACACGTGTTTTACGAAAGTTGAGTCCTGAATGGCCGTAATTACTGGGTCTAAGCTTTGACACGACAAATAAATCTATCTCGGATTTTCCGACAAAGGCCGATTTCCCAACTTTTTGTACAGTTACTAATAATGGCGTCCGCGTGTTTACGAAATTCGAAACACATTCAACTCAAATAACGGTGTCTTGTTCGATAATTACTGGATTTTATTTTTTTATTTTATTTTTTGGTATGCCCAGTAGCACACTGCTAACGCGGCGTTGCGCGGCGGTCACTGATAAGAACGGAAATCATCTGCATTTACCGACTAGGCTAAAGTAATACACGCCGCGGGAATTAGCGAACGCGGCGTAACGCCGAGCGTTTTATCGAGTTCACCTCGCTTTCCAACGCCGCGTGAACACTCGCTAGCAGAAAAAACCCGCGGAGGGAGCGCGTTTTTTGGGGAAAACGCGTGGAGTGTACTGTAGCAGTTGCTATTTTATGTTATTCCCTTATTAAAATAAAATCTAACACAACATTTCCTTTCAGTTGTACAATATTGGAATTGTATTTATAGTAACATAAAAGTATGAGATAAATTTCCCTCTCCAGGGGTGACAAATATAACTATTCAGACATGTTTGTTTTTTGCATGTTTCCTTAAAGGAAACTATTTGTATTCATTTCTTGTATTATGTTACCTATCAAACATGTCTAATTAGTTGATTTTTCTCCATAAAGGATGGCGTCCATAAAGAATGTGCGAAGAACTGTTTGCGTATATAATGCATATTTGCCTCAGAGAATATTCCGCTAATCTATTGCTAGCAGTTCTATTGTGCTTTAGGGAACACCTAGATCCAAATGTGGTAAATGTCTGGAAATGTTTTTGATTTGAATCATTTTATCAGCCTACTTTCACAGATATTGCAAGATATTTATTTGTGGCTTTCAGGAGGCACTATAATGAGGCACCTTGGCTTGCTATTTAAGTGACTTCCAGTATGTTAAATGAATAGTAGGTGCAGTTTCAATGTGATTTAAATACTTAATTAGATTTGTGTTTCACTTGATGAGTCCAAGAATTCAACTAATGGATGGAAGATTTGACCATCTTTATTCTGTTCCTGAAATTTATGCATTTTATACTATACAAATAAATTTATGCATTTTATACTATACAAATAAATTTATGCATTTTATACTATACATATAAATTCATGCAAATTTTACTATGTAAATAAATGTATGCATTTTATACTATACAAATAAATGTATGCAATTTATAATATGAAAAGATTGGTGTTTTAATGTGTTTAACAGTTTCAATGAAGAGGGGTTTTTTTTAAGTTGATATTGTTAGATTATTACTTACTTGAAACTATATTAACACACCAACCCTGCGGGACTTTATTCAACAGAATATTAATAGTACAAATGCGTTCACACTAGAAACTGTGATTCTTTGAGCAATAAGAATCTCTTTCAGTGAATCAATGTTAAGCCATGTGACATTCGGACCTGAACTGCATTTGATCAGGTGTTCAATATAAGAGAATAATGAAACTTGGTTCTTTACCAGATCTGCAGTTGATAGACATACATTGAGAGAGTTTCCCATCAAATGCACAACCAGGCAGTAAGTCTTAATTCTCCCATATCCCTCCCATATTGATCTCATGTCAAACAATCATTATCCCCACACTTTTTGAAAAAAAGGTGGGGATATTGTGGTTAACTCCGCCTTCCGTCCGTCTGTCCGTCCGTCTGTCCTGGCCAATATCTCCTCCTACACTATNTAAACATTGTACATAATTATTCGTTAGTAACTTAAATTCGTCAATCGGTCTAATGACAAAATAGTTGAAAATTAATGTCTGACGAATAATAATGGTTTCACAGTATTCATAGTTATTGTGACATGAATTTGGATTGTCTTGACCACACTGAAATACATTTTATTATAATAATTGTTATTCTTTAAGTTCCATTATCTTACTGTAATGAAAGTACATTTAAAGTTTACTCAAAGATAAATTTTTAATATTCGTTATACTGGAAATAACAGGCATGTTAAAATTGCAAGAAAAAATGATTTTGATAAAATTGTATGTACAGTGTAGAAAAACTTTGTTTTTCATTCTAACAACATTATATCAAACTGTGTCATGATGTGATAAAATGGTCCAATTTTGTCATGAAAGACTAGTAATCATTGTGTGTATGTTTGCAGGTCACTTGGAGACGCACAGCTGTATTGCACCTTGAAATCCTTGGTGCCACATCAGACATCACAGACGTACACCTATATTGAGGACCCCAGACTGAAAGCTAACGGAATAGAGGTAGATGTTTGGATCACTATGAAGTTTGCAGCACAGTCTAAGATTAGCCTGGGCTTATCAGGGACGACACTTTTCGCCTAAACTTGATTTTCTCTATTGAGAATCCAATTCAGTTTTCTGATGTAAAGGCTTCAAAAAATAAAAAAATATTTGGTAAGTTGCATAATAAAGTCAGCTGGTCAAATTTTTCTATCCAGTCTGTTTATACGTAGTTACTCAATTAGCAGTCAGTATTATAACCTTGCAGGGCGGCGGTATATTGATGTCACTCTGTTGACCAGTCAGTTGGTTGGTTCATTAGCATAAAACTGCTTCCACATTTCTCAAGCTATGGACTTGAAACTTACAATTTTGTTATTACTCATGACTTAGAAGTATAGATGTGCTAGACACTCTTTCCGACGGGAGTGATCCATACATTCCTGAGTTATTTGACCTTGAATAAGGCTGGAAAAAACAGACTGGGTTATTAGTCTTGTTTGTGAGAATACTCTGGTTTTAGATGCTCAAAACAGTACTCTGGAAAACAAATGAGCCTTGCTCTGTTAAAAGGGGGTCTTATGCATTTGTGTTAAGTGTTGTCCCAGATTAGCCTGTGCAGTTCGCAAAGGCTAATCAGGGACATTTTCCGCTTAAACGAGATTATTGCTAAGAAGAGACTTTCTTTAAATGAAAAATATGGAAGCGGACTGCACAGGATAATCTGTGACAACACTTAACGCACATTCATTAAACCCTCTTTTCACAGAAACAGGCTCAAATTGCATCTCATTCTTTCAGGTTAAGTGCCACATTGACAAGGACGGGTCTGTTGTTATGGAGCTGGTTGCTATGGCAACCTGTATGCCGATGTTTGGGGTCAAGGACCTGGCAGAAATACTGGAACTCATTCAAAACACCGGAGCCAAGACTCTTTACGAGTCCAGGCCATTGAAGGTCCTATTCTACTTACAGGTATTTATTTCAAGTGGATATTGTCTATTACTTTTGTACAGTGCAATTGTTTAGTTCATGAAATTGGCTCAACAAATCCATATCAATTTTTTAAAAAATAATTGTTTTCACTCTCTAACAATTTGTTATTATGTTGATGTCGGAGATTTGCACAAAAAAGAAATCTAAGCTGTTAGACTAATAGCACATGGAAAAACATTTTGTAGTTATTTTATTTTGTGAACTATCTTTCGTTTAAAATGAGATTTTATTAATGACCATAAGAAAATAAAGGTATCTTTTCTTGCTTTGTTTGGTTGGTTTCAAAGAAATTTTTATTAAATCAGTTTAATACTCAAACCGGGTTCTTAATGATGAGATTCAATTTCCATTTAGCCATTCAGTACATCACTGCTTGTGACAAACATACTTTTTTCGGGTCAGCAGTGTTTGGCTGACTTTATTCGTGTGTTTTCCGATGTTTACCAGGTCCTTCTGCACCTGAGGCTGCATTGAGTCAGGACTTGGGAGTGTGTCCTAATTAACTTTTTATTATAACGTCAGTTGGTGCTAATTTTGAATTATGGCTGCAATTTCCAGCTATTTAAAAACAAATCTCACCTGAGAATGAAGTGCATCTTAAAGTAAATATAGTCTTTACGTAATGTTCCTGAAGTTCACATTGTTTTTAGCTCACCTGAGCACCTGACAAATCTTCATGAAACTTGGTCAGAACATTTGTCCCAATGAAATTTTAGCAGGGATTGAAACTGGGTCATATGAGCTCAAAAACTAGGTCACTAGGTCAAATATAAAGAAAACATGTTAAAAGTCACTTTTGGTCCAATCTTCATGAATCAGCTTGCATTTTTTTTCAGAATAGTCTAGTTCCTTTTGCTCTCAGGTGAGCGCCTTAGGGCCTGATGGCCCTCTTGTCTAATTTTGCCTGTAGTTGACATGATCTGACTCCTCCTAGAGATGTGAAGACGTATGTGATATACATGGACAATCGCGAGAATGTCATTCTTGTGAATTTGGCGAAAAATAAATCAATCAAAGACAAAAAAATTTGTTCGGAGCAATGAGGGCAAGTTGGTCGGGTTATCCAAACAAACAATTGGTTAAGGATGGCCTTACTTAAAGATACTGTGCTCAATTTTAGTGTGGTCTTGTGCTGTGGGAGAAAACTGGTGTACCCAGAAGTAACCTAATCTGTAAGGTATGGTGACCAGCAAAGGCGCTGTGAGTAGGGATTGAGCCCGGGTCACCTAGATGTGCTTACCGGACAGCCAGTATACTATATCTGTACTATATGGGGAGAAGTGGCCATAAAGAACATTGGCGGCATAAGATTATCCCAGATTGACGATTGCAGATTGATNGTTCCTTTTGCTCTCAGGTGAGCGCCTAAGGGCCTGATGGCCCTCTTGTTTTAGGTTATTTTACATTAACTTCATCATTTCTACACCGATTTACTTCAAATTGATACTGGACCTCTGTTATGACAATACGGTCATATATTTCTATTGAATTATTCAAGAACAGACAGACTCTGAGCTCTCCAGTAGTTCAGAGTGTCAGCTTGTCATTTAAACTTATTATTGACTGATGTTTCTTGAACTTTAGTGTCATATCAATGGTAATTCCCAGCAAACTAGAACTAATGGCGCTGCTGTTTCCGCCTTTTGGGGGAAATCAAAGGGCACTCAGGCTGAAAGTTTGTGCACATTTGTGTTGACAGCTGATTTTCTAATTTGTGCATATTTGCATTGACAGCGGGAGTTTTCCTGGTACTGTTTGCACAGTGTGTTCACTTCCAGGGACATCTTGAGTTTGCTTCTGCAGTTAGGGAGTTGATTGTGATGATGAATAGATTTGTACCGCCAGATGTAATAATGTGATAAACGTGCTGGTATCCATTATAGGAGAGGATAATATATACATGTGTTGTTATTCATTATCTTATTCTACAGGAATTAAATGACCTGATTACAAATAATGAGAAAAGCGACAAAATTCAGATATAGAAAGCAACACTATAGAGGGGTCAACACATCACTTCTTACTTACTGTTAATAGCTTTTGATTAACAAACACAAATTAGTTTGCGAGAATAATATAAAAAATTAAACTCAGCTTGATGGCGTTATTGCCATCTTTTAGATACCAAATTAGCTTTATAACGTTCTATTACAAAGCCTATTTCAATGTCCAACTTGTATTTCAGACTAATGTACTTTCTGAATTGGATTTGAGAACTGTAGAAGCCATTAATTAGTACCGATAAATGTTCTTAGATGCAGGAATAATCAGATGTGCAATATTGATTTTTGTGTCACTGTAAATATCTTTTTCTCTCACTAAATTTATACTACTTACTTAATTTTTGCAACATTTTATTTGTGCAATGAAATCTGTTACATCACTTTTCTCCTCCAGTGCTAATAATGTGCAATGTATAATGTATCTGTGCTATTCATCACGTGCAATGTGAAATGTATCTCTGCCATTCATCATGTGAAATGTATGTCTGCTATTCATCATGTGCAATGTGAAATGTATCTCTGCCATTCATCATGTGAAATGTATCTCTGCCATTCATCATGTGAAATGTAACTCTGCTATTCATCATGTGCAATCAGAAATGTATCTCTGCTATTCATCATGTGCAATGTGAAATGTATCTCTGCTATTCATCACTTGCAGTGTGAAATGTATCTCTGCTGTCAATCACATGCAATATGAAATGTATCTCTGCTGTCCATCACATGCAATGTGAAATGTATCTCTGCTGTCCATCACATGCAATGTGAAATGCATCTCTGCCGTTCATCATGTGAAATCTGACAACAATGGCACCACTTTTGTAGGTGTATCTCAGTGAACTCATGACTGAATGTGAGTGTTTGCAACAAGTGGATCAGTACTTACAAACCGTTCACACATGATATTTGCTGACTCTGCTTTAGCTCTTACAGTGCTGGAACCGGATTTTGAAGGCCTTTGCAAACAGTTTGGATCCAGATGAGACGCCACAGAACGTGGCGTCTCATCAGGATCCAAACTGTTTGCTATTCTGATAGTATTCTTTGAAAAAAAATCGAAGAAAATGCTAATTTTTTAAATTCAGCAGACAACATATTAGCAGACGACAAATTACCCAGCATGCAAAGGGTTAGACTAAGAATTATCATAGTTCAATGGCCAAGTAAACCACACAAACAGGAGACCCTGAAATGGGCATAGTAAAATACTTTGTTATTTATAATATATTTGTCAAATATTCTAAGAATGAAAATAATTCAATCATATTTAAGTTATTAGTTAGTTTCAGGACCTGTTCCAGTTGATTAAGGGCTGATTGACCCTCCTTATTTAAGTGTTGAATTCCCTTCGAAATGCAAGTTGTATTTTGAAACCAAAATCACAAAACATTTTTCCACATTTTAATTAACCCTTTGAGTGCTGGAACCATATTTTGTAGGTTTTTGCAAACAGTTTGGATCCAGAAGAGACGCCACAGAACGTGGCGTCTCATCAGGATCCAAACTGTTTGCTATTCTGATAGTGGTCTTAGAAAAAAAATCAAAGAAAATGCTAATTTTAGAAATTCAGCAGACGACATTTAAGCACACGACAAATTTCCCAGCATGCAAAGGGTTAAGACTATCCATGCATGCACTTTACCATTGAATCTAGTGCATTATCTTTAGTTACCATGTTTACCATAACAGTAAATTAATGTTTTATAACAAAATATTTACACTTTAGGATTTCAAATGCTTTTCTTACACAATTCTAAAACCAGCTTTTTCCACTTAATTCATTATCTGAAAAGCATATTATTTTTAAGTTTAACAAACTTCTTTCACCATAACTTTGCAATCACCAGTTAATGCATTATTTTCCTGAGGGAAATTTGCATTGTTTAATTAAATAATTGCTTGCTATCCCTGAATTTTCTTGAAAAACCTGTTTGTATAAAGAGACATCCTGGGAAATTGGTGCAATAAATTAATTAACATTGCATGGGTTCCTCTGCCTGCACTGCATTTTTTATCCAGAATATTTTATTGAGCAGAATATTCACAAGATTAATTTTCCAATCCCATGAAAAATTTGTTTTGGCAGATGGCGTCATTATTCTGATCCAGCTGCACTTTTGGAGGCATACTAAAATAAAACTTTCATTTTCTTAATTATTTTAGAGTCCAATATTTTTTGCAAATGAAAACCAATATGCTTTTACCTTTTCAAATAACAAATGCTCTTATCTTTTCAATTAAAAGAATATAAACAGAATCCACATTTGTAATATTTTAAGTAGAAAAGGTTGTTCTCTGATCCCCTCATTTTTTGTTTTTAGTTTTGCCACAAAAAGCTCTGGGGACTTGCCTTTGAGAAAACTGTGAGGTCTTCCTTCTTAATATATCAAATCACTGATATGTAAGAACTGGTGGTTAGAGATGGATTTTTTTTTTTACAAAATTTGTGAACAAGAATAGACACATTTGTGGCAGATATATTTCTAGACCTGCAATGTCACACAAAGGTCTATTTCTTGCCATGTCTCACAAAGACCTATTTTTCAGTTTTAACTAAGGTCAGTTGCTTGATTTATCCCATAAAGATCTGATATTTCAAGCTCAAAAAAGCTTTTTTCAGCTCCCACAAAGGTCAATGTTAGACGAGGTTCACAAAAGTCGGTTTTGTGTGAGGTCGCTCAGAGGTCTGTTTCTCACCAGGTTTCGCCAAGGTTTATTTCTGTCCACACCTTGCAATGGTGTCTTTCTTGTTTCTTGTAAGGTTTTCTAATTTAGGTCTATTCTTGTTTCTTGTCAGTTCTATTTTTCTCACAATACTATTTTGCAAAAGGTGCAGCCAATGAGTAGAATGTCTGCATATTTATTTCAATATTAAATGTCATGGTCCATTTTTGTCCTATGGACAATCAAACTTATGTGAATGTGTGTTTCTTTTTATGCCCCTGGTAGGGTGGCATATAGCAGTTGAACTGTTAGTCCGTCTGTCAGTCTGTGATTTTGTCCGAAAACTATAACATTGGTCATGACTTTTGCAATATTGAAGATAGCAACTTGATATTTGGCATGCATGTGTATCTCATGGAGCTGCACATTATGGGTGCTGAAAGGTCAAGGTCATCCTTCAAGGTCAAAGGTCAAAAACCAAAATCCAAGGGAAGTAAAAAGCTTTAAAGGTAGATAATTTTTATTTATCATTTGGCAGGTACAGATCATTTTCACAAGGGAAGTTATAATTTTTAAAGGGATATAATAATAAAAATAAAAAAATAAATCAAATTGGCGCAGTAGGGGGCATTGTGTTTCTGACAAACACATCTCTTGTTATCATTGCCATATGCTCAAATGCAGGTCCATTCCAGAACCTCCATCCCAAATGAAACATTGATCTATTTGTCTTTGGGCTTACGCAGTTCTGAAAAAATATGTGACGCAAGCAACTGCATTTATAATCTATTGCTTGCCAAGGTGTTAATAGGAGATCCATTGACGTATTGGGTCGGTGGTTTTGTCATTAATTGGGGAAACAAGGTAATTCTGTCCATTTATATGAATTAATAATTGTTTATTGCGTGATGATTTTGTAATGTGAGATAACAAAATCAGCTCCTACATGGGCTATTTTTAGAATTTTAAGTTTTGTATGGGAAGGTTTTATAATTAAAATCCTGATAAAGTTAATGAAATATTAAGTGCAGCAGCTTAATAGTAGTTAACTGCTTAGGCTGTGATGACAAAATTAAATTGTTTTCATTCTAATAACAACTTTTTTAAATTTATAATGTAGTAGTTGCCATTTTATGTTATTAGCTCATCTTTTTTGAAAAAAAAATATGAGCTATTGTCATCACCTTGGCGTCGGCGTCGGCGTCAGCGTCGGCGTCCGGTTAGAAAAATGCTCATAACTTCTATGTCCCTTGACATATAACCTTCATATTTGGTATGCATGTGTATATGGACAAGGCCTTTCCATACGCACAAAAATTTTGACCCCTGTGACCTTGACCTTGAAGTAGGGGTCTGCGTTTAGGTTTCAAAATCTGCGTTTAGGTTTCGAAAAATGCTCATAACTTCTATGTCCCTTGAGATATAACCTTCATATTTGGTATGCATGTGTATATGGACAAGGCCTTTCCATACGCACAACAATTTTGACCCCTGTGACCTTGACCTTGAAGTAGGGGTCGATCA
>VMBQ01001307.1:77294-98203 GCA_007657795.1 Dreissena rostriformis | reverse complement strand
GTGAGGATACATACAAGAGAGAGAGAGAGAGAGAGAGAGAGAGAGAGAGAGAGAGAGAGAGAGAGAGAGAGATTGATAGAATATGATGCAGTATACAGTGTATGTAAATAAAACATAGATTTTCTTTTTAAGATCCAATGTAAGCTGTTCTAACAAAGCTCAGATTACCAATCATAAAATGTTGGCTAATGAACTGTATTAAGATAAGATATACACAAGAAAGCAAACTGATAATACTATGATAAGATTTGATTAACAAGAGCACCGCATAGCGGGTGCCAACGCTCAGCTGTGGGTGCTTGGATTTTGTTTTTATTACCTTTGACCTTGACCGTTTCACCACTCAAAATGTGCAGGTCGATGAGATACACATGAAAAAAAAAAATAATAATAATACCTTTGACCTTGAAGGATGACCATGACCTTTCACCACTCAAAATGTGCAGCTCCATGAGATACACATGCATGCCAAATATCAAGTTGCTACCTTCAATATTGCAAAAGTTATGGCCAATGTTAAAGTTTTGGGACGCCTCGGACGAGAGGGCTATGACAATACCTCGGGTTTTCTTCGAAAACAGCCGAGCTAAAAATGACATGCTGTTTAAATTTAAGCCTCACTCTGGGAAAACAGGGACAATTGCATGCGCTTAAAGTATTGTCCCAGATTAGCATGTGCAGTCCGCACAGGCTAATGAGAGACAACACACCACCTAAACTAGATTTTTATAAAAAGCGACTGCCTAAAAGACCAAAAATTCCATAAAAGAGAAGAAAGTCCTCCCTGATTAGCCAGTGGGCACTGAACTTGGTAATTAGGGACGACCCTTTACGCACATGCATTAGGCCCGGTTTCTTCTAGTGTGGTTCATTTAATAAATAATAAATTTCTTGTAAAACTAGAGCTTTGTCACAAACGGGACTTTAACCCATGGCATAAAATTGGTCTGACCAACAAATTAGTCTAAAAACAAACTTAACAATTTTCTTCATATGATTATATATATTGACATGTAAAACGTATTATTGATTTGTAAAGCCTTTATTGTAACATAATGTATATGAATAATCATTTTATAACAACCAACATGTTTAAAAAGAATATAAATGAGACAGAGAATAATTATGTCAGGTAAGAAGTACAATACACATGAAAAATGTAATAAAACACCTTGCCATCACAGAAACAAATGAAAAGAATATTCATCGTTAACAAATACAGTAAAACTTATTAACAAGTGTTGAGAACACAGCCCGTTTATCTGTTAGCAGCTATCACAAGGTGCAAACAATCTACCCCAGTGTAAGACAGTTCCTTACACAGAGGTGAAAACAAACTCCTCAAGTTATGAAATGTAAGATTTTTGTTTCATAACTATAAATAGTACCCGCAATCTATGCTACAACAAAATATAGAGGAAAACATGTTTCGTTCAACAAATAAGTATATCAATCTTTGATATGAAAATAAACAAAACAAATCAATAGGAATGTGTACGGAAAAGTTGAAATAAAAACCTTTACTGATGTTATTTGTGGCAGTTGCATAATTAAACTGCACAAACTGTATACTGTACACGCATGACAATGGCAAACAGCGCAGACCCAGATGGGTCTGCGCTGTTTGCTTTTAGCCAAACACAGAAATGAGCTGCACTCTGAGAAAACGAGGCTTCATGCAGACGTCCTCACAGACTAATCCAGGACGACACTTTCCGCCTCAAGTGGAGTTTCGCTAATAAGAGACTACCTTTTTAACAAAAAATACCATAAAAGCGGAAAGTGTCGTCCCTCATCTGAGACAACACTTTACCCATATGCATTTAGCCCTGTTTTCCCAGAGCGCAACAAATGTGTTGATACACTAAAACATATACAAAATGTTAACACACTCTGTCAAGGGCAGAAACATGAAACTAAATGATATAAACTGGAAAATACAATGTCTCTGGACTTTACTGGGCACCTTCTAAATCATCCATGTTTTTTTTTGGTGACATATTTCCTAAGCTCATGGAAAAAAGATAACAGACTACCATTGTTTCCGTCATTTGATTTGATACAGACAAAAAAAACACAGCTCCCAGGTGGGTAAAAGAGCAAGCAAAGTTATATACAAGTGGGCCATGATGGCCCTTAATGCTCAACTGAGTTCACGGACACTAGTGGTTGAAGACTCAACCCGACTGAAGGTACAAACTTAAGTGAACAATAGGATAGATCAAAATAATTAAACAAGACATTCATCCATACAGATTCCCCCACATTTAATTTTCGTCTCAAAACTGCTTATGTCAAACTGAAGCTGTTTCTGGACTAATTTGACTTTTGACCTCAAAGCGTGACCTTGACCTTTGAGATAATGAGACAGGTCAAGAGATATCCCACGAACACTTTCCAATGCTTGATGAAAGGACAGAAGATTATCCAGAACTGAAGACAAAGCTGGAACAAACAGAAACACAGCTTCTAAGAGTTAAAGAAGATTGCCTGTTTCTGATGCAAAAACAAATTTTTTAAGTAAAATTCATTTTAATAAGTAAATACTTACCTGCTATCTTATAGCTACTCATTCCGCAGGATAGTTATTGTCCGGAAAAAAATCTTTCTGGGGGAGTCCCTTAATTATTCAGTTCAGTAGGCCTAAACGGCCACACTTAGTGCAGTGTAACAGAGTACCGAGTACCCACAATGCATTACTGATTACTGATGACGTCATTCTTATTCCAGACAACGTGATTAAGACTAGCTGACATTTTGTTTCAGACATTTTGTTGCTCCTTTTTTTCACCAGGATTGTCTTTTATTAGACCAGAGAAGTTTTATTGCAATATTAAAATATTCTCCGTAAATTGTTCGATCTTTCTATATTAAATTTGTATAACATTGACCGTTTTGGTCAAGTTATTTTTTTGTTGTTACGATATGCCTCTATCACGTGGTTCTTGTGGCCACGTTAAGGCAGCCTGGGACAATCATGCCAGCTGCATAACGTGTGCCGGATGTGATCTGGACCACCGCTGCCAATTCTGCTTAAATTGGCCGGTGGAAACCTGAACAAACAGAAACACAGCTTCTAAGAGTTAAAGAAGATTGCCTGTTTCTGATGCAAAAAACTTGAATCAAAGGCATTTGTGTTGTGTAATGAATGTTTGGACTCGAAAGGTAAAGACAAATGGGAGAAATTCAGTGCTTCTTGATTTTACATAATATGCAGAACCAAATGTAGAGAATGATGAGACTGAATCAAGACTATGCAGCCTTATCCCAACAGTTGTGAAGGAACTAGCTAAAACAGAAAGGTCATGAGAACAAATTGATACAGGACCTGTTAAATGTCATCAAACACTCTTCGGGTTCAAGTGCTCCATGCATCGGAGGTGAAAACATATGATTAGACAAAACAACAACAAATGGCAGTCATGGAGGCAGTTGAAGCAGACAACACTGGACACAGAAAGTTACTGGTTTACAACAGGACTGCGTTTCCAATAAATCTAGGACATTTCATTCATTATGCTGCTAAATGTCATACAAATTACGAGAAATTGTAGCTACAAGTAATAGCAAGTAGTTAATTCCAAAAAATTATCTTAGAGGAAGTGATGCTAGAGGCTCAGGAAGTAATAAAGCAAATGGAGAACCCACCTGTAGCTCAACTCAGAAAAGTGAGAATCAGAAACGTCGTTGCTCTACCTAAAGGAAATTAAGTTGACCTACAAGATTTCCAGGAAGGGTCAGGAATTGACTACCAAGGCAGAGGCTGATAAATGCTGCAAAGGTGTGTGACGGAACAATGGACTGCTCGCTAGGCGACGACGAAACATGCATCAAGTGTTAAAATCATGTACCACGTGTTAAAATAAGGTTTCTCTGCTGTCGGTGAAGCTAAATTTTTACTGGTTTTATACATTATTCAGGTTTATGCCTTTAATATCCACTATCTTATTATATTTGTGTAATATTTTTAACAACTATTTTAATAATATTTTTTTGTAAATTGATAACATTTATGTTTTGCATTAATCTCATTGATGAGAAAAAATAAAATAAAATTTGGTCATATTCCAAAAGTGTTAATCAATTTGATAAACTGAGAAAAGAAAAAAAGAAAGACATATGGTTATATTAAAAAACATATTGTGACACATTTTTATCGACAGATAGACAATGTGATAGAAATTTGCTATAAAAAACAAATTGGGAGACAGAGAGATAGACACAGAAAATCAGAGACTAGAAAAAATCAAAGCGGCCTAGGCTGATACAAGTGTCCCAGGTGTGTGATGGAACAACAGACTGCTGGCTTGGCAATGACCAAAGCTGCATCAAGTGTGAAAATCCAAAGACCTATATATAGAAGGATAAGTAACTCCCGTCTTCCCTNTTAATGTTTTCATTTCAAAGTTATTAAACACAATACATTAAATGTTGTCTATAAAAATGATGACATAACAGATTGTTAGGAAGATATGAACAGAACGAATTAGGGTTGCTAGGGAGCATTCCTAGAATTGTCATGTTACTAAGGACGTACCTAATATTTAAATAACTTCGCCTTGTTATTTTTTGTAAAGATTAGAAAATAAATTTAATAAAATGTCTCACTTGTGTTGAAAATGTTTCCATTCAGTATACACAGTCAATTTAAGTCTTTAAGTGGCTGAATATACAGGCAAAGAGGCTACCGGGTAAAAAGTATGCTTATTAAAATAAAATAAAAATAAACTAAAACATCTTTTTGTATTAATTTTCTGATCAAAAGTGGTATTTCTAGTTAGTATAGGAGATATGTTATCAAGAAAAAACATTAGAATTCGGATTGTTTTAAAGAAAAGTGTGCATTTCATCCAGTATTGCCATGGTACCAGTTTTTGGTTAGAAATTCAATAACATTATTTTAAAGTTCATTACCCCTTGTTGCTAAAAAAATCATAAAAAATAGAATTTTCATAGTAATACATTAAAACAAAAAGAAAATGCTTTCTAATACCTTAAATATTAATCCTGCAGGCATTTGACATCAATTATTTATGTTAAACAATCATTGGTTCATGCTAATACCGTCTATATTATATAACGATCCCTGTACTGACCGCGCGAACTCACCCTGATACCTTGCGGCTTGGAATGCAATGCTTAAAGTGAGGTCACGGAAGAAAGAAAGGGTATTGTAAAGGATTTTTGCGTTATACTAAAGTGTACGATTTCAAACGCTTTCATGGATGTTTTTTAGAAAAAAAAATCGTCATTCGAATATTTAGTAACTAAGCAAAGTTATGTTATGCTAGGAGAAGTTATTCAATTAATATGATAGTATTAACGATTTAGCTAAACCATGATGATATGGAGATTTTTTTTCATTTTCATAATTTATTGGCGAATCAGCATATTTGCCTTTTGCCACTCACAATCTATTTAATTTAATAATGGCCAAGACATACAACAATACAACTTTCAAGCTTACAATACAATATTTACAATCATAACTTTGGGTTAATACAGAGCAAGTGTAATCAGATTTAGAGCATATTTGCCAGATAAAAGGGAAAAACAGAATAATTGTAATAAGAAGCAGCTTTACATCCACTTTACTCTACGAGGTGTTTTACTCAGTCGACGGGAAAATACCCGCTACATTATGTTACCACAATTGTGTATCACTTAAATACGCATTGCAACAAGTATTCACATTTTATAGAATATAATTAAAGTGTTGATTGTGATGATAAGCAAGTGCTACAACAGAAAAAAAGTGTGAAAAAAATTATTTCTTGCTAAGTTCTAATGCCGTCGTGACATGGCATTGGTTCTTTTTGTAAACCTTTTTTGTTTGTCATGGAAATTGTATAAATTAAGGTTTTTCGGTTAGAGTAGATGTTCAGCTAATGTTATAACAGAAAATTGTTAGACAAATGCATGTTTGAGGATTTCTAGCTAAATATGATAAATGTTGCATGTTGAAAACTTAAATGGATGGATTTTTTTCTAAATTTTAAAGCGGTCCTAACCTGGCATTAGTTCTTTTTGTAAAACTTGTTTGTTAGTCATGCATCTTGTATGAAGTAAAAACAAATCTGCAAGTGGAGATGTCAAGCAAGTGTTATATCAGAAAACTGATTGAAAAAAATTGCATTTTTACTTTTTTAGGGATTTTTAGCTTTATACAAAATGTTGCATGTTGGAAATCTAAATGGATGGATTTCTCTCTAAATTTTAAAGCCGTCATGACATGGCATTGGCTCTTTTTGTAAAACCTATTTGTTTGTCATGCAAATTGCATGAAGTTATGTTTTTCTGCTAGGGGAGATGTTAAGCTAGTGTTATAACAGAAAAATGTTTGAAAAAAAAAACATGCATTTTTAAGGATTTTTAGCTTCATACAAAATGTTGCATGTCGAAAGCATCAACGGTTGGCTATCTTTCTAAATTTTAAAGCCGTCCTGACCTGGCATTAGTTCTTTTTATAAAACTTTTTGTTACTCATGCAAATTGCTTGAATTAAAAAAATTCTGCTAGTGGAGATGTCAAGCTAGTGTTATAACAGAAAAATGTTTGAAAAAAATGCATTTTTAAGGAATTAAAGCTAAATATAATAAATGGTGCATGTCGAAAATTTCAACGGATCAATTTTTTTCTTAATTTTAAAGCCGTCATGACATGGCCTTGGTTCTTTTTGTAAAACTTTTTTGTTTGTCATGCAAATTGTGTGAAGTAAAGTTTTTTTGATAGGGGAGATGTTAAGCTAGTGTTATAACAGAAAAGAATGTTTGAGAAAATGCATTTTAAAGGATTTTTAGCTAAATATAATAAATGGTGCATGTTGAAAATATTCAACAGATGAAATTCTTCCTTTCTAAGGCCGTCATGACATGGCCTTGGTTCTTTTTGTAAAACTTTATTGTTTTGTCATGCAAATTGTATGAAATTAAGTTTTTCTGCTAGGGGAGATGTTAAGTTAGTGTTATAACAGAAAAATGTTTCAAAAACATGCATTTTTAAGGATTTGTAGCTTTATACAAAATGTTGCATGTTGAAAACTTCAACGGATGAATTTCTTTCCAAATTTTGAGGCCATCATGACATGGCATAGTCACCAGAATCAAAACAAATGTTTTAGGCTAAAGAAATCAACAAAAGTTTACATGTACCATTTTTATTTTGAAATAATTCACTTATGAAGCTGTTGTCTATATAAAATTGACATTTGTTCGAAAATCATTATGGTAATTAAACTGCACTGTAAATGACTGTAAAAAGTCACAAGTTCAAAAAAGATTAAATGGATGCAATTGTGTTAAATTCTCACTTTCATTTTCCATCTCTAATGAATCAGCTTTATGCTTTGCTCATATATACAATGTATGCTTGTTTGAATAAGCCACTCTTCACACATGCAGACAAAGTATGGCATATAACTACATGTATGTTAAAACTGTTCTAGCTGTAATATGATTTCAAAGATGAAAATCGATTCAACATGCATGTATGCAAAATGAAACAATAATAACTATATTCATAATTGTCTCAACGACTTCAGTCATGTTATAACAGGTAGAATTTATTCAGTATTATAAATGAAAAAGATCAATGACCACTTTGTGAAGTTAATTACTTGTAAGTTGTAACCAATCACATTTACATTCTAATGGTAGACAAGATTATGAATTTATTATATAACTGGCAGAGACACAGCGAATGGGTTTACAAGTATATATCATAATCAGAGATACTGCACACAAGTTTCCTGGGTAGCCAATTGATCTATCTCTTCAAATTATTATTATCCTGGCAGATATTTCTATTTTCTTGTAGCCCCTGAGTTCTTGGTTACTGATTTCTGACTCACATTTAAAGTTTTCAACGCATCTCGCAAGCTAGCTGATGTCTTTTTGTTCTCCTTGGCACTGTCTGCTTGTTCACAAGTTTTGCCACGGCAAAGCCTCTCACTGTTAAGAAATAGTCGATACAGTCTTCCGAGTAGTGCTCTTTTACACTCTCTTCATCGGCTTCACTTTCGAAAAGTATGGCACTGTAATGCTTCACCATAAATGAGTCCATAATATTGTCCTTCAGTTCAGTTTTGAGGAATGACTTCGCATGAATTTGGGTGTGATTGACCTGTTTCCGGACCACATTTTTAAATTCTCTCACCATCAAGAAAAATCATCACAAGGTTTCTTCAGCCCACCACGTATTATACGTCTTTGATAATAACAATTATACTGTTCAATAAAAACGAACAATATCTATGAGTTAGCGGTTGATAGTCGCATAATTTGGGCTAAATATTAAAAATAATAATGTTCAATGTAAAATATCTCTAAAAGCAAGTAAGTAAGACGTGTTCTGGCTAACACTCAAGGGTCGGTAAAAACTGTACCTTTAAATACATATTGTACGTCGTAGTACATTTCTCTTTTCACCCAGTAGGTCTTCTTGACTTCGACCCAAATGGTAGGCCATATACTTTAGGTACTTTTAAGTACTACATGAGCCCACATCGACCAATTGAACAACCACGATAGGTCATTGTCGGCTAAGGTACTACTTAAAAGTACTCCTGGCGCTCTTAAGTATACTAAAATTACGTAAAAGTACCTCGGAGTATGGCCGGGTGCCATTTAGCGTATTTTCCGTACCCTGGGAACATTGTAGTATACTAAAGAGTACCCGGGGTACTTTAAGGTAGTAGACGAGCCGACAACGACCAATTGAGCAAATTTGTTTGCAGATGAAAGCTAGATAATTTCGGGGTAATAGAGCACATAAGTGCACAATTTTCGTATAGTTAAGAAAAGAAAACATCATATAGTTCCACTAACATTGCCAAAATGATGGTAGATAGGTCGACTAAACGTAAAGTGTTTTTTTTTCTAAAATGTTCTTCAACGATTCCCCCACCTTTATGAGAATATGCCATGACATGCAGAAATGTATTGAACATTATATTTATATGTGTTTGATCAATTTGAAGTAAGTTAAGTAAAATTGATCGAATGTACTAAATTCTATAGAAAATGTTTTTTTTTAGAGAATATGATCGAAAACAATTATTGCAATACCGAAAAAAAGGTATGGTTGGAACAAAAACTTAGGGTCGGTAGTGCAATCGGCTTAGTTAAAACAAACATCTGTTTTACGCCTTTTTGTAAACTTGGCAAGTCCGAGGACCAGGCTGCCTTTAACATCTGACATTAGACAATTCTTGTTGTTTTTTAGATTATGTAATATGGGTATACGTTTTATTAACTGACATGTGAACATGGGCTTTAGGTATGTGCGACCAAGAGCTACGCTGTCCGCCATAAAGTCACGCAAGGTTTCGTGATCTAATGAGCGGATAGGGTAGCGCCTAACCAGACTGCGCTAATGCGCATGCAGGTCTGAAGCTACGCGCGCCGCATATATCATAAGACCAATTTTCACATGTCGCTGTTCAATTAAGTTAATTCATTTATGTTTAGCTCTCACTTCAATGCATTTCAAGTGAATAATTTATAAATCGGTAATAATGTTTACGTTAAGTAAAATCTCTTCTTTTTTCAATGAATTTGNATATATGTTTTGATTTCCAGTTGAAATTTTCAACCGTAGTAATATATTGCCTAAATATCTGTCTTGTTATGTTGTAAACTAAATTTAGATATAATGTTTAGAGTATATTACATGAGTGTGTTTTTTCATATTGAATTTATTCATCGAGTTGGATAAAAGGATAAATTGCGAGGCTCTACGGAGCATTTTATCGTTGTATTCAACAAGTTTAATAAATTCAATATGAAACGACACGAATGTAATATTCTTTTTATCACATGTCATAGAATTACTATGTTGTTAACTAAATGTAGATATTATGTATATAATTATCTTAATGTAGTTTGCAATGCAGGTAGAATAGTATCTATAGTATATATATATCTCGTACAAATATATTACTGCACATGTTTATTATAATATAAAAAAATAAAATAAAAGTTATGTTCTCCTGACTACTAAGTTGTTCACTTTCAAGTGTTATACTGAAGACATCACTAATAGCTAAATGAACCTTTTAAAACTAGCAAGGTTTTCTTATTACTATTGTAGGTGACAAACATAAACCCATTATTAAAATAAAAACACAGCAAATAACACCTATTTCAAGAAATTAGTTTTCATTACAAACCTTTCAAGTTTTTATCATGTTTCTTTGTAACGTGACCACGGAACCCTGCGACAGTCTCGTATTCGCGTGAACACTCTGGACAAACATAAATGTCAGAACATTTCTCAACACTTAAACTAGACTTAGAAACACTAGATATATGTACATTCTCTTCATCTTCCGTATAATCACCTTAAAGATCGTCAAGATCAATATCACTCTCCCATGATAAAAAGTTCGGGTCTTTTTTACGTGACATTATTCCAGCTNAACACTAGATATATTTACATTCTCTTCATCTTCCGTATAATCACCTAAAAGATCGTCAAGATCAATATCACTCTCCCATGATACAAAGTTCGGGTCTTTTTTACGTGACATTATTCCAGCTCACAAAATTTAATTAAAATCCAAACAACAATTTTGTTATCTCTGATTTTAGTTATAACAAGAACAAAAATGGAAGGCGTATCAAAATATAATTAATATAATATGTTATGATTTTAGAATATAGAGTTTTACCAATTGAGAATCTTTAATAAGTATTAATTAAATTATAATCTGCTTGTTGTTTGCGGCTATTAAAATCAACACAATACACGCGTGAATTGTTTGTACAAGGTTAAGTTTAATCAAAGACATAATACGAGCTACTGAACCGGCAAATTTTCGCCGATAATAACCACTTGTTCACACACACACAAAACCAACTACACGAAGGCATTTTAAACATTTTATTTGTAACAATCAATCTCAACTTCAAACAATCATTTTAACAACGAAAAATGTGATAATCGCCTGAAAATAATTAATTAATTAATTTATTAATCCGACATCGGAGAAGCGGGGTCGGTTACCATACACGCGCGGCCATTTTAACTAGTACACGCTTGTACATGTAGCTAACCACGTGACCCCGCTGCAAGGCTTTACGGGAGAGCACGTGGTTTCCCATCCTGCTATTATACGTCTTTGCCTCCAGTGACCAAATACCGGTGTATAAAGGAAACAAGTAACAGAAATTCTGAACTAATGCAAAAAAATTACCTTCAAAGAATTATTTATTTCCCCTTGAAACTCATGTCAAATTTGTTTATTTTTTTTTGCAAATAAATGTGTTCAGTTTAATTGCACTTGTGTTTGCCTCACTTTGCATATTATGTGGAAATTTAATGAAGGGGACCAATAGAATGTTAAATAAAATGTATGGAATATTGATAAATTTGAATTATTTTAGTTCAAGTAAGATTTTGAAATGTGCTGTACCTGTTTTTTCCTCTTTTTTGTGCAAGCTTAATTGCATTCAAACCATAATACTTACATGTATTTAGATGCTCTCGAGTCCGTGTCCAGGTTAGAACCTGTACTTTGTGTCTTTTGGGTAGATCATAAGAATGCACACACAGTGGGGATCAANATGATTTTAGAATATATAGTTTTACCAATTGAGACCAATTACAAACAATTAAGTGCGCGAGAATCTTCAATAAGTATTAATTAAAATATAATTTGCTTGATGTTGCGGCTATTAAAATCAACACAACAATACACGCGTGAATTGTTTGTAAAAGGATAAGTCTAATCAAAGACATAATATGAGCGACTGAACCGGCAAATTTTCGCCGATGATTACCACTTGTTCACACACACAAAAAACAAATACACGGAGGCATTTTAAACATTTTATTTGTAACAATCAATCCCAACTTCAAACAATCATTTTAACAACAAAAAATGTGATAATTGCCTGAAAATAATTCATTAAGTAATTTATTTATCCGACATCGGCGAAGCGGGATCGGTTACCATTCACGCGTGGCCATTTTAACTTGTACGCGATTGTAGCTAACCACGTGACCCCACTGCGAGGCTTTACGGGAAAGCGCGTGGTTTCCCATCCTGGAATTATACGTCTTTGCCTGGCGTTGATAGGAAATATTTAAAAAAAAATCAGAGAACTAAAACAAACACATATTAAGGCTTATATTGTGTTCAAAGGGACTTGTTCACATATTTTTTTGTTAAATGTCATCTTATGTATTTAAAAAACAAAACTGTTATACTTGGAATACTGTAGTCTACATGCAGTAATCATCAAAGCGAAAATGTTTCCTTCATCGGACAAAATCTGACAAACCACCACTAGAAAAACGTTTTAAATATGTTGAAAAAAAGTCTTCTCGATGAAAGAAGTTAAAACGTTTTATAATTTTAACATTAGGATTGATGATTTCCAAAACCAAACCTATATGGTTACTTCCTCAAGGGCAATATCATTCTTGTTTCATGGATGAACAAAATGAATCACGTGACCCAAAAAAGGCCATGTATGTTGTTAAGATTTAGGCGAAAACGTCTTTTTTTATGTTTTGTTTATCGACATAAGACATACGGCAAAACTACATGGATTCAGCTTTCTTTGCGTATATTGAGCATTGTTTATATGTTTATAGTTTCCGAGAACACTTCGACACACATTTCGTTATGTAGAGGCAAACATCAAAAGCACCACACACACATCCATGTTCAGAAAAGCAATATTTAAATTATTGGAGCAATAAACCTCCAATTATAGGATCTGCATATTCATATTGGTCTTTTTAACGATTATTTTGTAAACAAATGAATTGGCTTACGCGGGCGTTTGTTTTAAAGTTTTTCCTTGTTTTTATTCGTATGAACAATAAAAAATTGAATGTAAAACAAATATTTTTATGAAACAACTTAAAGTTAGTTCAGAAATAACAGAGGCATTTCAAGCTTACATAGGAGGCACGTTTGCAACCCTGAACATCCTAGACCATGACATCGACACCAACAACATCAATAAGTGTCAGCTGTCATCGGCCGAAGAAGGTCTTGAAAGAGAGAGAGAGAGAGGAAAGAGCAAGCCATGTCTGACGATCAAGATCATGGACCTCGGTGAAAAACGAAGACAGCTGAGGCATGAGAAGTACACCAGCCGGGGCTCTAGGACAGAATACCAGAAAGCAAACATGGATGTGAGAAAGAAAATGAAAGAGGCCAAGGCGGAGTTAATTGAGGTTAATTTATCAAAATTGACAAAGAGATGACCATAGGCAGCAGCAAGAAGGCCTAAAGAACCCTCAAGACCCTCACGAAGATTAGTCAGCCCAAGGCATGTGTTATAGCAGTAGCTGACGGGTACCTCCTGGCCGAGAGTGCCGCAGTTCTGAACAGGTGAACTGAATACTGCAGCGACCTCTATAAATACCCTCGTCAACCAGACCAAGTCTCCTTCAGAACGATCTCAGACCAGAAGCAGACGACGAAAGAAGTACGTCCATACTTTAGGCAGAGGTGGAGGAGTCAGTGCATAGTCTGAAGGCAGGAGCTATGCTATGTTGCTATCCCTCCACCAAAGGCGTTGCGATCCGCCCTCCATAAGTGGTAATTGAAAGCTTGATATTGACCGTTTACAAAACCGTCATTTAATTGTGTCCCTGCTATACGTAAATGGAAGATCTACACACTTGGTTGATAATATATCTGTCAGTGTACGGAATTTTTATCGGAAGCTCTTGGTATTAATATATGCCTACACAGTTGTATTAGGATATTTATTTCCAGCTGATTTAATATGTTGATGCATTCCAGATCAACACCAATTACAATCTACAAGACAGCCAATCAGATCAGTTGAACGATCAATTAAGCAAAGGATTTAACATGAATTATAAATAGCAATCCATTAATACTAATTAAGCTTCTTAATTATTCCATAAGCTATACAACAATTATAAAATGGCTACACTATTTTAATTTTCCGTCGTGTAGTGTTTGTATCTCCTTTACATTGACGATGACAGTTTATACTTATAAGTACAATAACATCTCTATGTAGCTACATGGCGTCCCTTGTTTTATATAAAACTAAATGGCTCGATGCAAACTTGACAGCGGTATATCACATCTACTGCCCAATACCTCGTAGTTGTGAAAACACATGAGCAGTTTAGCATATAAATGCCTAATTCATTTGTGTGGTGAACTTTGATGATCGAGTGGGTGAACGCTGACAGAAAACGGCATGTGTCGTAAGTTGTATAACCAAAGAATGCCTTAATGGATTGGCATATCGATTGACCTTTTAAGAAAAAATATTAATAAGTATCCGTCTGAGAATAACACAGAGTTTTACATTGATACATACCATTTTATTTATATATTTATTTAAATCAAATAAAACAATGTAAAAATGACAAAAGACGCGTAATTGTATACAATGGCCTAACAAATGAGACACGGATAAAAAATATTACATTCGAATGCATACATAAATAAAGGATTAATCGATCGCTATGATTATTAAGAAGCAGACATAAAATGTTACATTAAAGTATATGTTTATACAATTATTTTCTTTTAACATGCTATTATAAATACATTTGAAAAAATTCCCAATAGTCTAGTTGAGCACTGGATTGTTGACGATGTAAAATGAATGTCATGTTTAAGGTCATATTACAAATAGGTGGATCATAAAGAATGTGAATGGATAATTTGTCCAATTTGCGCGTTCTCGTATACTAGGAAAGGCTTAGTCTCAAACAGACTCAACATCAGCATTTACGGTTGTCATCTGTTGGAATGTAGTAATTATGTCACTAATTATGTCTGCCACATTCATTTTACACGGCCCTTAATTTCTGGCGCCAACTCTTTTTGGAGATTCATTTATGAACGAGCCAAAGATACTTCCGAGTCTCCGTTTATGAACGGAAGTTGTTTTAACATTCTAAAGAATTTTATAAGGTGAATTGGATTTTAGTTAATCTAAAAAATATCACGAATTAAAAAAAAAAACGACCATGCATTGCGATTTTGAAATGATTAGTTTATAAAAAACTGTACAGAAACTTACAATCACAGCCCACCGTTGTGGCATGGTAGAATTTCTTGCAGCTTATTGAGGATTGTGCCTGCATTAATATCATATTTACTTCCACTTATATCAGAAATGGCATACACAGTTGCTGGTTTAACAAACACTTTCGCTTATGGTCGATCTACTAAATAATGTTGCATTTTCTAAAGAGCCAATAGGAGTCACTGCTAAGGAGGTGGCGTCAAAACTGGGAGATGGCGCATATGGACGATATATAATATCACAATTATATCGTCGCTTGGCTAAAAAATAATGCAATTGGTTTTATTTGATTATTCTTGCACGTAAATATGACATTACAACACCGTATAGATGATTCATACTTTCGGTTTGAATACTCATACATATTAATCATATAATAGACATAATAAGTTAAACTTGTCAGCAAACTGAATAAATAGAATGTATTATTAAATACATATGTGTCGTTTTCCATGAATAACTCAATAACTTATTACTCAATATTTTACAACTTTTTTCAGGTACATAGAGTTATTTTACACGAAGTTGTTAAAGGTCAAGAATATGCTTTTTGTATAAACCTTAAGCGTTTCAACTATTTGTTTCCGAATAGAATCGCTTATTTTATCATCATGTACTATTCAACTTTTGTGACGTAATATTTAGTATATCATACAAAACAGGTAAATAGCATTTTCAAAGAAATACAATATATAAAGACAAAAAACTGTTCAAATAATAAAGACAGACATTTTGTGTATTTATTAAATCGAACTACTTTTACCGACTTATACACTATTCTTTTATACCTAATGATAAAATATGACATTTCTGCAGTGAAATAACAGCAGTTAAAAAATAAACAAATTGTTATTTTCACCGGTGAAAAAAACAAATTTTCGGAACTCGGAACTTTTTCTATTTTTAGATTATGATATCAAGATTTACTTCCCTTGTTTATATCATTGTTTATATTTTTCTTGATCACGAGTGAAATAAATTCGATATTCCACCGAATTCAACACGTTTTCTTTTAATTTAATGCTTTTTTTACCGTTTATTTATATTGTAAAAGAGTTTAACTGAAGAATTTCCCTGGAATAATGACGTTATTCCGTCAACAAAATGACGTCATTTCAATGTATTGAGGTACGCCACGGGAGAAAGGGTAACTTTTCAGCGAAAGGGAAACAGCTGTTAATTATTTTCTTGAAAAAGGGGCATAAAAGAAACAGACAATTTATTCATGTCAGTGTAAGATAGTTTGTTATTTCACGAGTGATTATAGACAAATAATATTTTCACTCGTGGCTGCGCCACTCGTGAAAATATACTTTCTATGATCACTCGTGAAATAAAAAACGGTCTTACACTAACATGAAAAAATATCCTCTATTTCATTAATGCTTCTAGTTATTTGTTTCATCAAAAGAAACATGTAAGCCCTATCAATCCGTTGATATACATTAACGGCATTTTTCAAAAAGTATTTTAAAAAATTAGCTGCTTGTTACAAGAAACATACACTTATCTGGACCTGTAAGGTTTAAATAATGATGATCAAGCAAAAGTCCATACAGTTTACAATGAAAAAAGTTGTTTTGTGCATACATATAGTTTTATAGTAATGCTTTGAAACAGGCGATACTATAATCAGGATCTGACAAGAGGTATCGTTGAAAGCAATATTTAATAAACGAGCGCAGAATCTGTGTTTGCAAAGGCATAAATAAGCTATTGACATGTACACACACGTTTCGCAATGAAAATTACTAAACAATCAAACATCGTAGAGTACTATACTCTATTTTATAAGGGATTCAACTAGAAGACGTTTATTTCTTTATACTCTTACATAATATTTGATTTTATACGTTTTATGATTATTGTGTTGTATATATGTTGAACAACATGTTTGAATTAAGTAAAATACACAATCACCTATGTAGTAGCGGGTTAAAAACTGTGAGGCTATTAAGGTTACTGACACGAAAACGGGTTACGAAGGAGGTTGTCAAATCTTTAGTTTCAAGCCATTGGGTAATTATTGGCAAAATAAGCGAGAGAGTTACATGTATATCAAAACCGACGTGATTTAAGTTGGACATTGTTCTATCTAAGTAGTCAACAACAGTTTGCAAAATATGAAAATACTTATATAAAAAACGTAAGTTTATTTATTTTTAAATGTTCATATGCACCACCTCCTGTTCTTAGCGCCACGTATTCGCAGTGGCTGCACCTCAATTGAGAAAATCCAAATTAATATTACTGATCGACCACAAACCAATTCTTGTGTTAATGCAGTACAGGTGTATATTGGGAGCAAATGTTTTTTGTCATTACTGATATATTTGTGTTTAAATTAGCCCTTCTCACAATCAAAATCATCAATTCGATGTTCAAGTTCTGACCATGTCACAACTTATAAATTACAATATTAATAGTGATAGATAATCATAACATTGAGAAAGTGTTTGTACAGCTGTATATTAAACTTAATTAATAACAAAATAAACACTAAGATAAACTTTCGCTAATAAATCATTAGCATACAAGTAATTGCATTCCGCGCAACATTCCAGCAAGCAATCACCCAAAATGTTAAGTCAAGTCAATTTACTGGCTATGAAAATGTTAACACAACAAACAACGTCTGGCAATTTAGCCGATATTAACTAAACGCAAATCTTTATTATATATAATTACTGATTATATATAATTACTCAACATTATGTAGTTGTTGTCATCTCAGATGAAAGTTTATGCATTAATGCCAAAGCGATCCAAAATATTTGGACTTGCAAAGTCACTGTTTGTGTTTGTGTATATATCGCGCGGCGCTAAAAGATATAAAAATAGTAGTTATTTATATCGATATGTAGAAAACTTACGCGATTAGAAGTTTTACTCAATATGCAATAGAATATGTTGGTTCAAACATAGTTAGTACCAAACACTCATTACAAACTTTAATTAAATAAATTAGCTTTAAACCAATCATCAAACTAAACTTAGTACTAAACACAATTTGAACAATATATATGTATGCTTTTTATTTATATACATTGAAAGATCTTACGCCAGAAGTTGTTTAGGATATGTACATGTATTTACATTTATACAAAAATGTTCTTACATTCTGGACATGCTTGCTTTTCATATCACATGGTCTCCAGATCTTCGAAATTGTCTATTTAAAGATGGTGTTTTTTTCCATTCGGTGCGCTTGCTTAAATCAAATGTTCATTAATTTTTAACTTAAATAATACAGGTGTGCGAAAAGGGGAAAGTTCATTTGAGCAATATAACAATCAGTTGAAACCGATTCGACTGGGCGGACATAGGTCACAACGTATTTACCGATATAAAAAGTATATCAGACACATGGCAGTCAGCCAATTACAAAGACTACTTTGGTCGCCTATTCGGTCTCCGATTCCCACTGTGATTTGTTTTCCGATGTGAAGGATTCAGTTCCGCAACACATTCTTGCGAGCGCCATTTCTGGGAGCCCCTAGTGTCAGGTTTGTATGAGTCTAATTCTCGTGGTTCTGTTTGATAGTTGATATCTATTGGGCCCATAGTAATACAATTGTACACTTGCATTTTTTTCGAATGAAATATATATACTTATTATATGTTTATAACAAACGGTTTATTGCCTGCTACACTATGCCATTTACAATTGTTATCTATATTGTACAGGCCATTGGTCATTTTCCTAAAATGAAAGGGTAAATGACGATGGCAATAGAGTCTTTCACGATAATATTTCTGCAGTTTAATTCTTACCAGTTGAAATTAACAAAATGAACGTGTGAGCTCGTAAGTATTTATCATATGTAAACGAAAACGATTGTCAAAGCAATTTCACAAATAACGAATTAATCGAAAGAAACTATGGTAACGAACTGCTAAACTAATACAATTGAGGCATTTGAACACTATTCAAAATATCGCCACACCGTTTTATGTGCATGTATAGCATATACGCGTTATAATAATCATTGAGATGAATCTGTATAAAAACGTTAAAGCTAAACTCGAGTGCGGCGATTTGAGTACTCTTCGGGTTGACTTTAAACGTGCTAATAAGTGTGTTGACACATGTCGTCTCTATCTCGAAATGCATTTCCGAGATTCTCACAAAACTGTCTATTTGGAATGCAACATATGCAGGAATGTCACATAACTCCTCAAATATCAACAATAAATAGTGATAAAGAGGTCATAGTTGGTCAATGTGCGGTAATAACAGTTATTTGACTAAGCATAAAACACATTGACTTATATGAACTAATATTTTGTGGTCTGCAGACATACACTTAACATGACGTTTCATCCGACAAATACAAATATGGCAATGGAATGATGATTTGTCGGGGGAAATTCGATAAGATCTAGGCAATCGTTAGCATACGTAATTCTGTTCCCTTTCATATCATTACGTATGTATTTTGCCTGACACATACCGATAGCCATTTAGAAAGATAAATGTGTGTCGAATTAGCAGTATTACATGTATTTAGATGGATGACTAAAAAAGCCCCTTTTTGCATTTAAAACTTGTATGTGATTTAACGTTTTTATTCCAGTCAGCATTACTTGTAATGGCAAAATAAAACACAGCACTTTTCAGATTAACTTAAGAACTTTTATTTACGTATGCACCGCATGCGAGTTTACATCTAGTTCAAAACAGTACGCATCATTCTAATTGGCATGTCGATGGTATTACCCGAAAATAAGACACATATACATATAAATAGTTAAACGAAAACATATATTTAATACCGAGAAATGAATTGTTCGACACGCGCTTCCAGTGGGATTCGAACTCTCGCCTGTAAAAGTCGGGAACTTCAATAAGAATTTTACTTCACTTTCACTTTTACTTTTTGGTACGCGTTCTGTAATTTACTATACAGTGCTAAAGAGATCTAGCCTCAACCAGCTCAACACAATATTGCCTAAGTTATACAGGGATAATATAAACGAGTTAGAACTATAACCCATTTATGCCTAGCGTCTCGAAAAAAGGCCTTGGCAAACAGCGTAGACCCAGACTCATCAGGGTCTGCGCTGTTTGCTTAAAGGAATTTCCGTAAGAAATATTCTAAATATAGAAATTAATATACTAGACATCCCTAATTTTGGAAATAAATTGATCCAATTCAGAAGGATGGGAGAGTCCACTCGGCATAAATGGGTTAAAAACTTCTGGGCTGGAAACTGTAACAATATTCTGTGTTTCATTAAAGCCTAACTTTCTGTGTCAACCAGTGTGCTCGTCATAGGTCTGTATGGTGTAGTTTGTTTTTAAATCACTCACATACACATTTCTACGGTGGCATAGAAAGCCGTAATAACCATATAAGGTTTCCGCAACAATTGTTTTTTATTACATACATTAAGTGTTTTATTATGTTCCAGCACAAGAAAACTTTAAGAGGGATGTTTACTAGAGTGAGAACTTCATAAAACGTTCGGACAGGAACATAACTACAAATCACACACTGAACAGTACTTTTCTATTTTATAAGGATTTCAACAAGAATACGTTTATGTTTTATACTCTGTCATGATATAAGATTGTATACGTTTGAAGATTATTGTGTTGTTTATGTTTCAAAGAACATTTTTGATTCAGTAATGTACATGTATTTCGCAATCACCTATGTAGAAGCGGATTTAAAACTGGGGCGGTATTAAGTTCACTGACACGGAAACGGGCTTCGAAGACGGTTGTCAAACCTTAAGTTTTAAGCCATTGAGTCATTATTGGCAAACACGTAGTGAGAGTTAATTGTATTCCAAAACCGACGTGATTTAAGTTACATGTATTACTATTTTAGTAGTTAACATAATCATGCAAATTATGAAAAACAC
>VMBQ01001307.1:33912-72687 GCA_007657795.1 Dreissena rostriformis | reverse complement strand
GCTTGATTAGAACTTGACTTGTAATGCCCCCTGTAGCTTTGCATAAAGCAGTTGAACTTTCAGTCTGTGCGTCCGTCCGAAAACTTTAACATTGGCCAGATCTTTTGCAATATTGAAGATAGCAACTTGATATTTGGCATGCATATGTATCTCATGGAGCTGCACATTTTGAGTGGTGAAAGGTCAAGGTCAAGGTCATCCTTAAAGGTCAAAGGTAAAAAAAAATCAAAGCGGCGCAGTATGGGGCATTGTGTTTCTGACAAACACATCTCTTGTTCCTTTTGATTTGTAGACATTACGATAAATACACCCCATATGCAATCTGAAGTATTCACCGACCCATTCTAAGATTTAAGAATAAGAAGCTTTCGCCTAATACTTCAAGGTTTGAATATTTACATGCTAAAATGGCGCTTATGTCATTAAAACACAGTTTTGAAGGAAGAATTATGTAATTATATGTTAAATGTCATGCTAGACATTACTTTCAAGTAGATATGGGACATTGCCGTTTAACGAATATTCCTTAGTTTAAGACTCAGAATCGGTGAGTAAATACGGGCGCTGGATATAAGATTTGTATGAAGTTTCATAAAATAATCTCGAGTAATTCACAAGTTAGTAACATGAACCAAAGTCAAGGCGAGCCAACTCACATATTTTGTGGTTTTAATGTCGAATGGTAAAGGTTGATGCATTTTAGTCTGTCTTATCTCTACTATACATTCTGGTGGCTGATTTGATTGATCGAATATCGTATGCACCGGGAGCCACATATTTTGCACACAACCTGCCGTAAAGCGAAAGCAACACACTTTTATTACAATTATATATTTATTGAATACGTACGTTATATGCAAATTGAAAAGGAAACTAATACTATTGTTTACATACGATAAAAGGCTCATGCTTTGTAAAAAGCATTCATGCGCAGTACAATGTATAATTTGTACTAAATGTCTTTAACATTAATAATATCCTAGAACGGTAAATTGAGTAAAGTCCACCTGTTACTGACTGTCTCTGCATATCAGCACATGAAGTTTCTTCACAATGTCAGACAGGTCAGCGGAAGAGTCGACTGGGAACACGTGACTTATGTCAGGCTTTGACTTGTCCTCATAGCTGGCTAACCTCATCAGCTGCTGTCTGTCTACTGACTTGCCCACACCGACCACTATGACTCGAGTGCTGTATTTAAGCCTCATAGCCTCCGTATTCGCCTTGTCCATGTCATCGATCTTTCCGGAGACGACAAGGACCGATACCCTGTTGGCATCAGGGCGGAGATTTCCGTAAGCAGTTCTGATTCCGGACAGTAGATCCGCCGCGCTTTCAAACATTTGCTCTTGGACATCAGTCGCCCAGTCGCGGTCTCCAGAAAAATCGGAAAGTGGCAGGTCTGCTTTGCTGCAACTTTCTTTTAGGCCAAGACGAATATTGTTGGAGTTTCGGAACGCGCCACCCACGTTTTTGATGAACTCAATCACGTGGTCTTTTGAGTCGCCTCCAATGCCGTGGATTCCAAACATAATGTCACCCAGAAAGTCAGACGAGCACGCTAGAACAAAGGTAATAATAATAATAATAATAATAATAATAATAACAATAATAATAATAATAATAATAATAATAATAATAATAATAATAATAATAATTATTATTATTATTATTATTATTTTAAAAATAATTATAATAATAATAATTACTGTTTATTATACATCTTGGTAAAAACAGGATTCTGAGTACGGTATTTTTGTTATTAGTTTTTGTCAACCCGCCCTAAGGATTCTCTTATAAAATCGAAGTAAATTACATTTGCCCTTGTGTTTTACTGGTATTTTATTTCACACCTGGGAAAGATACTGTGTTCTATATATACACTCGCTGTTCCGGTATTCTGAGCATCGAAAAATATGTATTTAACACTAGCCACATGTTCACTTTAACGATATGAACGTGCATTAACGTTTATATATGATGTAACAAAATGTTGATTATGCATACTAACTTGGTTGATCGCCCGGCACTGCAATAAGAAAGCATTCGTTATTATTAAATATTTTCAATATTAAACCAACACTTACATAAATTGTGAATCATTTTTAAAGATGGGCAAACATTTGTGAAAACGTATAAAAGATAACTCAGCAGATTTAAATGAATCTATGCATCAGTAAAACATATATAAACACAGTGAAAGAGCACTAGCAGGGCATTAACCCTTTGACAGACGGTTCTTTATTTATTACAAGCAACCACTTTCAAAACAGTGCCACAATCCAAATGAACTAAACATGACACACAAATACACAACAAACACACGCAAATAAATAAAACAGTGTTTAACGCCTTTTAACGGTTAATGCTAATTTTTTTTTTTTAAATGATGCTGCTCAAATTAAGTAGAACAAGCTTACATTTCCTGAATAGAAATTTCCACCATATGCGACAAACGCTATGGACATTATAGAAATATATATGGATCCATTATGATCTAGGGAACAGACACTGTTCTTTAAGCCTACACAATAAACGTGTATGTAATGCTCGTGAGTATATGTCTACTAATCTTAACATATATAACACATGTTTCAAATATGTTGTAAACGTGTAAATAGAAGAAACCAAAATTGTTGAAAACATTATACTGTTTTGTTATTATATAACGCCATCATGGTAGGATAAAACACGTGAAATATTATGATAAAAAGTAATAGTACATTTCTTCAACGTGCCACCTGTATCTGAACGAAGATCGTTAACAAATCCTTTAAATTAATTTGAGTTCAGCATATCCTTCAAATGGTGACAACTGTGAACTGCATTGCACACAATTTAAGTCAAAAGAAAATAACTTATTTAACAATTATGCTTAAATAATATAATATGTATTGCTCATGACATAAACTCTGGGTGTTAGTGATTACCTTTGCAAGTCTTGAAGGCTAAAAGAGCTTTGATTTTATCGAGTGCGGCGTAACCATTGACCGCGATGGCATAATCAGACACAGGTTTGGAGGCCATTGCTTCCAGTTCGCTCTTGTCAGTCTGGTTTCCAACACCTTGAGAGAGAATAAGAATCTTCGTAACAAAAGGTGTAATAATATTTGTTCAGCTTTTAGTAAAAGAAACTACACAGTTGCTTGTCCCAGAATAATAAAACGTTAAAAGTTTAAAATTTAATATTTGAGCGCAACATATGACACAAAAGTGTTTTTATGAAATATACAATAATGGTGGCTAAAGTTCCCTTCTATAGACCTTTGGAAAATGTACAATTACAAAAGAACAATACATTAATTTAATTAAGGTAAGGTGAAATGCCAACGACTCAAAGCTGACGACTCGCAAAGTAACGTTTAGTTTAAAACTATTTATTTTAACTTGATTGTATCGAAATATATTGAATTATAGAAACAATCTCTAGTCCGTTTCCTGTGAAGACTTGGTTTATTTGCAACGAATTTAAGAACCGGCCCCAAACGGATAACGAATCCGGTAGCTCTGAATCGCGAGATGGACGCAATATCAGTTAGAAAACCTCGGCCTCACCACGTAAGACTTTGGAAATTGTATGTGTTTATTGCCCATGTAATGGACCGGACAATAACAAATAAATCGGTGAACATTTGATATTGGTTTGCACAGATTGTTATAACAATATATATTTAAAAAGTTCTCTTACAAAGTTCTCGTGGTATCGAATCACGCTGAAATAGTGCGTGCCATACAAATGAACAAATACGTACGCTAAACTATGTAAGTAAAGGTTTAACAACGCTATTTTAAAATTCGGGCATAATAGAGTGCAGATACTTATGTTATTACGCGTTACACCATTACAGAAGTTAATTGCTTTGCTATCATAATTTAAAAGATATTTCCCTTTAAGTATAAACTTATTCAGCCACTAAAACACATAGCAAAGCCAATACTTTACCAACAGTAAACACATAGACTCCGCTTTTATGCGCAAGCTCAATCTGCTGCAAGGTCAGGTCTGGCCTGGCGGATATCCCGTCCGTGATGACCACAGCAATATGAGCCGCTCCTGGTCTCGCGCCATGCTTTGTCGAGAAGACTTCCCTCATCATCACCTGTGTGTGGGGGAACCAGTCATTATTGGACACCAATACAGTATAATGAATTAATGTTGAAATAAAGAACATGAACCGAATTTTGATATATTTTATGGTACGGTATAATACAAAGACTTTTATCACGAATTATTTCATAATGCTCAGAATTCTTTTCAAAGAACTTATATTATTCAAAAACTTGATTTTTTTTTATTAAATTGATGGTTACCAAGATTTTGCTCTTGGTATTTGTTCTTGAGCTTAAATAGTCCAATGGTTGTAAATTTGATGTATGTTTTTTCTCCATTTACATACGTACCTCAAGTGCAAGGTGAGTGTTGGTAGAGCCACCTGGTTGTGTCATTTTAGTGATTGCTGAGATGATTTCCTTTCCTGTCTTGTATGTATTGAGATGTATTTGAACCGTTGCTTCGTTGCTAAACGCTATCAAAGCGACCTGGAAAAACACTTATACGTATCTACTTCTAATCTTATTTTATCAAAAACAATAAATCAGTTTTCAAACTACACGAAAGCATAGCTGCGTGTGACCAGAACAAATCCATTTATCAACTTACTGTATTTAATTATAATACAAATTTTGCCTTTTCGAAATACATTAAACAAGCACTGCATACAATAAACCCAACATTCATCGCGAAACCCGACAATGCGAATGCATGCTTTTATGAGGTCCAACATAGTGAACGAGAAATCGCACATGCAAATTAAATATCGAACGAATTTTGAGCTCTGCATTAAATACCTGAGCTTTTCCACTGTCAACGTCAAAGTGGCTGACGACGTCGCCAATAAATCGTTGCTGTGTCTCGAAGTCAACAGGCCAGATACTGGATGAACAGTCTACGACGAACACAATGTCTGCCTCCTTACCTTGACAGGCTGTAAAGCGGTTTGTATAATCGAATTTATTACGATTGTAACCACGACTTAAAATAAAAGTTCAACTTAAGAAAGGCGTGAACAATTTGTTTATTTACATTTGCCATGTTCCTGAAATACCCCATACTCAATTATATATTTTATTGGGTTTATTCAGGTTTTATTGGGTTTTATTCAGTGATTACTTTTAATTATAATTTCTTATATCATCAATATAAACGTAAGTGTAAGCATAAAACCATGTAAATAACAGGTTTTGAATCTGGAGCCCATATCTGAATGCAACAAATGTATTCAATTTGAACAATCTGAATACAATAATCTTCAATAACATACCCAAATATCGTCAAGAAACCGGTAGCAAACATTTCCATTAAACGTGTATACGTTGCAATTTGTAAAACTGGAATAATAATGATCGCGTTGCTTTGCATTGGAAAAAGGTTAAATCTTGTTTGGATATCATGTTCTTTATTTTTTATACAAAACAATGAACATATCTAGTATAGATGATAGGCTGATGCACGGCTCATAAATTCCAAATACTATACGAGACACACAAAACATGTCTGCAACAACTATTTTCATGTATATATAAGAACATCACATAGTCCTAAATATTAATTATTTGCATGCATTTGTTTTCGAAGCGTACATTTCATTCAAAGAACGATAAAATAAATAAATGAAATGTTATGAAAATGTCAGCACACTAATAATAGTCTGTCAATTATTCCGACCCGAATTAGCCCCAAATCTTGATTACAGATAATTACTGAACATTATATAGCTGTTAACATTCTTGATGATAGTTCATGCATTAATGCCATAGTAACTAAAACAATTAAGAAGCCATACTTACTTGGGTCTGGTTCTTGGTTCGTTTCTAAAACAAATAAAAAGTGTTTTCATTTACTAATACTAAAGGGGATCGACATTATATGTAGTGTAATATGTTGTTAAATAGTAATCGTTTAGAGCAAATAACTATAACAATCATAACAATCACTCAACAACGTGTGTTATTTCAACTGGCACGTGTTTTAAGTGCGTCATATGCTATGTGACCATTTAAGCCGGACGGCTAGACGTTGTCTCTGCCATGTATCATTCAAAACTACGCAATTAAAATCAGTTTTGAAAAACTTGGCCTTAATCGATATATTTCTGCATGTTTAAAATAGTGTTAATGTTTGTATCAGGGTTGAACCTTCCAAAGACATATTTCTGTCAAAAAAACAACAACATTTGATGACGGTTTTACAATAAGGTGCCACATGTCTGCATCCTCTCTCTAGTTCAGTTGATTTGGTATACGGTCAGTTGGAAAGCTTTCGAACCTGTCCACGATTCGGTCTCAATTCTGATCGGGTTCACCAAATTATTACGTAATTGTTCGTGGTAAAAATTTCTTAAGTAATCAGTGTTCTCCGTAACGATACGGTTCCATTGTTGTTGTTGTATCTTTCACGATTATATCGATTGTGTTCATAATTTGAGCCACTTCTGGACCAAAACAATATAAATACAGCCCGATTTTCTTACTTTGTGATTTATTTTTGAAATAACACCACACCTTAACAGAACGTTGCGTTTTATCTTGCCTAGGATTGACTGCAATGTAGAAATATATACTAGTCAATGCGCTTTGTTACGATGCCATTCGACCTGAAAATTGATGTTGATCATAGACATTTCTGAACCGTTTATACATGTTCCAATATTAAATCGATTTCCACGATTGACCTCGAGACATAATACAACCATCATGATAAATTCAAGATAGGTTAAAGCCAACAAGAATATAATGGTGATAGTTGGAGTCAGATAAACAGGTGAACATTTTATTAATCTGCTACACCGCCTTCGGTCAGATACGAATGTCTAGTCCAAAAGACTAACTCATGAAAGGGCATAATTTTGAAGAGAAAACACGACGCACTCACTTATATGTGAGTATAAAAAAACGCTGACACAAACACATTTTTCAAACCAACATACCTTATCAACCATCACTATTTGAATGCGACTATCATTAGCGGATTTAATTCGTTTGCTTTGTTCGTACCTACAGATAAGATGATTTTTTCCAACGTTGTTGTCATCTGGATGCCATCAATTATTTTATCATATTTTTATTATATCAATTACAATGCTGTTTTATAAAATGTATGCAACACTCGTTTTACATACATGTACCCTTGACCCTTTCATTCAACGCTTAATACTTTTTGTCTCAGCTAGTCAACGCATTAAACATCCAGTTTCAGATTTTGAAGTAAAACGGCCTTGTCCTATACACAATATTTAATTACGTTGATAACACCATTGTACCTTTGTACACTTCCAAAACTATTTATTTAAACTAAATGTATACGAAAAAGTTCTTACCTCTTTCTGTAGTTGTCGTGGTTTTCGTGGTGGTCGTTGTTGTCGTTGTTGTCGTTGTTGTAGTGGTTGGTTTCGGTGTTGTTGTATTTGTTGTCGTTGTTTCTGCTGGGAAACCATTATGTTCTGTTACGCAATTTATTCGACAGGGAATAAAATATATTCAATAACAATACTTAGTAACAACTGAAACAATCAAACTCTTAAGAAAATGTTAAAGTAGGATAGCTTGTTTTTTTTTTTAATGAACCAATGATGAATTAAATAAAATAAAAAACATATCCCAAGAGTTGTTTCAAGGGTACTATTTTATCATGTGTTTTTAAATTTAGACATCAGCTTAGAAACAAAGTGTTGTCAAAAGAGCGACCGTCGCATGCCTATTGGCAAATTAGGTATTCAGACTACATTTATACCAAAACTTTCTTACGTTCTGGACATGCTTGTTTGCCAATTAGTTGATCATATCCCATGGTCTCCAGATTTTCAAACTTCTCTATTTTAAAGAAATTTTTCTTAGCTGGGGAACTGGCTATAGTCTCAAGCTCTTTAATATTTACCTGAAAATAAGACTTACTTGAAATTTAAACGCTCTGGTTCGAACTAAGGCACAGTAGAAACTAATTCCAGTGGATTTACTTATCATTATTTATTTATCGACAAAAGGTTAGTTTAGACAAAAGACATTGAAGTAATTACAGAGAATATATTTGAACCTTACTTTGTGTCCGATCCCCACTGTGATGATTTTTATTCCGGCATCTTTTACAGCCTGTGCCGTTGCTAGTGTTTCGGCAGGATGGGTGCTGTTTCCATCGGTGAGCAGGATACAAATATTCGGGACATTTTCGCGCACGCCATTTCCGGGAGCAAAGAGGTCGCTCAACGCCGCTTCGAGTGCCTTGTGTGTATTAGTGAGATTCCCGTTGTCCTGTTTGATCGTTGATACCTATAGGAATCATTGTTATATATACATATGCATATTGTTTTCAAACCAAATAAATAATCTATTGATACAATATTTATTACAAACTTAACATTAACTGTTGGGTGATACTGTTATGTGCCATTAAAAAGTGTTACGGGTATATTTACAAAATGTACATGTAAGGAAAGCAGATATAATCAAATGTTTACAATTGTTTACAATTAAATCGAATGAAACCATAGCAAAATTTGATAAACTAACTAAGAAACAAATGTATAGAAAGAATATGAAAACTATCGCCTTACCTTTGTTTGTATGTCCTTCACGTTAGTATAATCTTTAAAATGAAACTGTTTTACAACGTTTCTACTAAACGTGAGAGCGGCGACTCGCGTGTCTTCCGGACTGACTTTAAACGTGCTGATAAGTTTGTTGACGAACTCCAACTGCATCGTGAAATACTTGTACCAGATGCTTGAAGAGCTATCGATTATGAACGCAATATCTGCAGGTATGGGGCATAACTCCTCGCCTATAAACATGTAGATATGTTATTGCATTTTGTAAACTTGAGATCAAGAAATTTTAAGCACAGCTTTACGTTGACATATATAAAACTTTTATGATTTTTGTCGCAACAATCAATATGCATACATGTATGCATTAAACTTTACAATATAAATCTCGATGATATATGTCGATACAGGATGTATATTGTATTTTAGCTTTAAAAAAAATAAGAATAAACGGCTCACCGGTAGCTGTTGAAAATATCTGAAACAAAGAATAGCAACACAATAAAACGTCTACAATTTTCGTTAAGACTATGCAATATGAACATGAATATTACAGGAAAACGTTGGTAAATCTTTATTGTCATAAGCTATGCGAATGCTTGTTTAACTAATTCAGAATTGAGATGTTGAAAAGTAAAAGGTAATGTATACTTTACCATGCAAAGCGCAAGCAAATACGTTGGCGACATTTTACAATTTCCACACTGCTCTAAATCCGACTGTATATACCACGCATATATATAGGGCTTATGATTTGCCGTCGGAATGCAATAATGACATGTGGTAGGGGTAATTATAATAAATTATTGTCCAGTTACGAACATTTATACGTGTAAATGATCAGAGCTTACAGCAATATACTCTTGACAAAGGGTTACTCATGTAACGGCAAATACGTGGCTAAATGTAAAGGTTTGTCTCTGTCTGAGTATGCAAGTTATGTTTGTAAACAAATTGATTGCGCATGCATAGCATTGTTGTTTTTTTAAGTGAGCTCATACAATGCATTTTCTTTCGTTTATTGATGGGTGGTCTACTATTAACTAGTAGGGTAGTCAATCTACAAAACATTTCCGGTATGCAAGCTTTGTCTGCAAAACAACTTTAACAAGTGGTCTAAATGTCAGACAAGTATATTGCCAGGCAGCCTTATTTGGTACCGTAGCAATAAGTCACGCGATCAGATGGTAAGTTTTGCACTGGGCAATTGACTGTGGAAAAATACTTGTTTTTTTTTCTGCTCACAAAAGGGCAGTTTAATCTTTTATTATACAAGGATACAATGATATAAATTCCACTAAAATATTTTATAAATGTGAGATTATAATTACTTCCCTTCACAACTACGCTTCCGATGGGGGAAAAACAATAAAATGCAACAACATATTTTTGGTAAGCCGTTGGTATGACCGACTGACTGATACCGTGTATTACATCTGCTCTTCGCATGCATTTTATATACATTCTTCATATCTATTTAACATACAAAAATACAATACAGTTCATACAAATCCATACGTTCTCATAATAAAGCCATTACACTAGTCATCAAAGTACACGAAAGCATTATTACAAACAAAGAAAGGCTTTGTCATCGTTACAACCATCATAAAATGACAATCTTAAAACGTAGTCTACTACATCACCAGGCATACTGTATGTCTACACGAGTTCCGCTCGTAAGCAACTATAAAGGCAGCCACGCCTTTCTTCCCGTTTCCCACAGTATAGTATGGCTCATTGGGTCATTGTCGACCTGAAATGGCTTAAAGTCACCCTAGGGTGACTAGAAGTCGATTCTTGCTACCCTAGGGTGACTTCAAGCCGATTCATGTCACCCAGGGGTGACATGAAACGGCTTGAAGCCACCCGGGGGTGACGAGCTTCGGATTGAAGTCACCCTAGTGGGACTAGAAGCCGATTCATGTCACCTTGGGGTGACTTCAAGCCGATTCATGTCACCCTGGGGTGACATGAAGCTGATTCTAGTCACCCCAGGGTGACATGAATCGGCTTGAAGTCACCCCAGTGTAACAAGAATCGGCTTCTAGTCACCCCGGGCAATTTCAGGTAGACAATGACCCAATGGGCTATAGTATGATGCGAGTATATATATATAGAGTGCATTGAATGCATACTCTATGTGATTGAAAACATGACCTGTTGTTCAATCGGTAAAGGCAGCCACGCCTTTCGGCTCTTACGGAGACCGATTCACGCAGTGTGATTAATATTGTGACACGAGTATACATAAAGAATGCATTGAATGCATACTCTATGTGAGTGAAAACATGACCTGTTGTACAAAAAACAATCCTAAATTTCAAGTATTTGATCGTACCGGGACACTAAGTGCGCTTTATACACGTCAACATTGAAGCATAATAAAAGTTTATTGATAGCAATAATACGTTAACATCTTTGAAGAAAATATACACAAATCATATTGGTAAAGTAGTAACCTAGTGAACAAATGTTGACCACGTTTCATGTCATCGGTCAGTAAATTTGAGCGCTAGAGTGTAAACTTTTTTTTTCCATTTCAACGTGTAACTTAGATTTTGACCGACATGACTCAGTTTTGAACTTGGTCTATATATAGTTGGAGTACTTGTTCTGGCCAAATTGAATGATTATGAAATAAGAATTGCGACCTCTGGATTATTAATAAGCTGTTTATTTATCGTATCGACCTACATTTGACTCGACCCAGTTTCGAACTGGTTACAGTTTTGGCCGGGATGTCAGAAGTACACATGTTCTGACCAAGTTTATATATTTTTGGCACCACGTGTCGCATACAGAGTCATAGTTCGGTCAAGACGAACATTTGTCATTTGACATTTATAGATTTACTGTGGCAGTTGTAAAGCTTTTTATTAACTTATTGCTAAAATAAATCTCCTCAAAAGAACAACAAAAGGGAAAATATTTGTCCTATTTGAAATAAACCAAATAAGTTTACTACCGAATGATGGATGTATGTGTATACAGCGAAGAAACCAGGTTTATTGTGCATGTGCGGTAAGTCATGTGTGACAAGTTCATTATAATAGAGCTGTAACGAACCCAATCACTCATATTCGAATCCTAATCCAAATCCAAATTAGATTTGTTTTCTTGATTTTCAAATGCGGATCCTTATAAATGTATTCATAAATAAAGGTTCCATACATGAGACAAAGTAAAGAAACGTATGTATATAAATTCATTATAATGTTTTATTAGTTACACTGTTAGTATCTGATGGTGTATGGGATATACACCCTCAGTAATTTGTTCGTGTTCTGAGAAAACTGGGATGTCTAATAATGCTTGTGCGTAAAGTGTCATCCCAGACTAGCCTGTGCAGTCCGCACAGGCTAATCCGGGACGACACTTTCCGCCTAAACTGGATTTTCGCTAAGAAGAGACATCATTTGAACGAAAACTTTCATAAAAGCGGAAATTGTCGTCCCTGATTAGCCTGTGCGGACTGCACAGGCTAATCTTGGATGACAATTTACGCACAAGCATTATGCCCAGTTTTCTCAGAACGCGACATATTTCATAACATACATCGACATTATACATAAACGTCCATCTGTTTAACGGTAATTTTAAGCAAGAGTATCAGTGAACGATTGCTCCAGAACGCTGTGACAGAAAAGTTCGTAGAGGTTTTGTGTACTACATATATCCTTATTTAAGCAATACTCTCGTGTTGCTATCAAGAATACCACATCTGATACAATGAATATATCGTGATGGCATTTGATTGTAAGATGAAGACAAATGGACGGACGGAAGGACAGACGGGCGTACGGACGGACGGAAGGAGAGACGAGGGTTAGGTAGTTCTTATGAACACACACGTATGTGGCTAGTTTACATTATGTAGAGATTTGTGTGTCTAAAATACCCATCGTTGTTTCAAGCACTCACTACCTCTTTGCATAACATGTTTTATCAATACAAGAGAAACAATTTGAAAAAATATGAAACGAAAGTTAGTTAGAACTATCTCCCTTGTTATCAACATCCTTTTTTGTTTGAATATGTGAAGACCCTGCTTATTACAAAAATATAAAAATGATAACACAATTTACATAAATTATAATGCACACTGCTTTAAACATCCACGCGAGTGCTATAGCAAACTATTTATCAACACTTATGTCCAAATATTAATGCGATAACAGAAAAAAAATACGACACTGACTTGGACATTTGAACAAGTTTAACACACAATAAATACATAATTTTGTAAACCTATTTATCATGCAATATTTTACTATTTACTGGATTATAAAGCCCCAGAAAACACATATCGAGTTTATCTGCTATTATTTGTCATAGTACTACCAATGCTCTCAAATACAAATCTAACTCTAAAAAGCGCGAGAAATATTATGCCTTTTCTAAAGAGAAAAAGGAGAACAAAACTCCTCTGTACACCAAATTTTTGGTATCAGTACAAAAAGTAAGCCCGTACCTTAGTACAGCCGTCAATTTTAATGGGATTGGACAAAAGCTTTCTACAATTTTAATTCTCCGCACAAAAGCTGTCATGCGAATAAACAACCCAGNATACGTTAACATCTTTGAAGAAAATATACACAAATCATATTGGTAAAGTAGTAACCTAGTGAACAAATGTTGACCACGTTTCATGTCATCGGTCAGTAAATTTGAGCGCTAGAGTGTAAACTTTTTTTTTCCATTTCAACGTGTAACTTAGATTTTGACCGACATGACTCAGTTTTGAACTTGGTCTATATATAGTTGGAGTACTTGTTCTGGCCAAATTGAATGATTATGAAAAAAGAATTGCGACCTCTGGATTATTAATAAGCTGTTTATTTATCGTATCGACCTACATTTGACTCGACCCAGTTTCGAACTGGTTACAGTTTTGGCCGGGATGTCAGAAGTACACATGTTCTGACCAAGTTTATATATGTTTGGCACCACGTGTCGCATACAGAGTCATAGTTCGGTCAAGACGAACATTTGTCATTTGACATTTATAGATTTACTGTGGCAGTTGTAAAGCTTTTTATTAACTTATTGCTAAAATAAATCTCCTCAAAAGAACAACAAAAGGGAAAATATTTGTCCTATTTAAAATAAACCAAATAAGTTTACTACCGAATGATGGATGTATGTGTATACAGCGAAGAAACCAGGTTTAGTGTGCATGTGGGGTAAGTCATGTGTGACAAGTTCATTATAATAGGGCTGTAACGAATCCAATCACTCATATTCGGATCCTAATTCAAATCCAAAGTAGTTTTGTTTTCTTGATTTTCAAATGCGGATCCTTATAAATGTATTCATGAATAAAGGTTCCATACATTAGACAAAGTAAAGACACGTATGTATATAAATTCATTGTAATGTTTTATTAGTTACACTGTTAGTAACTGATGGTGTATGGGATATACACCCTCAGTAATTTTTTCGTGTTCTGAGAAAACTGGGAATAATGCTTGTGCGTAAAGTGTCATCCCAGACTAGCCTGTGCAGTCCGCACAGGCTAATCCGGGACGACACTTTCCGCCTAAACTGGATTTTCGCTAAGAAGAGACATCATTTAAACGGAAACTTTCATAAAAGCGGAAATTGTCGTCCCTGATTAGCATGTGCGGACTGCACAGGCTAATCTGGGATGACAATTTATGCACAAGCATTATGCCCAGTTTTCTCAGAACGCGACACATTTCATAACATACATCGAAATTATACATAAACGACCATCTGTTTAACGGTAATTTCAAGCAAGATTATCAGTCAATGATTGCTCCAGAACGCTGTGACAGAAATGTTTGTAGAGGTTTTGTGCACTACATATATCCTTATTTAAGCAATACTCTCGTGTTGCAATCAAGAATACCACATCTGATACAATGAATATATCGTGTTGGCACTTTTGATTGTAAGATGAAGAAAAATGGTCGGACGGAAGGACAGACGGGCGTACGGACGGACGGACGGACGGAAGGACAGACGAGGGTTAGGTAGTTCTTATGAACACACAAGTATGTGGCTGGCTGACATTATGTAGAGATTTGTGTGTCTAAAATACCCGTCGTTGTTTCAAGCACTCACTACCTCTTTGCATAACATGTTTTATCAATGCGAGGGAAACAATTTGAAAAACTATGCAATGAAAGTTAGTTAGAACTATCCCCCTTGTTATCAACATCCTTTTTTTGAATATGTGAAGATCCTGCTTATTACAAAAATATAAAAATGATAACAAAATTTACATAAATTATAATGCACACTGCTTTAAACATCCACGCGTGTGTTATTATCGAACTATTTATCAACACTTATCTCCAAACATAAATGCGATAACAGGAAATAATTACGACATTGACATGGACATTTGAAAAAGTTTTACACACACTTTATACACGATATTGTAAACCTATTTATCGTGCAATATTGTACTATTTACTGGATTATGATTCTCCAGAAAACGCATAACCACAATTCTTTTTTATAAAAAGCATATCTACTATTATTTGTCATAGTATCACCAATGCTTCCAATACAAATACAACTCTGAAAAGCGTGGGAAATATTATACCCCAGACACTGCTTTTTCACTTTAATGTTCAACATTTCTATACATATATAACAAAGAACTTAAAGTATGCAGAAGTGTTTCCTACGGAATACCGTTAGGGTCATGGTGGTTACACATTAAAATCCAGAGGGCGAGAATGCGAGAACGCGAGAGTACGATGACGAGAATGCGACAATACGATGACGACAGTGCGACAATACGATGGCGAGAATGCGAGAACGCGATGGCGAGAATGCGAGAACGCGATAGAACGATGACGAGAATGCGACAATACGATGACGACAGTCTGACAATGGCGAGAATGTGGTTTCGCAGTCTGTTCCTGATCCTGGAGCCATGCATTCTGCGTTGTCCTAAAGACAGGTGTAACAGTCGTCGAAACCCACGTTCACTCAAATCCGTTTCTTGATGGATTTGGTTAGCAAACCTTTTTCTTAACATATTAATGGAGCATTTAGTTGATTTCGTGCGCACGTTAGCGAGAAACCAATGACACGACACGGTGCTCACTTTATAGCCATAACCTTTATACGTTCAATCAAACTCTTATGTCAAGAATACATTCGTCTGTATTTAAATTACATTAATCGCGTTTCAATTGTGTCATTAGTGTAAACTGCGCTAAAACTCCTTTTAAAATACAACATTTACGCTCAACTGTCGTAACGCCAATACATGTTTGAACGTTATTTGCAGGTGAACAAAGTTATGACGTCTATAGATAACTAAAAAATATTTTCTAAAAAAAGAGGTTAACGAACTGACTCGTCTGTGCATATTCAAACGGAGGGCGAGATTGGTAAAGTGGATTTATACAAATATGTTTTAGGAAGCATTATGGAAAGGTTCAAAGAGAAAAAGGAGAACAAAACTCCTCTGTACACCAAATTTTTGGTATCAGGACAAAAGGTAAGCCCGTACCTTAGTACAGCCGTCAATTTTGATGGGATTGGACAAAAGCTCTCTACAATTTTAATTCTCCGCACAAAAGCTGTCATGCGAATAAACAACCCAGGACAAAAGCTCACGCGTCTGTTATCAGCTATGGATAAATGCTCACAAGGACATTAAACCTGTTAAAATTAAAATCGGCGGATTAATGTCTTAGTTGTTTTGTGATAAGCTTACGAAATGTTGAATTCTAGGATTCACGCTAGACCAAATACGCTTCATCCACGTCTTGTACGTGACATGCATCTCGTATTACGTCTGAAATCCGGTCGAATCTGGAAAGTGATGCATATTATTGATCGATTTGCGTTTGTGTTAAATAAACAATTAACCCATCCCAAAGAACGGAGAGACTATATAAACAGTATTGCTTGTTATGTTTACCAAGAAGCTTAGAAAACCGTCAAAGTTGTTTGCAATATGGAGTCATTTGTCGCGTACGGTCTACTGTTGTTTGCAACGTGTGCATATGTGACGGCTGACACGAAAAGGTTCGTATTCCGAATTACTTCGGCTTTATCTATTTCTTGACAATTTATTAATGCATTTGTTAATTTTATTATACAAATACTAGTGCGATTTCAAATTTACTGGTAATTCAGTTTGATTTTGTTTACAATAATCAACACAATTATCAGTCTGTATTGTATTCGCACTTCGATGTTAGACTTGTTCACAGATGTTTATTAGTTTTTAATTGTGTGATTGACTTGTTAGATTAAAATATATTAAATAAGATCTTGAGTACCCTAACAAGACTATGAAAAGAAAGAAAAGATACTCCCCCGAGTTTGAATCAAATCTGAAAGTCAACGGGTGTCAGACTCATACAATCATGGTCATTCTGACTTTTAAGTGTAATTTTTTTGTGCATGGTTCACTCATTTTAAACAATATCAACCACAAGAAAAATTAACAAATCAAAAGAAATCCATCTCCATTTTTTGCAATCGTTATTAATAAAGCGCTACAACATTGAAATTCTTAATGATTTTATCCAGTTTTATGTATTCACGAAACGGAATGTATACAATTGTAATTTTACAGTCAATGGTCTTATTTCACTGCGTCTTAACTGAAAACAGTTATTTTATTGTGTTCAAGCCTGTGAGAAAGAGTTTGAAATCATAAATCAGTTCGTCAGTTTGTGTCAATAGGATAAATGGTCTTACAATATAAGTAGTTTCACGACTGTGATATTGATTATACGTTCATGTTTACAGTTATAATATGAGTATTTTGTATATGTTTCAGATGTTTCTGCAGAGTGGTTTTGGCAGACGATAAACGTTTCGTTGCGGACATGGGCGATGGTGGCGTTGTTGAAACCCACACGCACTGGTTCAGCGTGGGCTGCAGAAAATTAGTCGGATGTCCTGATACATGTGACGAGAGAGTGAAGAGGTGGCTGTGTGAGAGCAAATCAGAATGCACCAAATTGACGGGTGGCAAGAAAGTAGTCCCGAGTTGGCAGGCCAGCACGTGCAACGAAGGCTATGGAAACAATGTCAGAACCTGCGGCTGTAGCTTCGAAACGTGTATGCTGGAGTGTGGAACACGGACCCTTGCAATCGAGTTGATAAAATGTATGTTTGGCTGTCACCATCAGTAAATGATATTTCTATTGCATGTTGGAAACTGGTATATTATAAAGATGTTGAAATCCATTCAGTACGTGTAATAAATAACACATAGATAAAACCTTAGCGGTTTACTCGCTGCATATAACTTTGCTTCAAAATGCATGACTGACTGTGTTTAGTTTTACATTTTAATATTTACAGCCCGTGGTACTTACAGACCGGCTATGTCAAAACACGAGACCCACCGTCCGTGGTGCATATTTATTCGTGTATACCCACTATGTAAGAACACGAGGCCAACAGATCGTGGTTCATATATACCCTCAAGATTATACCGACATTGTCATAAAACGTGACCAACTGATCGCGATGTTCATACCCACTATGTTATAACACGCTACCTACAGATCGTGATACATAACCGTTATTTCAGAACACAAGACTAACAGATCGTGATGTTCATAACTACCATGCCATAACACAAGACCCATAGCCCGTGGTGTCTATGTACACGCTAATACACGAGACCACAGTTCCTGCTGGACCCGTCATAACACGAGATCCACAGACCGTAATGCCTATATACCCTTATCCTAAGCCACACTAAACTTTCCTTTACCCGATCGAGCAGCCAACCGCCACTCAACCAAGTAGCTGCCGCGGCCCAACAAAGTAGCTTGTCCAAGCCCTACCAAGCAATCTTCCCGCACATAACCAACCAGCCAGCCTAAACAACACTAAACATATTTCAATCACCCAATCAAGCAGCCTACCGCCAATCAAGCAAGCAACTGCCTCAGACCAATCAAGTGGCATGGCTCCCCTCCCATCCAACCAAGCAGCATGGCTCCCCGCCCAGACCAACTAAACCGTCTGCATCCTCACCAAACTAAGCAGCCTAGCAAAGCCCAAGTAAGCAGTAAGCCCACACAAAACCAAGCATCATGACCCAGACCAAACAAACAGCGTGCCAAAACACAACCAATGAGCCTGCCACAGTCCAACCAGGCAGCCATCCTTAGCGAAAGCAAGCAGTATGGCCACACCAAGCTCAACCAAGAAGCCTGCCCCTACCAAACCAAAGCAATCTGCCCCATCCCTACCAAGCAACATGCCCCTACCAAATCAAAGCAATCTGCCCAATCCCTACCAAGCTGCCTGTCCGATCCCAATCCAAACATATGGCTTGCTACGGCCTAACGAACCGCTGGATTGGGACTATATGTTGGCGGTCAGCCTGTCCTTACGTCCGTCCATCAGTTGAGCCTTGTGCAACAACTGGTTCCTGTGATAACTCTATTTGAAAAATGATATAAATAACTTGATGTACATTGAAAAAGCAATATCAGGGTAATGATATATAGATTTTTTTATGTAGTTGACATGTCACTTTACTGTTATTTACAATAGAGAAAACCTTAATTTTATTGTAATGAGTTTTACAACTTGATACACACATTGGGTTATAGCTTTACTGTTTGTCAAACTACCAATGTCTTCCTTTTTTCTGGATCTGTCTGTATGTCCCCAAAAACTGAACTTACGCCAAAGGTGCCATATGACCACAATACTTGGCATACATTTTAAAAAGAGATGACAGGATTATGAACAACCTTCAAATTATCCAGAGGTCAAATGGCAGATGAAGGACAACAACAGAAAAATGTATATCTCTGTTACTTGGCACTAGGTGTTATGCTTTATCAAAGCTGTAAATAAACATTCTTCCCTGCCCTATTGATATTTGGTTTATTCTCTGATACATTACAAGTATTTCAATGTCCAAGCAAGTGGAGATAAGATGAGAATAATACAAGAAAATCAAGACTCCATGCCATGGGGGTAAAAATCTGTTTATTGTTGTTATAAACTTGTATTGCTGAGAAACATTACTAAAAAACGGTTAGTACAGGTGATAAAACATTTCAAGACAACATTTAAATAAAACCGGTAGTCTTAAGTTTTCTTAATTGCATAGAAATATAAGCTTATTAGTTTAGTATAAACCTATTTAGTTTGACTTGCATCGAAAGTCTAAGGCTTACTGAAACGTTCTCAAGTCAGTTTCCTGTTTATAATAAGTGCATGGTGCCTTTGGGGAGATATAAATATCGCCTCAATCGCGTGGAAAGTTTTTCAATAATTATACAAATACCAAAACTCTCGGCCTTACGGTTTAAGAGAAGAAATGTGTTGGTTTGTACTATATACATGTCAGGAAAACAAGTTACCACGAGGGCAGGGTTAAGTTTGACCCCAGGAAGGATTATTTAAACACACTTTGTAGAGGACCACCATACAATTTCACACACAAAATTAAAAAAAACCCTAGACTCTTGCGGTTTCTAATAAGATTTTAAAAGTGATTTTACTATATAAGTCAATATGAATCATGTGACTCTTAGGTTATGTCCAGTTTTGAACAACTCAGTAGAGGACCACATGTTACACACATACTATTTAAGCTTTGGTTTCAAAGATTTTAAAGGTTCTATTTTTAAAATATATTTTAAGATCCGATGACCTAATAAAAGGCAATGGACCGGAATGATTTGAGCAGCTTTGAAAGAGGATCACCTGAGGATCATTCCTTTAAAGTTTCATTACAATCCGACCAGCCGTTTAGGAGGAAAAGTCGGTAGCAGAAAACAGTTTGCGAACGGACGCATGCACTGACGGACGACATATAACACGGTATCAAAAATGCTATCATACGCACTATATGTATGCTCAGTTGGGCTATATATCTGAAGTTTATTTATAGTAATACTCAAACACATGATATCTGCGTAAGCGAAGACAGAGTTCTCTAAACGAAGAAAGTGTAAAACGTCCTTGAGTCGACTGTGGCCTTGAATTGGACATTTGTATTTGTGTAGTTGGTAAATATCGTTTTGTTTGACTTGATTAGAGACTTTGTAACGATATGTGACCCTTATTACTTAGAGTTAATATATTTTCTGATTGAAATGTCATCAAATGTTTTCTCCTTATGAATTTTGATATGTTGCAGTAGTAATAATTTCTGGTAAGCATAAATTCATAATTTATCAGCTTTATACCACGGTCATTTTACCAGATGCATTTCACAGCATTCATGAATGAATTAATATTGAAAACGCTGCCTTCATTCTCTATTTATTTATAAACGGCTATTTTCAGTGTTTCGTTCTATTTCATAGATTTTAAAGCACAATATGTGTTACTATATAATTAGTCATTGAGACGAACGTAAATCGCTCTTATGGCGAAAATGAGTGAACCTACTAGTAGATGCAATCGGGATGCAATTAACCACATTTTTTATTCATATAACATGCCTTAATATAAAACGAATCACTTAGCTCAAAACAACAAGACTCACATAATATTTGATCTTCAGACTTGCGTACTTTTCTGTGTCAACCCCAGTGCTAAAAATGGTATCGTTGTTGTTATGTTCGGTTAGACACTAAAAGTTACCAGGTCATTTTTCTTTTTCTTTTTAAACTTATTTTCGTCAACATGTTGACAAATTAATAATATAATTAATTCATTACAGGGCTTTTACTGTGTTTATCTGAATTGCTATCAATTTTAAGAATGGATAACCCAATTAGCGTTAAGGAAAACTATGAATACGTTATAAGGGCAGATATGCTTGACTCATGGGCGAATTCAGTGAGTATTAATAATGCACACTTTTTCAAAAACAGTTATTAACTGCACAGTTAGTTGAAAAAATGCAATGGTTAATGTGATGTGCCACTCTGATACCAATCTAATAAACACCCATTCAGGGAACTTAATTTGTATTCACAAATAATACACCAAATACAAATACAGGGAAGTCACATATTGAAATAGTGACTAAACAAACGTCAAAACAGGAAGGTTTCGATGCGTCTATTGCACAGCTTCACACGATAAAGATAAAGACACGCAATCTCAATAATTCAATCTGAACTAGAATTACACGCGACAGCTTTTGCGCAATGTTATCTAAATCATCAAGAAGTAAATATAAATTTCAATCACTTGATTCTTCGGGGATCAAACACACTTGGCCACTTGCTAACGCGATAGGCTTGGATTTATCAGAGCTAGATCACTCACCTGTGTTGGGCGTGGTCATTTGCTAAGCAAGCGGTATAATTTGAACAATCTTCGTAAAGGACCACAATCAAATTTCACACACCAAATATTCATTCAATTTCAACCATTTCAATATTAACATCAATTCATTAGACAGTGCATTGTTACTCTATATGACACATATTCGATATCGCAAAGTATAAGAACCAATTTAAGTTTTTACTATATTTTTTTTTAAGTAGCCCCTAGGGTGGGGCCAACTTGACCCCAGGTCAACTTGAAAACTGCATAGCGGATGACTATATGATCGATTTGTCACGAGTGTGCACTGTCCCAATGTTCTCTTTGTTGACGACGTCCATATATGGTAAAGATGGCTGCGAAGCATCCGCCAAGTACAGGTTAATGCGCATTAAGTCTCAAACTAGTTTATAATATATGCACGGTTAACCAATTATGTTCGAGGGTTGAGGCTTCGAAAATTTCCTTAAATGGAATTCGTCTGAAATCCGGGAAATTAATAGTTTTGCATAGATGATTTACCTGCGTGTTAAAGGCTATATAAACGCGGTTGTTTGCAACAAATACTAAGTCTACAAAACGGTATCAACGTGGTTTGCTAATATGAAGCCCATCATCACATTTGGACTTGTGTTCTTTGCATTGTTTGCAAATGTCGCTGCAGGTGACCGGAAAAAGTGAGTGCAAAAGCATTACTCTCATTCAATTCAATGTTGATTGTAGTTGTAAAAACATACTCATTCAATTCAATGTAGCTTTTAGTTGTGAAAAAATACATAACATAATATTCTTATGAAATTATATTTTGAGAAATAACATTTTTCTATTATAATTACGAATTTTTACTTTAAAGAGACTTGTTTACATATTTTTGATATTTGAAATGTTATTAAATGAATTTAATAACAAAACTCTAGTATTTGCAAACGTTCGAAATAATAATAACTTCAAGAAAACAAGATTATTTTGCCAATTTTAAATGATAATTATCTATTAAAGAGCCAATTTTCTAACAGTTGTCTAAGTCAGAAGTGTATTTTGATTATCGGAAAACAATTCCAAACATTCTTTGTTTACTCTAAGACAGATTGTGTTTAACAAGTCTCTTGAAAATATGGTCACTACCGTGCGTCAATCGACAACAAATTATCACAGATAAATTATTTGGATATTTAGATCTTTGAATTTTAATGTAGTTTAACGCAAATGAATGAAAACTGTATTGTTCTATACCCCGCTCATAATTTTAACAAGAAAAACCTTCTCGTGAGCTTCGTAGTGAAGTCAATCAATCATTATTACCAACAAAACAATTTCGTCCTTAAGCCGTCATTTGCCATATATAGCAAGAAAGTTACTTACATTATTGGTTAATTTCAATAATGTTAACCTGTATTGGGTCAATGTTAATGCAACATATTTGATTTAATACGTGCATTTGTTTCAAAACATTATATTTGTTGAGAGCAATCAGTTTATAAATTGGTTTATTGTGTGAATATACTTGCGAATTCATAATTACAACGTTTTTTAAACATAAGGCTCCGCTTCTTACTTTTACAGAATAACCCATACTTGATTTATGCTGTTGTCTTAAGAAAGCAAATCGTCGGTTGTGTTAAATTTATAATTAAGTGATAAGTGCAGTTATAAAGATAATTACCTGGTTTGCATTTGGATGTATGAGTGAAATTGCGTGTTAATAATGAGACGGATAGTTAATAGTTTCGGTTATTGTTTATTATTTCAGCTGTTTCTGTAAAGCGGTTCTGGCAGGCGACAGAGCAAAAGTCGTTAAGGATCTGGGAAGTGTGGATACCCAAACGAACTGGCTTCACGTCTTCTGCAGTCGCATGGTCAACTGCCCGAACCTTTGCGACAAAGCGGTGAAGAACTGGGTTTGTCAGTTTAAAGAAGAATGCAAGAGTCTGACCGGTGGCAAGAGAGTAATCCAGCATTACAAGGCCAGTGTGTGCGCCGAAGCCTATGGGCACAATGAGATGGCCTGCGGAGTTAACTGTTAAAAGTATGCATGAGTGTAGAAGATAACAAGACCCACTCGAATTGATTATACTGTAAACCTTACTAAACCTTACTTCTGTCACTAGCCTACGCTAAGTAAATTTGAATTGCTTCTGTAATCAGCATGCAGTACCAGCTTATTGCCAACTTTATATATAATGCCAAGAAATTTAAAATAGACACTTAAGAATTTACTTTTATTATATACTTTTTACTATTTTGAATCCACATAACTTTTCATTAACGACTGCTATCTATGTAATGTTTCACTATTTGTAAACAGTTATTTCGGTGATGCCAAATACCTTATTGTTGTATGCGTTGTTGACTTTGTACTTCTCTATGTAGATATTAGCTATTGTGCTTTGACATTCTATACTGTTTAAGCAATAAACTCTGAACTTCGACTTGGACTTGTTTTACATACTTGTTTGGCTGTCCCTATCAATAAATGTCGATACATTAAATATCATGCTTATGTAATTATTATAATCAATTAAGCCGAATGTCGTCGAGTTTGCGATTTTCAAGTCATGTGTTAGACCCAATTTACGAATATTTACCTACGTATAAAATACTATTAAATAATTATGTCTTGAGTTTTTATAGTAATTTTAGGTGATTCATAAATTTTCAGTGTTGAATATCGTTAAAGTCTTTTTTTTTCTTTCATGAGAGCATGTCTATTTAGCGGTACGTTGTAAATGATGTATTAAATAAAGATAGTGTGCTGTCATTAAAGAAACAACAATTAAATTGAATCATCAATCTGAATGGTTTACAGCGGAAATAATAAAAAAAGTTATATAGAACGAGATAATTTGTTAAATGGAAAACTTTCAAGGAGCAAAGATCACTAAGAATCAAGCCACGTCGTTCATAAGAAAAACAAACAAAGCTACTTATAATAAAGCAATTAGAGAAAATAGGGACACTTAATACCTTTGAAGAATTATTTAAAAAAATACTTGGAATTAAAACCAAATATGTCTACCAACCATTCTAAATGTCAAATTACAAACTTACTGTTAATTGCATATTTTCTTAAATTCGACTTTGCATATAAATAACTGTATCACATTAAATGTTTAAATAAATTATAATGATATGAAATTCCTCTCCCTTTAATGGATTCCTAATATAAAATCTAACTTCCCCCAAAAGCCGTGTTATAGCAAATGTATTGTCGTTTCTTACAAAACAATCATATTTTTGTTTACTTTTTGTGTTAGTGCTATTAGCAAACTCATCACTAATAACAGTAATGAGGTCTTCGAGAATGGCTAGTTCCTTGTGTGTTGGTATTTACAACATTCTTTCGAAATCATTAATAAAATTGAAAGAAAGCATAACAAAGTGTCCCGTGTGAGTACATATAACTTTTCTACATTGTATGCAACACTATTACACAATCTTTTACAAAATAAAACCACATTCGCCGATAGAAAAACATTTTCTTGAGGTAAATGCTCATATTTTGCTTTAAATTTCTTTACCTACGAAATTTTAGCTGAGTATATTATTTGGACATTCTTAGAATTTTGTTCAGCCCTGAACTTGATACCTTTTTTGTTCAATTCAATGGAAAAATATTTAAACACATTGCTGGTGTGCCTATGGGTTTTATGGGTTCTTACTGTGCACCGCATAGTGCTGATCCACCGTAATTACTCTTAGGTAATGTTTTTTCGTGTCCGAAACATTAGAAACTCAAAATAATTCCCAAAGGTAAATGTCCGAAAATTTAAAGACACCATGAAAATATACCCATTTCATCAACGTTAATAAGTTTGATGTAGTTTTACAACAAACAAATCACCACAGACTGCAAAAAAGGATAGATATACTGAACTATGAACCTTCACTTATTAAAGTTCAACTAAAGAAACTGTCTTTGAGCTAATTACTATTACGGTGTTTCGTTCTTTGATATTGGTCTTCACACCTCCATATGTAGTGCAATACCACTTGAGTCTATTTGTCACACTTACGATTTTGAGCGGGGGCATGTTGCCTTAGATTACTAAATTGATATTACTCAACATACATAAGCCGGCAAAACACTAATAATCAAAAGCATCGAAAGGATAAACAACATAAATTGTGAATACATCAAGCAGAACTTATTGGTTACCGTATGAATATCATTTCAAATGCGTAACTACTTAAAGCTATCGGGTGAAATCATTACGTATATCGAGTACACATAATTATTTACCAAATGTGCCGGTTCTCTGACTTCTAGTTTTCATATGCAGGTTGTATTTCCGTCATCCGGTTGTTATAACACATGTGTGAGGTGTAACCAATTGAGCAGTTCGAAAATAAAGAGTCATTAAAACTGGCGAAAATGTGCGTGCCCGGAAAACAAAGATTCACAAACAATATTATTTTGGCTAAACAGAGGATGCATGAAAATTAAGAGAGAACCGAAAAATAAGAGTAATTATGGTATGCTATGGAACGGAACTTGTGGTTAAATAATAAAATATTGATGGAGCTGTATTGCAATATCAGACAATATAAATCATTTAACGACATCGGTGTGACCAATTTTACCCCTGGGTCATGATTTGAACATACTGACCAGAGTATCATCATACAATTTTACGTACATTTATAAAAGAGTACTTAGTACTTGTCAAACGTTTGCTTTATGATTGGTAGAACAAATTCTATCGCAAAGTGATTCAAAACTTGAAGCGTGATGTTCGTTGCTACAGCAATCCGATGTCTTGATTTGTATTTAATGCTTCCATTTAGGAAAAAATGATTTAACGCACGGAATTTCAATGTCAATCGACTTGCGATGTTAGTAGCGCAGTTTCCGTCATTTGTCATGGTGCTCACGTCATTTGTATTCGCGGTCGGTAACCAAAGCGAGTTCACTCATATTCTGTCATCGCATCATCAGAATGTGCGCTTTTATACAGTTAAAGTTAGCTTAATTGTTCACTTACCATAACTTATGAGATGATACAGGGAACATCGGCAGTCAAGAAAATGATACTAAAGCCGGTTGAGTGGCTTATAAGATTCTTTGTATTATATTGTTTGTTCAATTGTATACATTGTTTTTTAAAAAAAGCAACCACATTCCGGGTAATTCTGAATCACCCCTCGTAGTTTGATGCAGTCTTTCTTATTCTTATTAGTCATAACCAAGTGATAACAAACTGTGACCAGGGTTTATCTTTGTATTCAGGAGTATTTGCTTTTTGTTTACAACGGCGTTGTCTGATGTAAACAAGTTGTTATCATGTCTCCTCGTAAAAGAACAAACCTTCATTCAATTGGTCATTGGTAATTATTTGTTGAGTCGCATGCTGTCTGCAGCCCTATTCATAAACTTAGTGACGATCCAGGAACGTTCTTTCACAGAAAAGTAACAAATTAGAGTAGCTGTCAACATGCCCAGTCCATTGTCAATAATGCTTGTAACTTTATTTAATAAGCAGTGCCCTGATCATCTTTGACATCTGACCTCTTAGTGTTTACCTTGGCATTTGCACAATGGACATAGGGCTTGCGCGCGGAATGCTGTCACCACATGCTCAACATTTGAGGTGAATTATTTTAAAATTACATGACGAAATATGCAGTTACAGTCCGGATCTCCACCTTTGAACTAGGGACACATGCTTAACGGACGAAGAATTTCAGTCTGGACAAGCTGTATAATGCTCAAATTCGACATTTGACCTCCAAGTGTGACCTTGACCTTTCAGCAAGAGACACGTGTTTACTCGTGACCCGCCATTTCCACGAGTTTGAATTTATTTGGGAAGTTATTTTGAAAATCAATTAATAATGAAGTTATAGTTTGGACACTACCTTTAACCTCTAAGTCTGACCGTTAGCCAGGGACATAGATCATACATATGATACGACTTCTTCCAAAGAATGTTATGTGTTTCATGTGTGTTTGAAAATAGTATGAGGAACGACAAATTTACAGTATAGACAAATTGAAATTTGAAATTAATGTCCATTATAAAACTGCTGTTAACCTACCAACCATCATTATATTCTTTACTTGCCATTTGTGTTTACTTGATTAAGTAGTGTTTGGTTTCTGTAACTTGTCTTGTAATAGGCATATTGAATTCAAAATTATAATTGTGTTGTTAAAATGCACTATATGTGTAAAGTCATATGGTAACATAAGTATATGCATGCATATGTTTTTGTAAATTGATTGTTTATACATATAAAACGACATGAATAAAATCATTGAAACAGGGAAAAAATGAAATTTGACTTCATGGTGAGAAAATGAGACCGTTGTTGTACAAGGCCAACCGTCTTTTAATGGTGATGTTTTGTGGTAAGTTGTTTGAAATGGCATAATTAATGATGACGTTACTGTATGAACAAGCTCAGGCGGACTAACGCTCGCACGAGTGTACAGTCAAGTTAACACTAAACCATTGTGACATCTGAATCAAGCTTTTCGTAAGCAGACTCTTCTAAAACGAATATGTTACAGCCATAGTGAGTTCACCTATTTTTGTATCTGCCCGTATCTGCATATACTGAAAAAAAGCTCAAAATCGAACGAATGGTTATTTGCATGTGACGCATTGAGACGAAACGTGACGTTTTAAGCTGTGTAGCTGAGTGTGTGCTTTAATGGCACGTTTGAATCCCTATTTTGAAAACAAACTCTCGTTTGCGACTTTAAGGCACTAAACCATGGGTACTGAACCGTAACATGGGTAATGAACACGCTATATGGGATGTATTGTCTGGTGCAGGTGACGGATGAACGGACGTAACTCGATCTAAATATGTTAATGTGTCATATGAGCGAAATTTGGTAAATCGACAATATTGGTTAAATAGTTTATCTCGTTTATAGGAATACCTTTGATACCCATTATTAGGCTGATTGGCTCAATAGGTTACATCGGCTTACTTCATACCCATCGTTTTTTTCTCGATTGACAGTTGCGTTAATCGAGTATATCCTAGTATATCCGAAACATGTATATGCGATCAGTAATAACAAACTGTCACTGTTCCTAGGAAACATTGTTTTCTTATGCCAGTAACTGTCAAGTGCTTTACTTAAATCAGAGGTAGGGGATGAATGGCCGTAGAAAAGAGTTCATCAACAATCCCCACAAAAGTTAATAGGCATAAAGCATACTCATTGACAGCATGGACAACTAGTGTGCATTGTTGGCTAGGGTAGGCAATTTTTGAAGCACCAATTACTCAAAGAAAAATACGTAACTGAAGTCGAACATTTAGCTAAATGGAACAGCCTGTCTAAAACAATGATGCTTCTATTCAACTTTAACCTAATTAGCTCCTTATAGTTGCTGATGAACTGTGCCGATAAGTATTGTGAAGTACAAAAAGTATTACATACATATTAAATTATTAAGTAACTATCTCATTTAACTCCAAGAAATACCACATGTGGTTTCTGCAAACGTCATGTTGGTACATTTGCAGTGTACGCTGGAGACAAACGGACGTACGGTTGTTCTTATAAATATGGATACTTATGTGGCTAGCTTACGTTATGAGGATATTAATGTGTCTTAAATAGTGTATATAAAGTCTCCAATACGTCTATGCTTAACATGTGCTTATCAAGGCAAGGGAAACAACCTGAAACCAAATGCAGTGAAAGTTAGTCAGAATAATCTCCATTGATTTCAACATCTGTTTTTATGTGTAACAATTTTTACTAATTTTGTTGTATGATCTTTCTAAAATGTACATATAAGTAACATCTTTAAAAAAAAATACATGTATATGCCATTATCAACCACTAATGTCCAGAAATGTATGACATAATGTATCTAAAAAATAAACTGCATACAACATATTATAACACATTAATCATGAATTTAAACTTATAAAATTTTATTTACAGTTGACTGGATTATTATGTCACAGACGACGCATTTCCACAATTGTGTTTCACACTACTACTTATCTTAAAAAGACGCTGAAAAATGTGTTTCTCGCGTCGGCCTGCACACGTACAATGTATATGAATCCTGCGATGTTTCACAGTTTGTTCCTGTTCCTAGAACCATGCTTACTTTGTTGTCCTCCGGACAGATATCACCAGCCTCGGAAACTACGCACGCTGACATACGGTATGTTTCTTGAGATTTGGTTGTGTTCTTGACTATTATGATGCATTTTCTAGGTTCTTTTCCATGCCAGCACGAAACAAAAGAAACGGTTCATGGCATTATTTGCTTTTGTCGTACTGACAGTGATTTGTTCAATCGAAGTACGAATTTTGAGAATTCATTTGACTATTATTTTAGAAGAAATTTCATTAGTCGACAATGGCTCATCAATAATTAAGAAAACGAAATCTCGATTCCTCCAATGTCCATTGAAAAAAGAAATGTTAGGTCATATACCACACAACAAAATAGGCAATCTTTCGTATCTTTAATTGTCATGTTTGTGACATGTTGAATGTTTGAGCTCCCATATGGCAAACATACACATGGTAAGTTTTTGGAATAACCTTTATCCGCCATGCGTTGTTTTTTGCGCTTCTATTCAATAGATATCCCCTTTGCTGGGGACATTTTATGAATAGTCATAGACATATCCTTGGAGCAACTCAAAAAGTATTTTTTCAAAGTTTTCCCGGTGCTTTGCATGTGATGGCTTAATCAGATTTTTAAGGTGAAAACTTTAAAAAAAACTTTTCTGAATCGCAAGGGTGTTTCATTTGTATAGTGGCCCTCTTCTTGCTCAAAGTATGATCATTCAATCAAAAGTGGCCACGCCCCAGAAGTTACATGATTTATACAGACCTATATAGCAAAACAACATCTCTAAAACCAAAGATTCCAAAGCTATGATAGTTGATACCCAATATCAAGTAATGGTTTTGTTCAACATTTGTTTAAATCCTGCATCTGGGATCAAAGCCGACCACGTTCAGGGGCCAACTTTTTAATTTTAAGTTTATTAAACAAATATACTTAAACATGTTGCTCTCTGACAAATCAATAGCAGCTCTGAATTTGTAAATATGTAGCTTAAATAGTGGTCATCTTCCACGATTTCCAAAGCATAGGCTCGGGATCAAAATTTGCAACACCCGTAGTTAGATGCTTTATATGTTTACTTTTTTGCATAATAACTTCAAAACAATCCTTTGAAACCTCAAATTTTTCTTGCCACGATAATATGATTTCTCGTTTTAAATCTTGATCCCCATAAATATTATGATCAGGTGATCGACCGTGTTGGGTCCTTCTTAGCGCAATACATAGGTGAATGGAATTTAACCGACGTGCATGAGATCGAAAGACTTTATAAAAGTAACTTTGATAGCTTGTATTCTAAAAATCCGTGTATAAGTGATTTTTTATGGCCAATCTGTGCTCTCGTGTTTTATTTTTGGGTTTATGATCTATATATTCGCAACTCTTGATTAATAAGCTTTGAAACAAACCCCAAAGAAATACAATTCAGACAGCTTATACCACATTACCTTAACAACATTCATCCCTTTTCTTCAAAATATCTTCTTTTTAACTTTTGACAAAATGGTTTAGAAACAATGGCATATACCCATGTAAAACCTCAAATCTATTGAAATGGATACTTAATGGTTAACATAAACTATTAAAAAGAAATAACTATTTTTAACATTGATAAGAAATATCTGAAATCTAGCTGTACATGTATTAGACATAATCTTATGTTTAGCGAAGTGCTATTAATAAAGCATTTAAACATGTGTGTATGTAAATTAAATAATCTTCATATAATATTCCCCGTAAATTTACATTTATACCTTGGGTCTGTCTTGCATCCTGTATTTTACTGCATTTTACTTCTTCCAGATTTGCAAGAGCCTTTTAATATAACAAGTGAATTTTATCAGGAGTGATGTAATAAATAGTTGGTCTAAAACGTGAATTAGAGAAATGAAAGTAAATTACCAGCATTATATTTTTACTTTGAAACAATGCTGTACCTTTGCATTTTTGCAACTGTTCGTCTAATGAAGTTTTCTTCCGTTAACATTTAATCATTTCAGAAATGCAAGATGGATGATCATCGATGTTCAGTCAGCGAATGGAAAATGTGAAATGTATCAATGCATTTAAATCACTTTTATTTTAACGTACAGTTCAAGTAATAGCATTCATAAAGCGTGTGAAGAAAATAGTAAGTTGCATTTTTTTGTGACACACATTCTATGTTTAGCTCAGGCTTGGTGAATGTGCAATGGATGGGATTTTTTTTTTTTTTTTTTTTTTTTTTTTTTTTTAAAACTTTNTCCATTATTTAAGTTTGAAAATGATTTTTTTTTTTTTTTTTTTTTTTTGCAATTAACCACTTAATAAAAATGTGTATGAAATTGTTAAATTGTTTGATTAGAAAAAATACTTTAATGTGTATGTGTATGTTAAGCTGTGACGGATATCTTGGTAGTTAAGTATTACCATGCACAATTGTTTATATTATGAAGATTGGCTGAGCAATCAATAAAATATGTTAAATATACAGAACATGAACGCATTTTTTTTACCAACCAACCATTTTGTGCAATAAAGCGAAACCTTTTATATAATTTTTCAGGGAACCATCTTATGAACAATTCTGGGATAGCATTAACAAATATAGAACAATAATGTTATTTGAACGTATCTATAGTTCATATGGACATGTCTTGGAGAGGACCCTTGATGATTAATGTGGGTACATTTTGGTCCACTTGAAACAGAACCTTAAAGTTTAATTTGACAGAAGGCCACACAATGAAGATTTGTGAGAAATAATTTACAAGTCGAAGCATAGGGTTAGAAAAAAAATTGAACACATATTTATGTTTTAAGCTTTGGCGGCCATATTGTGCAGTAAAGCGGAATCATATCCACTTTTTAGAGGACTTTACAATGAATGTTTTTGTAGATTTTCATCAAGATTGACTTTAAAATGAAGAAAACTGCTAGAAATACAAAACTTGTACGCAATTTTTCATAGAAAAATCCGTAATATAATATGATGACTTGCATGAGAAGCTACGCAACAAAAAAATAAAATGTTAAATGTGGAGTCATTGTGAATGACTTAATGTGATAAGTGCTTTTACGAAAGATATCTATAACAACATCTTCTATATCTATCGTGGATAACACATTAACTTGGAATCTCTGCCGGTTAATTCTGTCCGGTATAATGACCACCAACCAAACTCACATACACCTGGAAAGGGAACTGCAACCTTGTCATCTAAGTTAACACCACATGTACCGCATGTACCAACCACTGGTTTAATAACCGAACATAGTTCGTGCATAGCCATTTTGGATTGACTATAATGCATTAGTGCGGCCTCTGCATGAGCTTATGTAGAGCACCAACGAATCGCCTCTTTCTTTAAATTAAAATTGGTTCAATCGCTAAACGCTAATTGGGTATTATATGATGATATATTCAATTGCGATAGAAATGCATGGCTGTAGTTGACGACGCCGGAACCAATTAAACATTTAAACCGTACAATAATCTGAGCATTTATTATTGTTGTCGAAGACGGCAAAACACTCCATGAACTAATTGTGGTTATTAAAATACACACGAAGAAACACTCGTTTCATGCAAATCATTAATATAAACCTAAGTATTATTGATTATTTAATACATGTACAATTGGAGCGGGCACAATAGATGGCTTTGTTCATGAGAAGACGTCCATTTAAAGAAAAGGTGCCACTAAACCATGAGAAAATACTCTGCAAACTTCTACATCTAGCGTGTGGGCTTTAAAGTTAGTTGTTATATATTTCAACAGTCGTGGTTCTGGTAGTCCGTGAACATAGTACACCAACTTTGCGCTCCTATACTATTTCTTCGACATGTTCATTTCGCTATTAAATTTTGAAGAATTTTACATGGCCTATGAACAGGTCAAGTCCACATTATTGTAACTTCTATAGTTAATATGTATCCGTATATATTTTGGCTGAATTGCATTTAACGAAAATAATAAGGTTTTCGAGTACACAACAAACAATTGTGAATAATTTTGTTTCTTAAGAAATATGCATTCTGGTGACTGTCATTGCCGAAAAGATGTAACTTGTATGCCGACACCACGATCACAAAAGGCAAGTATCATTTATTAATTAGCGTATTCATTTGTGTTTTAGAATCTTCTTGATAATAATCTGTATGTGTTTATATTTTTGCTTTTTAAGACGATTTTAAAATTGATCGTATTTAAGTCAATATCTACGATTAGATAGCATCATTTGAGCATGATTCCCCATAGCCTTCGAGTTTAATTGCATGTTAAAGACATTAATTATTGGACTTTCGAGAACAACTTGTGGGCCCGGCCCTTCAAGACTTCCATTTAGCTTTGCCACTGTACCTATAAATCGCACATATATATATGGCACTCAGTCATTTGTGCTATTTCACCTCAACGAGCTAAGGAAATATAAATGCCCTTGGCACAGATGGCATTGTATCATGCCTATCAAAGTGATTATATATGCACACGTTGCCCCCTAGGTCTCGCTTCAGACATTTGGTTCGTTAAGTACTTTCTATTCGCCTGCGTTCAACAGGAATTCGAATTTACTGTTAATTTGTATGCACGACATATCATGATTAATCATCTGCACGCGGTAGCATCTGGTTGGAATAATTATACTGAAATGGCATAAGCTATGATCCGATACTGGAAAGAGACATATGTAAATGAGCCGTTAACTATATCGGACCAACGCGATAACATTGTAAAGCCACAACTCCTTTCATAAAAGTGCAATATCTAGATCCGCTGCCAACATTATTGTATCATCATGCCTGCAAAAACCTTACGTCCGGCTGGATAAACTCAGCTGTTTTCCTCCTTGTTCAATACAGCAAAGGCGAATTATTTTAGTGAATCATCTTACGGGTTTTTTCGTTTTTTTTTTAATAATATGATTTGATAAATGTAAAATCAGATAAGTGCAACTTTAAACATATTTTTTTAAGAAGTGGTGTTAATTAACTCTTCTGTGTTGATAAAGACTAACACAAAGATAATATATATGCATTAAAGCATTCATGAACGATTTAAAAACTTAATTCTAAACACAAATATAGTTTTGTGCATGGTTATATCATCACATTTAACGGTACCGTACCGATACCTGTAAATGAGCTAAAGTGGGTGGATCGGTTACTGCACACACTCACATCGTTTATATTCTGAAAATTAAAGAAAGTGCGATGTGCTGCAAAATAAGATTAGATAAGACTAAAAACTGAACACAAATTTATGAATTACATCGCAAAACGTAATAAAATTAAGGCTAAGTCAACGCGCGTCGTCTACAGCCGTAGAACAAGAGACGGATCATCCGTTAGGTGTATCTGAAAGCCAAGATGACTCAGCGATAGACACAAGATCTATCTTACGGGGATTACCGGAGAAAGTCGATAGTCGGAAGACGTCCATATATGGTAAAGACGGCTGTGAAACAGGAAGTCTAAAATTAGTTTACAAATATTTGCACAGTTATCCAATAACGTTCGAGTGTTTCAGCTTCGACGATTACGTCACATGGCATTCGTCTGAAATCCGGGAACATAATCACGTGTGCATACAGCATTTACTTGCGTATATAAGGCTATATAAACGCAGTTGTTTGCAACCAATAGAAGTCTACAAAACTTAATCATCAACGTGGTTTGAAGAGATGTCGCCAATAAAATCATTTGGAATTGCGTTCTTTGCATTGTTTGCAAATGTCGCTGCACGTGATACTAAAAAGTGAGTGCAAAAGCATTACTCTCATTCAATGCATTTCAGTGTTGCTTGTGTTGTTGTGAAAAGTACATAAAATAATATACTTATGGAATTATATTTTGAAGAAATAACATTTTTCTATCATACTACTGCGCCATTCTGACATTTACAATGACTGGAGTTTTAACGCCTTATGTTAGTAGTGTATGTATTATATTTTCAAAATATTGACAATAACAGTACACACTCATTACGTGTTTGCTGATTTTAATTGACGATTATCCATAAAAGAGCCGACATTTCTCACATTTGTCTTAGTCATGAGTGTGATGTTGATTATTTGAATACAATCCCAAACAATCTTTGTTCAATATGAGACATATTCAATTTTATTGTCATTTTGCAAAATTGTGATCAAGTCCGTTTATTATATATACAATATTTTTTTATCTAGATTCTTATATGTTAATATTTTTTAAACAAATGAATGAGAACTGTATTGTTCTATATAACGCAAGATAGATAGATTTTCATGAGTTTCGATGTAACTTCAATCAATCAAAACCATAAACAAGTCAGTTTCACTCTTAAGCCGTAATTTGCCACATAAATCAAGAACGTCACGAACATTAAAAGGTTAACCTTTATTGTGTTAATGGTAATGAAACATGCTTGATTGTTTTTTGTTTTTACTCAGTTTTTTTTATCCAGTAGGGATAAAAGTAAATTTAACACAGAACAAGTTTCACTCTTTTCTGATATATTTCGCCTTAAAAGGCTTTTTCAAAGTTTGTTTAAAAAAAAATAATAAATAAATTTATTCAACACAATCAGTTTATAAATTGGTTTCTATTTTGAGTCTAACTGAGAATTCTGCAGAACTACGTCTTTAACATAACATAAGGCTGTGCTTCTTATTATTGCAGAATAATACAAAATTGATTTTTTTCATTGTTTTATAGACAAAAAGTAAAAAAAACGTTTAATAAAATAGCAACAAAATAATAAAGAGTGTGTAATGCTTTTCCTAAGGCAAATATGTGTAGAATTTACAAAGCGTTAATAACGTTATAACCAGCGTGGCGAAGTAGTATCGCACTAGTTTTTGCTTCGCCATGACCCTGGTTTGAATCACGGGGATAAAAACCTTATTTGGATTTGGTTTTATAAAGGCTAAATTATGTGATCGACAGTTCATATTTTAGGTGCTTGTATTTTATTTTAGCTGTTTCTGCAGAGTGGCTTTGGCAGGAGACAAAAGCATCATTAAGGATCTAGGTAATATAGATACGCAAAGTCACTGGCTTAACGTCGCCTGCAATCGCATGGTCAACTGCCCGAACATTTGCGACAAAGCAGTGAAGGACTGGAGCTGTCACAACAAAGACGAATGCCAAAGTCTGACCAATGGCAAGAAAATAATCCATCATTACACCGCCAGTGTGTGCGGCGATGGATTTGGTAACAATGTGATCACCTGCGGAGTGAATTGCTAAACGTATTCTTCCTGTAGAAAATAGCAAGATACACTCGAATTGATTATACTTTAAAACTTACTACTATCACTAGCCAACGCTGAGTAAATTCGAATTTCTGCTTAGATCAGCATGCAGTACCAACCTTTATAATATCTTCAAATTTATATTTTATGTAGACACTTAAGAATTTACTCTTAATATATACCTTTTACTATTATGATTCCTCTAAATTTTTCATGTTCGACTACTATCTGTGTAATGTTTCACTATAATAATTATTTATGTGATGCTATATACCTTTTTTTTGTTTTCTCTGTTGACTATGTACTTCTCTTCAATGTCGATATTACTCAATTTGCGTTTACATTGTATACTGTTTATGCAATAAATTCTGGACTTTCACTTGGACTTGGATTAAAGGCTTGTTTGGCTGTCACTACCAATAAACGTCGCTACGTTGAATAGCTGCTTATGTTACTACATAATCAATTAAGCTGAATGTCGTCGACTGTGCAATTTTAAAGCAATGTGTTAGACCCAATTTACGAATTTTTACTTACGTTTCTTATATAATATAACAATAAATTTGCCTTTAGTTTCTATAGCAAACTATAGAAAACTATTTAGTATTAACTAGTATTTAGTATTTAAATTGCTTGCAGGTGATTCATTCATTGTCATTGTTGAATATCGTGAATGTATGTTTTCTTTCATAGTAGAATGTCTATTAAGGGGTCGTTGTAAATGATGTATACAATAATATAATATGTTGTCATAGTTACAATAAATGTTCAATAGGTGCAAACCGTTCGGGTGACATTTCATAGTCAGAAGCAGTGACCGCTGAGCGAAATAAACTTGCAGAAATATTTGTAACAGATTCATTATCAGGGAAACTAGAGACAACCAATGCCGACCAAACAACTAAATGAGCCTCATTCGTATCAATAACAGTTTAACGAAAAATAAACGTATTTGTCGAAAAAATATAGGCGTAACCAAACTGAATAGAAAATATATCGTCAGTTACAATACAATCAGGTGTTGTGAAAATAGTAACTGCAACCGTAATTTAGAAATAAATATTTGTTTATTTCATTTTACATTTAACGAATGTTATGTGCTAAAATTCCGACTAAAATCTTGTCGATTTCTTGCGGCCTAGGAATAAACGTTCTAGCGCCGACACATGTTACATATAAACAGGAGCACACACAACATGAATCGATCTAGATAATTGAGTGTTAAACTGTTGTATCCGCTAAACTTAGATATACGAGATAAAATGATTTAACGCAGACTGACCACATAAGCTCGCTTTGAGCACCTCGTACCCAGATGAGCTAAGAAAAATAGTTTAACGCAGACTGACCACACTAGCTCACTTTATGCTTTTATACATATACACAATCATTAACACTTAATTTTCGTACCAGGGTACGTTTACTGATCTTCGGGGGCTAATACATGAAGTCATTACTTTCGACAAAAGTAGTTTTGGTTTTATATATTTAAAAAATAAACCTGTTTTGCGTGATACATATTTTACACATGTTATTTATTTCATAAAGAAACAAATTATTCTCACGGTTACAAGATTCACATTAAATATGATGACAATAATTTATGCGTAATAATCATTAACCGTATCGAATTATTAAACTTAAATGGCGCAAAGCACTTCAATTTACGGGTTTTAACTGGTGTATATGTATAAAAG
>VMBQ01001307.1:6527-33261 GCA_007657795.1 Dreissena rostriformis | reverse complement strand
AAATACATGTTGAAATGTGGAAAAGGAGACATGTTCCTTTTATATCTGCTAAAAATCCCGAATTGTTATACAAACAATCACTTTAATAACAAACCGTTTGCCATTGCGAATTGTCTTATTAATCGTATTATTGTACCACATAATTTAGACCGTAACGAAAACGATACGTCGTGTTTGATTTGAAATTAATTTAGAGGAAATGTCCATTTCAAATTATTCGTGATATAATTGTGTTTAAAAGACCAATTAAACTTTTAACCGAAATCAACAGATCTCAACGTTCTCTGCGCTACCAAGTTTGTATCCAAAAATCAGTACACGCACTCTTTCCATGCGTTTAGCGTGATGTTGTACATTACCGCATAATTTTTGTGCGCTTATTGTCGGAACAAAGGAAAGAAAACGAAATATACATAAGGACTGTGGATTACAAATTGTTATTCTTATTGGGGAATTCAACAAGACATTTATATCGGTAATATATTTTATGAATTTTTTTTTATTTAAACGCTCTCTGTGTCAAAAAATATTTTGATAATATAAGGCATGAAAAACAAGATTGTCAGGAGGATTACACCCGGTTGCAATCACCAGTCTCTTAAGTAGGCCTAAATGACCACTCTTCCACGATTGTATCTTGGGGTTATTCACATAAGGATTAGTGTGACAGGTATAACAAAGCCATAAAACTGCAATACACTAATTAAATTATCACTTTATAGTGACACGGGGGGTAATTCAGAGGCAATCAAATTGCCCCTAATGATTATCAGTCGCGCATTTTTGCAAAAAATCGGATATTCTGTTTTTAATTTTTGTCCATAAATAAGACGCTTCGGAAAAAAAGTCCCGTATTATACCCCGAAAAATACTTTAGAGTGTTTTTTGTCTTCTGACAATTTTATTGAACTTTACATTTGCACTATGCATAAGTGGAAAGGATTACGAACTAGAACAAAAACATGCGCGATGAACAGCTAGCGTATCAAGGTAATTACATCGATGGATGCAAATGATTAGAATTATTGTTATAAGTTAAAGTATGTGTTATAATAATACGTTTTTTTTACTTGTATTTATTTTCAAATGAAGAATACAATAATTTGAAAAGATGAAACAATCTTATAACGAACATTTCAGGGCTTTTTGGAGCCATTTTGGGAAATGGAGTCTGTTCTAAATGTGATTTTTTTAATTGATAAAATGGTGTATACTGTACATATACGGTCTATTTTCATGCAGTTCATCTTCATAATGATCAGATTCGTCAGAAAAATCCATAATTTTACATAAAAGTATTGATGTAATAGCAATGCAGTTGATCGTCTCGGCAGAAATAAGGGTGTTTAACATAGCGGATGTACATGTGTGACGTCACAGCAAGGGAGGTAAGTCAGTCCAGCTTTTAGAAAACAGTGCGTTATTGGAAGATTTACCCGGTGATTTATGGCATAAGGCGTAACGCTTTATTGTTGCAAATAGTTTTATTCCGTATCTCAAACAATTATCTTGTGTATTATAAAGTTTCCAAAAGTGTTAAAATTGACCTTTAAAGGTTAATTTCAATAAGTTTAACCTGTATTGTGTTAATGGTAATGCAACATGCTTGATTGTTTTTTGATTTGTTTAAAAAACAATAAATGTATTCAACACAATCAGTTTATAAATTGGTTTCTATTTTGAGTCTAACTGAGAATTCTGCAGAACTACGTCTTTAACATAAGGATGTGCTTCTTATTATTGCAGAATAATACATAATTAATTTTTGTCATTGTTTTATAGACAAAAGGTAGAAAACGTATAATAACATAATAACAAAATAATAAAGAGTGTGTAAAGCTTTTCCTAAGGCAAATATGTGTAGTATTTACATAGCGTTAATAACGTTATAACCAGCGTGGCGAAGTGGTATCGCACTAGCTTTTGCTTCCACATGACCCTGATTTGAATCACGGGAATAAAAACCTTATTTGGATTTGGATTTATAAAGGCTAAATTATGTGATGGACAGTTCATATTTAAGGTGCTTGTATTTTATTTTAGCTGTTTCTGCAGAGTGGCTTTGGCAGGAGACAAAAGCATCATTAAGGATCTAGGTAATATAGATACGCAAAGTCACTGGCTTAGCGTCGCCTGCAATCGCATGGTCAACTGCCCGAACATTTGCGACAAAGCAGTGAAGGACTGGAGCTGTCACAACAAAGACGAATGCCAAAGTCTGACCAATGGCAAGAAAATAATCCATCATTACACCGCTATTGTGTGCGGCGATGGATTTGGTAACAATGTGATCACCTGCGGAGTGAATTGCTAAAAGTATTCTTCGGTGTAGAAAATAACAAGATACACTCGAATTGATTATACTTTAAAACTTACTACTATCACTAGCCAACGCTTAGTAAATTCGAATTGCTGCTGAGATCAACATGCAGTACCAACTTTTATAATATCTTCAAATTTATATTTAAGGTAGACACTTAAGAATTTACTCTTAATATATACCTTTTACTATTATGATTCCTCTTAATTTTTCATATTCGACTACTATCTGTGTAATGTTTCACTATAATTATTATTTATGTGATGCTATATACCTTCTTTTTGTTTTCTCTGTTGACTATGTACTTCTCTTCAATGTCGATATTACTCAATTTGCGTTTGCATTGTATACTGTTTATGCAATAAATTCTGGACTTTCACTTGAACTTGGCTTAAAGGCTTGTTTGGTTGTCAATCAATAAACGTCGCTACATTGAATAGCTGCTTATGTTATTACATAATCAATTAAGCTGAGTGTCGTCGACTGTGCAATTTTAAAGCAATGTGTTAGACCCAATTTACGAATTTTTACTTACGTTTCTTATATAATATAAAAATGAATATGCCTTTAGTTTATATAGCAAACGATAGCAAACTATTTAGAATTTACTAGTATTTAGTATTTAGATTGCTTGCAGGTGATTCATTCATTGTCATTGTTGAATATCGCTAAAGTATGTTTTCTTTCATAGTAGAATGTCTACTAAGGGGTCGTTGTAAATGATGTATACACTAATATAATGTGTTGTCATACAATAAATGTTTAATAGTTAATCTGAATGGTTAACATCGGAAATAGAAGAAGTTATATACCACGGGATAATTTTATAAATGGACAAAAATCAAGAAGCAATGATCACTAAGAATCAAGCCACGTCGTTGATAAGAAAAACAAACAAAGATTCTTATGGAAAAGCAAAAAGAGAAAATAGGGACACTAATAAGTATATAAAACAATACTTGGAGTGAAGGTTAAATGTGTCTACCAACCATTCTGAATTAGATGGATGGTCAAATAATGAACTAAATATCAATTGCATGTTATCTTAAATACGACTCTGCATATAAATGAGTTTTTCAAATTAAATGTTAAAATACGTTATAATGATATTAATTTTACTTGATTTGATTGATAAAACAAAATAAAACTACATAAAAAAATCGTTTTATAGCAAAGGTAGTGTCGTTTTTCACAAATCAATCACATATTTTTCTTCTTATTTTAGTGCTTTTAGTAAACACATAACTTATTACAGTAATTAGGTCTTCGAGTATTGCTTGTTACTTTTGTTTTGGTTTAAAAATTCTTTTGAAATCATTAATAAAATTTAAAGAAAAGAAAAAGTGTTCCGTGTAAGTACATATTTCTTTGCTACATTGTATGCGACACTCACTATCACACAATATGTTAAATATAAACTACATTCGCTGATAGAACAGACATTTGCTTGGGAGAAATGCTCATACTTTGCTTTAAAATTCTTTACCTATGAAATTTTATATAAATATATTATTGGGACATTCTTAGAAGTTTGTTCAGTCATTAACTTGATACCTTTTAAAAGTATAAAAATAAAAATCGTCTTACTCTAAATAGTGTTAAAAAGTAAGATATAAAGGGGGGGGGGGAAACACGCATCAATATAAATTATTATCAATAAACGTATCGAACATAAATCCAAATAAACCATACAAACAATACATATGTACATTAGAAAAAAAAAAAATTCATGTACATATTAAGAAAATATTATTTTATTTAGCCATGTTACAGGTGTGGATGTTCAGTTTTAAATAAAATACTGACTGTTCGAAAAATCTATAAACAAACGTTATAAAATGTTAAGTGGTAGATCCTTGACTTTTCTCGGTTCTTGACAAAAAAAACATACTATTTCGATTATCATAACATTTATCAATAAATTTCCGTACTGAAAAGACCTGAAAAAACATTACTGTGTTTACATCTATATAGTATACTCCCTCTTTAGTGGTTTTGCTTTGTCTATGCAATTTTGTATATTTGTGTCAATTGCGGCAATGTGTAAAGGTAAAAATTAAAGACAATATTTAATCAAGGGGACGTAACTCTAAGGATGTTATCAGCCTGAATGAGGTAACAATACGTTTATGTTATCTCCAATTACAAGACACACTTTTACGAACACTATCTCATATTTTGTTTTAATTATACATAACATCAACTAATCAACGGTCTGCAAGTGAAATGGATATAGCCTGATGATGATGGATGCCCTTTGTCCATTCAGGTTTCTGTGAAGCAGACTTGTTGAACACTTCGATTTCGTTGCATTGACGCAAATATCAATTAAGATCAGTATCGTTTTGCTTATAACAACCGAATATGCTGTACTAATTAGCCACTAGCAAAATACAATTCTGTCAATGATCTTGGGATTGTATTGTCATGTGGTGGATCGTTTGTGCAAAACACTGTCCAATAGGGATTCAACGACAATGGGATTATTAGTTTAAGAAATGAAAGATATACATGTTCCTGTTAAAATATGTTCAACCTGTTTGATTCATTTGTTGCTTATGTTCTTTGGGAACGCCGTAGGATATTGAAAGAGCACATAAACGATTGTTAAAAATATAACTTGATGTTTAAATGAGTATTTCAACTTCAGCAGTATACGGGTAGCTTGGACTTTATCTGTTGTATGTAATACGTTATATTAGAATTATATAATACTTAATTAAGTTGTATACTTCTTAATACTCAAATATCATATTACATAGTACACTAATGTACATGAAATGCGATGTTTACCAGGTGAGATGTTTGGTTACTAACGTTAAGACACTTGCGTCATAATGCTGATTCTTCGAGTGTAGGGAACCTGAACCTGTAAAAATATTATTTTTTCCCATTTTCAGAACTAGATTTATTTGCATGTTTGCAGATTTGGAGAGAAGTGATTTAAATGTAGTGTTCGTTAACATGATATACATATGAAAACCACGACTTAAATTATCTGATAACCTGGAAATCGTTAAACACTATAAACAGATGTATTTATCAAAACTTAGGCTATCATCACATATTTTAAACATTGAATCTGGTAGACATACACATATCCAAAAAATGAACGAAAATGTTATATATATAACACAACTGAAATAGATAATGAGTATCACTTTGTTAGTGCGCCTTTATTATTTGAATATAGGAATATATTTTAAAAAAATATGATGACCGACCGACTTAGTAAGTCGTTCCCACGACATAGCTAACTCGTTTCCACGAGATAGTAAGTCTTTTCCACGAGATAGTAAGTCCTTTCCTCGAGTAAGTATGTCGTGGGAACGAGAAATATGGTTCGTTAAACGGCATTCACATGAATTTAACATGTATTAATAAGTCTGTTTAGGTGATCAACATGATATTAAACACGTAAAGCGCAAACCAAGAGTTCGTTTCGATCACATTATTCAACCATTACACACCTTAAATGTTCCCCTGATCACATATCTGACCATCCCGGGATGGTTACTATATTAGTTATTCCTTTTATCATTGACTTATGAAAACATGTTATTGAAATGTCTGAAAACCTGTCTCTGAAAAACGATACGGCATCAGTCAATGGGCCACTCGCCAGCTGTTAATTAAAGTAACGGATCGACAATCAGAAGCCGTTAATGGTCGCCACATGGTTCGACAAACAAAAGATCTTGGTGTAGCGGAATAAGCATTGTATGTAAACAAACTAAGTGGACGGAGCGATCGCTTTTTTTTCGATTGGTCAATTGATCAGTTGTTCGAAGGATTTAAAAAAAAAATGAGATCGTTCGAGCGAAATGATAATAATTATTAAATTGTCGATATAATCAGATGCGAGCGAAAAGCGCAGAATCATTCATGTTTTGTCTATAAGTATTTTACCTTTCTACAAAACTAATAAATTCAACGCTTTATATTTTTCCAATAATATCATCCTAATACAATCGTCTGACCGAGTGTTTGTCCTTTAATTGTGTTGGTGATTGTTAAAACTACCGATGACTTGTGCAAGTGTGCAACACTCATTCATGGAAGACACACGAAGGGCAAAGGATATAGTTTTTAAACCAGTACAGCCGTTCTGTGAGCTTTAATAACAACAATAAAGCGCAATAATCTTAGCCGACCATCCGCAGCAAGTTTCTCCAACCCATTAAATAAAATGACAGTAGTTTTTAAGGATCAGCATTTTTGTATTATTTTTTTGCTTTTTTTTCGCTTCGTGTCTTTTTCTTTGCTCCAAATCCCAGTTTACTGAAATCACTCGGATGACATTTCATTGTCAGAAGCAGTGGCCGCTGACCGAAATAAATTGGTAACAGGCTCATTCAAAGTAACTGGAGGAAACAATGATATTTTCATTTAAGGCAAAACCAATCAGCTTCATGCTGCTAATTTGTATCATTAACCTTTTATCGCCTAGTGAACATTCTTTGTCGAAAGAAAATGTAAGCGTAATAAAAATGACTATAAAATATATCTTCAGTTACACAAAATCAGGTGCAAACCGTTCGGGTGACATTTCATTATCAGAAGCAGTGACCGCTGAGCGAAATAACAGTTTAACGGAACATAAACTTCTTTGTCGAAAGCATGTTGGCGCAACCAAACTGAATAGAAAATATATCGTCAGTTATAATAAAAGCAGGTGTAGTGAAAATAGTAACTGCGACCGCAATTAAGAAATAAATAGTTGTTAATTTCATTTTACATTTAACGAATGTTATGTGCTACAATTCCGACTAAAATCTTGTCAATTTCTTGCGGCCTAGGTATAAACGTTGTGGCGCCGACACATGTTACATATATACAGGAGCACACACACAATAAATCGATCTAGATAATTGAATGTTCAGCTGTTGTATCCGCTCAACTTAGATATAGGATATTAAATAGTTAAACGCAGAGTGACCACGTTAGCTCGCTTTGAGAACTTCGTACCCAGGTGAGCTTAGAAAAAAACAAAACATGTCATGCTTTTATACATATCCACACTCGTTTACACTTAACTTTCTTACCAGGGTACGTTTACTGATCTGCGCTGCTTATAAATTGAGTCATTACTTTCGACAAAATTTATTCGAAAATAAACCTGTTTGCGTGATATATATTTTAAATAGGTTATTTATTTAACAAAGAACCATAATATTCCCACGGTTACTATATAAACATAATTTATGATCAAACGTTTCGTATTAATAATTATCAATAACCATATCACGTAATTTAAACTTAAATGGTGCAAAGCACTTCACTATGCGGAAGTTAAACTGGTTTCGTGATATGCGTTTGTGACAAGGGAAAATATTGTAATAGTTTGTGTGTTGATATTTATGGAGCTCAAGTCTTTTCTAGCCTTTTAACCGCCATTCATATGAATTTCTTTTTTGATAACATCTTAAAATGTAGAATAAAATAGCCACTTAATTACCACGTTAATTTTAAAACTTAAAAAAAATTATGCATGGGTGTCTGAATTAGTCAGTTTCGAAGTCATCGGTGTTTAAGGGCATGCATTATCTTGGATGATTTATATAGTATGTTGGTAAAACAACTGTGTGAAAGAAAAGACAGATTTTTTTTCATAAATGTCGTTTTTCAAAGTTGAATACTAGTACAATCCTACTTAGTTAACACAATCAAGCAATGCTCTTTTCTGTACGTTCACATGTCCGTATGACCCGATATCTTGTCGGGACTGTTACTTTGTCGGGACTGTTACTATGTATCAGGATTTGAAACAAATGATCACCATGTCCAGACAACTTGTCGCACAAAACACCTGTGTGCCTATCCCTTAGAGTTAAGGTAACACATAAAGGTTGAAGAGACAAAAAAGCCATAATACACATTCCATATTCGGACCATTTTGCGGACGGACTGATTGGTATAATGCTCATCAGTTCTGTGTAAATTGTAGTCTGTATGGGATAGTTAATAACATGTCGTGACTGAGCGGAGCTTGGCTTACGTGTAAGCTGAGGTTTGTTGTGTTGTAATGTTGTGTGTACAGGATATTTCCATTTGTATTGGAATTTGTATTTTATTTTCCAAAGCTGGCCAAACCTGTAGCCAGATTATGCAGTCTACTTGGAGCGATGATGACACGCATACGTTCGACCTCGTTCAAACGATATTATAGAAGTTGGGGTATGTGAACGTTACTGTGAATTGAAAATTGTATGTAACAAACCCAAGTCTAAAACGACCTTCAGAAGGGGGTTACATATGTATACCGCACCTACCTCGAGTGCACTACGATGTTGTAAAATGGTTTATGTTGTCTTATGTTGCAAAAAAAGCTCCAGCAATACTTCTCGCTTTGACCACAAGTGCCACAAGCATACCGTAATTACTCTAATTTTTCGGAGACTCTTTATTTTCAGGCACCCTCATATTAAGGCAAAATAATATTGTTTGTGAATATTTGTTTTCCGGGCACGCAGATTGTTCCCTATTTTAAATTACTCTTTATTTTTCGACTGTTGCATTTGTTACATCTCACACATTTTTGTATAGCAAACGGATGGTGGTAATAAAACCTGCATATGAAAACATGAAGTCAGTGAACCGTCACATTTGCTTTCTATTTGGTAATGTGTACTTCATAAACGTTATGATTTCACTCGATAGCTTTAAGTAGTTACGCATTTGAAATGATCTTCGTAAGTAAACCAATAAGTTCTGCTTATTCTATTCACAATTTATGTTGTTTATCCTTTCGAGAACAACTATTTAGTGTCTTTTAGAGGCAATTTTGATGATTTAAATACTTTTGCAAATTAGTGTTTTGTTGGTTAATGTATGTTTAGTAATATCAATTTATTCAGTGTGCATATTTTCTCTTATTGCTTTATTATAAATATCTTTGTTTCTTCTTCTTATTAACGACGTGGCTTGATTCTTAGTGATCATTGCTTTTTGAGATTCTTCCTTTTATCAATTTATCCCGTTTGTTTTAAAGCGTCCTTTATTTCCGCGGTGAACCATTCAGATTGATTAATAAAATTTAATTGTTGTTTCTTAAACGAAAGCACGCTATGTTTATTAAATCATTTACAACGTACCATTTAATAGACATGCTCTCATGAAAGAAAAAAAACAAGTATATAACATATACAATAAGGGCAATATAACAAAGTACAATTTTTATGTACAATATTGTGACTTCCGATAATTTAGCAACAACACCACATATTATACAGTTAGAGTGGGGGTATTAATAATATATATAAAGATATTGACTAAGAGAATGAAGGAAAAAGCAACACCAATATTTATACATAGTGATCATTGCCTGTGAATGAAATAACGGCACGTAATTTTGTAGCCTGGTATGTCGAGGATTCTAATATTATTGGTGATCTTTAACCTTGATTGTGCGGGGTTGTCTTGTGCACACGTTATTTGCTTTTTACACGCGCTGATTCGGATAGCAGTTTTAAAGAAAGTCATATTTCTTTTTACAATGTGCAAGTTTAAGTCATTTTTTTCGTGATTTATTCGCTAGACTGCACCCGTACACGATGGCGATACATAATGAATCACAAACAAGCAATTAAAATACAAAATACTATAGAAACTCGGGTCATTATTATTTTTTAATAGATTGCAATCGCAGGTAAAAGTTCCTTAATCGGGTCTAACACATGGCTGTAAACTTACAAACTCGACGACATTCAGCTTATTGACTTTACTAAGTACATAAGCGTGTTATTTAATGTATCGAAATTTATTGATAGTGCCAAACAATCATGAAATGCAAGAAAAAGTGCAAGTCCAGAATGTATTGCATAAACAGTATACAATGTCAAAGCAAATTGAATAATATTGACATGGAGAAGTACATAGAATACAGAAAGAAGGTAAAAAGCATTTCAGTAATAATTATAATAATGAAACATTACACAGATAACAGTCGTCAATAAAAAGTTATGGGAATTCATTATAGTAAAAATTATATATTAAAAGTAAAGTGTATGTTTTCAATTTCTCGGCATTAAATATACATTTTGCGATAATGTATAGGCTGGTACTGCTGATTTTAGAAGAAATTTTAATTTACTTAGCGTAGGCCAGTGATAGTAGTAAGTTTAAAAGTATAATCAATTCGAGTGTATCTTGTTATCTTCTACACGGAAGCATACTTTTAGCAATTAACTCCGCAGTCCATCACATTGTAACCAAAGCCTTCGTTGCACACACTGGCGCTGTAATGATGGATTATTTTCTGGCCATCGGTCAGACTGTTGCATTCGTTCGTGTTGTGACAGCTCCAGTCCTTCACTGCTTTGTCGCAAATGTTCGGGCAGTTGCCCAGGCGACTGCAGGCGACGCTAAGCCAGTGACTTTGGGAATCCATAACACCCAGCTCCTTTATGATGCGTTTGTCCCCTGCCAAAGCCACTCTGCAGAAGCAGCTAAAATAATATACAAGCATTATAAATATGAACTGTCTATCTCATAATTTTTCCTTCATAAATCAAATCCAAATAAGTTATACTCTTCATAGCTGCACTGTTCACCATACTATAATTCCAACATGATCGGCGATATACTCTTAAGGGGCTTGTTCGCAGATTTTCGTATCTAGCATTAAATATGTTTATTCCCGTGATGTGAACCAGGGCCCTGTGGAAGCAAAATCTATTGCGATACCACTTTGCCACGCTGGTTATAACGTTATTAACGCTTTGTAAATACTACACATATTTGCCTATAAAATAGAAAAATATTACAAACTCTTTTATTTGTGTTATTATTTTATTATACCTTTTTTTTCGATTTCGCATAGCGAAAATACATTAATGAACCAATAATTATTTTTGTAGTCAGAAGTATATTTTGATGGTTTGAAAATATTGTATGCATTATTTTACGTTTCTTTGAAATTCTTCCTTTTTTCAAACTGTGAACAAGTCCTTATCAAACAATGAAAGAAATCAATTATGGTTTATTCTGCAATAATAAGAAGCACCGCCTTTTGTTTAAGACGTAGTTCTTCGGAATTCTCAGTTTGACTTAAAATAGAAACCAATGTATAAACAGATTGTGTTCAATAAATGTATTGTTTTGAAACAAACAAAAACACAATCAAGCATGTTGCATTAACATTAACACAATACAGGTTTAAATTATTGAAATTAACCTTTAATGTAACTACGAGGCTCACAAAAATATATTTCTTGCTAAAACTATGAATGGAGTATAGAACAATACATTTCTCGGTCATGTGCTTAAAAATGCAATCAAGTACAAGGATCTTTATACAAAAAAAATGTATCTATGGTATTAAATTGTCGAATGACGCAAGGTAGTAACCATATTCTAACGGGACTTGTTCACACGTTAGAAAACTCACAATTAAAAACAATCTGTCTTAGATTCAGCAAATAATGTTTGGGGTTGTATTTCAATAATCAAAATCGCACTCCTGTCTTTGTAACGATTGTTGTCGATATTTTGTAAAATATAATACATGCACTACTAGCATAAGGCGCAAGGATCTTTATACAAAACAATGTATCTTTGGTATTTAATTGTCGAATGACGCAAGGTAGTAACCATATTCTAATGGGACTTGTTCACACGTTAAAAAACTCACAATTAAAAACAATCTGTCTTAGATTCAGCAAATAATGTTTGAGGTTGTATTTCAATAATCAAAATCGCACTCCTGTCTTTGTAACGATTGTTGTCGATATTTTGTAAACTATAATACATGCACTACTAGCATAAGGCGTATAAACTTCAGTCATTGTAAATGTCGAAACCGGGGATGGCATACTTTTTATACATTTCTTTTTTTATATAATTATTTCAAACCATTGTTAATATTAAAGATTTACTTAAATGAGAGTAATGTTGTTGTACTCACTTTTTAGTATCACGTGCAGCGACATTTGCAAACAATGCAAAGAGCGCAAGTCCAAATGAAATGATTGGCGTCATATCGTCAAACCACGTTGATCAAGTTTTGTAGACATCTATAAGTTGCAAACCACTGCGTTTATATAGCCTTAAATACGCAAGTATGATGTATGCACACGTGATTATGTTCCCGGATTTCAGACGAATTCAATGTGACATAATCGTCGAAGCTGAAACTCTCGAACGTTATTGGTTGACATTGCAAATATTTAAAAACAAATTTTAGACTTCCTGTTTCACATCCGTCTTTACCATATATGGACGTCGTCCGAAGAGAACATACGGACGATGCGAAATCGTGATGAATCGACTATCTCCGGAATCCTCCGTAAGATAGATCTCTTGTCTGTAGCTGAGTCATCCAGGCTTGATACACCCAACGCATGATGCTTCTCTTGTTATACGGCTGTATACGACGCGCGCTGACTTAGCCTGGATTTCATTATGTTTTGCGATGCAAGTAAATAATTTGTGTTAGCTTTAAGTCTTATCTCATCTTTTTGAGCAACACATCGCACTTTTTTAATTGTCAGAATATAAACGGTGTGTGTGTGTGTGTGTGTGTGTGTGTGTGTGTGTGAAGTAACCGATCCAGCCACTTTAGCTCATTAACAGGTATCGGTAAGGTACTTTTTAATGTGATGATAAAACCCTGCGAATCGATTTGCACAAAACTATATTAGTGTTTAGAATCTAGTATTGAAATCCTTCATGAATGATTAAATGTATTCGTATGATGTAATTTGTAACGTACTGGTGCAGTGCCTAAATCAACCACCCCGTCTAAATTCGTGTATAAAACGGCGATTATCTTTTTGTTAGTCTTGATCAACACAGAAGAATTAATTAAAGGCCCTATAAGGTGACGATCCGTAATTATTTACCGATTTTTAAATATTTTTTTCATATGTTATTTTTAAAGGTTATCAAAAAACAATATATAAATATATATATATTTATGTGTGTATATATACTATTGGACATTACCATAAAAAATGAGCAATACAACTTGTTTGAGCTCAAAATACAGTGTCCTTCAAGTCAATTGTGTTTACAAACAATCAGTTTATTTACATCGCTGTTTACTCGGGAAAGTGAAAGTGAAAGTGACTCAGGTCACCAAAATTATATCGTTGATTTTCAACGTTTTCCGGTATCACTCACAAAGTAGGTCTCTTCTAAATGGTTAAAACGTGTGTAGTGATCTAATAAGTTACTTTTTGCTGGTAAAATGTTGTTTAAAATAGAATTAACATTGCATTTTCTTTCGGCTATTTTTAGCATACGTCACCGCTTTGAGGCTACACACCATGTTAGTTGCAAAGTTGTAAACATTACTTCCAATTATGAAACGGGTATATCTTCTTTAATTCTTGACAACGTTGCACCTAGGCTGTGTTATTAGCATTTTTTATACAAGAGTAACTGAAATCCGGTAAAAATTATATTAGTTTTGTGAAACATAATTGGATTTGTCACCTTTATAGGGCCTTTAACAACACTGACTTCTTAAACAATTATGTCCTAGTTGTTCAGCACTTATCTAATTTTACATCTATCAAATCAAATTATAACAAAACGACTAAAAATTACGGATTTGTGAGAAAACACATAAGATATATATATTATCTTTATAACAGTAGCCATCAATCATAAATTATGTTAATTTATAACTTTATTGTAATGGTCCATACCAGAGTACATTTAATCTAATTTGCTTTCAGCAATTATTTTTTAGTTTTGCGATTAATACGACATATCTTAAGATACCATATTTTTAAATAAATTTTGACACATATAAAATGTTTATTGATGTAGATCTACAACACATTTACAGCTTATTTTACATATTGAAAATAGCTTTTTGAAGTTTCAATTTGTGTTCCGTCTTGCCTCAGAAAATTCTGATTCCCCACGTGGTTTGCATCCACCCATTAAACATATTTAGTAAAAAATATCTGAATTGTTTGTGTTGTCTTCTTTTCGGCGTAGCTGACTTACCCAGGTGTTAAAGTATATTAATGTCCAATGAGCTATTTCCCCCTTACTAAGCCCGCATGAATATATTCTTATTCTGAATTGGCTAATTAAAAATTACAGGGTTTACAGGGTTTTGTAACCTTAAACTGCAACGTGTTCAACGTTTAACTATTTTATCGTACCTAGAAAGGTTGAGCGAACACCATAGTTATACTCTGAATTAAAAAAAAACAATCAGTTCATTTTGCGTGTGTCCATTTTTATTGCTCACATTGTCAGTTAAAGAGCGCTTTATGCTCAGATGATGTGTTCTGAAATTTAATAATTATAAACATATTACAATATGTGCACTAGTTTATGTTTGATCATGCAGTTATTGCTGTTCCTTATTGTTCCATATCGTATACCTACTTAAAATCATTCTATTTTGCTTTTGTAGCGTTATTCAATCGAACATACACATCGATAAAGTTCCATTGATGTTTATTTTGGCTTCTTAAATTAACAAACACTTTCCAATGTCCAGTAATATCATAGTCAACAATATACTAGCGAAACCCAACATGGGCTTCAAACGTGATAATAATTAATCGTGAAATTACATTTCTGCTCGTATAGTGCGTGCTGACTTATAAGAAACAGTGTGTCAGGTAATGGCTACATCACTCGGACGTTCTTATTTTCCGTCCGATTGTGTCGACCTCCGGTAGCTAACTGAACTAATACGTATTCAAATCATTCGCTGGCCGTCCAGGTAACCAATGAAATTGTACCACGTAAATATCACTCTTGTGGAACACCAATGAAAAGGTGATAACAACAATTAATAATACATGTGAAGTTGACCGATAATTAACGCATAGCCGCCATCTGTTAATGCAGTGACCGATAATTCAAGTGCAATAAAATCCCCGTGGGTGACAGTAAATTGACGTTTAACCTAAGGGCAGGGAAATGTTATCTGAAAATGATTTCTCTTGAAAAACTACGTTCGTACAATAATGTCTCTTAATTATGATATTTTATCAATAATTTAATATGTTTTCCTTTAGATATATTTATATGCTTTACGTGACACTTTTATAATTGGTATTTGATGCCATAAAATTTCCAAATGAAGTTAGCATAATTATTTTTATTAACGATACTATAAATAATATATACACCAGAAAATAGTACGGCAAACCACTCAAACATGTCTGTAAAGAACGCGCGCGTATACATATTTAAAATATGTATGGGTGATTTTTGTTTTTCTGGTAACCCAATGCTTTTAATTGCATTTTTCACTTAGTATTTGTGCGTTTCATTATAGATAAATTATCTTCAATATATAATATTGATAAATTAATCATCAACTCTGGTTCAACACCTCGTATAGATATGGGTGTGATTCAGCTTACAATTATGAAGAAAAATACATCCGCGACATAGGTCACCACGATTCTCTTTGATTTCCTTGATTTAAGTATGTTCGTGTCTTTCACCAACAAACACCAAAATCGTCGCAGTTTTTTTTTGTTTAGCCCTTGAAAAAAACCAATAAAAAACAAGTGATGTGTTTGTGAAACACTATGTCCCCTTTTGAGCGATTTTGATCCATATATTTGACCTTTGACCTTGAAGGATGACCTTGACCTTGATCTTTCACCACTCAAAATGTGCAGCTCCATGAGATACACATGCATGACAAATATCAAGTTGCTATCTTCAATATTGCAGAAGTTATGGCCAATGTTAAAGTTTGTGCTAACCAACAAACAAACAAACAAACCAACAGACATGGCAAAAACAATATGTCCCCCAGTATAGACTTGGGGACATAAAAATGAGACTCGCTGTTCAAACGCTGAATATATTCAAGTTTAAAAACAACTGTTCAAACGGATGTGATTAAAATTCCGAAACATATTTAGCCTACGCCTTTATCCTTTATAAAAAAATCAGGCGTTTTTACAGCATGTGCAACATTTGTCAAGCCTAACAACCTACATCCTGTAATGAAATCTCAACATCAAATTGAAAGCCCAACAGTTACTGACATTTAAATGTTTTATTATTTTCCGGATGAAAGTTTCTAACGTATGAAGATAAAAAAATAATATGATTTATAGTATACCTTAAACTGAAATACAAGCTAGGTAACAAAATCTTCTTATATTTTTGCAGACAATTGTGCTGGTAATACACTTGTTTACATTGACAGCATAACTTTTGTATTGATTTCGAGCTTAATGCTAAATGTCTCTACCATACAAACATATAAAGCTACAATCTGTGCATGGTTGCGTAGTTTCAGGAAATCGAGTAAAACATCATATCAATGAAATCATGTGTGTGTGTGTGTGTTTCTTTTATAATCAATCGGTACATACTCCTTTAAGTACATGTTCAGTATCGACCTGAGCTCCAAATAACAGAAAGGTGAAGGTGCCAATATGTAACAATCATTTTTTCTTTCCAGAACTTTGTATTGAACTTGAACTCAATCTCGCGTTGCGATGAATGATTTCAAAATAAACCTAATTTAGAATATGTGTCGCTCAAAATACCAGATAGTGTATGTCAAGGTAAATTCGTGACGTTGAAGGTTAAACAAATGGCTGGTCCAAGCTCTTACTGTTCCATTCAATGCGTTGCTTATGCAATATAATCGTTGAACTTATAATACTCTTTTCTTTAAAATGCTTAATAGATTTTAACCATAAATAAAAATAATTATTTCACCAGACTGAAACTTTTGATGCGCACATTCCCAATACGTTTCAGACGAGTCGTTAAAATTAAAACAACATTAACAATAAAAAAAAATCTCCAAAATGCACACGTTAATGTAAAAGCGTCATTACAAAACATCAAATGCATGGAAACGACACTATGCAATTGCAATGCGATGGCTATCATTAAAAACAAATTAAATGTTTTACATCCTAGTTTATTGAAGAATAATCTAATTCGTTTACTTTTAATGAATTCAAATTGCCGATACCAGGCACGAACAGTTCCAAGCTCATTAAAATAAATCCTGACATCCAATCAAATAGTTGTTGTTGTTAGGCGGATATTATAGAAGCGTCAGACTGGATTTAATTTGACATAGGATTGCTGTATCGCTCAATAACGATGGATTCTTCAAATACAAGTTATCAAAGAACTAAGTGTTCTCGAGTACAATATGATTGCATGCATATTTCTCGGGCAAAGTTTAAGTTTCACTTAAATTCTGCGATACGTGCTAAAATTATTAGCACGCCGATATAAGAAAGTCATGTCCTTCATACTCAAAATGCTTACATAAATAAATGGTATGGTTTAACCAAATTTTACGACAATGAATGATAAATACAGCAATTTTAATGTACACAGAATGAATAACATATGAGTAAATTGCATTTTACTTCGGTACGTGTTTCCAAAGTTTATTTCAATTAAGTGACGGTTTAAGTTAATGGCAATTTATCCGATGCAAACTATTGGATAATTTCCGAAATGAAAAATTGACAAAAGTTGTCATTACTAAACAAACTTTAAATATCCGTTTTCTCTTTGTTCAGATATAATGCTTTTCAAGTATAAACACATTAAAACAAATAGAGGGTGATAACACATATATGTGTCGTGTTCTGAGAAAACTGGCAAAATGCTTCTGCGTAAATTGTCATCCCAGATTAGCCTGTGCAGTCCGCACAGGCTAATCAGGGACGATAATTTCCGCTTTTTTGGATTTTTTCGTTTAAATGATGTCTCTTCTTAGCGAAAATCCAGTTCAGGCGGAAAGTGTCGTCCCGGATTAGCCTGTGCAGACTGCACAGGTTAATCTGGGATGACACTTTACGCACAAGCATTTTGCCCAGTTTTCTCAGAACACGCCACATATATTTGCCTCATGACCGCAATGACAACATATACATTAGTACGTTCAACTGGATATTCTTTGTTGTTAGCGTGTACATGTATGTGAACGTATATGCAACGACTTTTATAGTGCAGTACATACGTATTACTTAATCGTCCCGAAGAATATACTTTCGGAATGGTTTTGTATTTCATTTATATCATTATGTAGAATGAATAGACGCGCCAGGTTTCACTAGAAACTAATTGTACTTTGATAATTACTAATATCAAATGTATTAATGTTCATTGATAAAACTCTGCTTACATGAATGATATACCTCTTTAATTTCTATAACAGTTGGCACCTCTGTGCCGTGACTAATTAGAATAACATGCACAGTTGACATGATAACGCTGCGAACTTGTGTCGATACGTTCAAGATAACCGAGTAATGTTGCCACACTGCAAGTGGTTGAATACCGGGGTCACGCTGGTCTTCAAAGCAATACCATTGTTTTTTCAAAATGTGTTGAATTAATTAGTTTTGTGCAATATCCACACTGTCAATTAACCGCAAAAAGCAACTCAGCTCTGAAATGCCCGTCCCACAGGACGTTTAATTTGCCCCGCCCTTATAAAGCGGATAAGCAACCTTCTGTTTGCAAAACGCTCCAGATCTATCGAAATGAGTCCTATTGATGTTTGTGATGAAGCATGCAGATTGTTTGTAGTGTGTGTCAGTCTTGATTTATTTTGACTTGTTGGTACGACTTTGACTCTTGTATGTCAGTCTTGATTCATTGTGACTTGTTATTACGACATTGACTCTTGATGAGATTTTATAAGTTTTGCTTCCGCGCATGTTTTGTCTATACATGTACTTTGTTTACTGCCCGCGGTTTGTCTTCTTCACCCTTCTGTAGGTAAAATTCAGACAAATTGGGAATTTATAATAAAAATATTTATTCCATGTCATTGAAAATGCATCCATAGCAAGAGTATCACATTTAAACTCATGAAACTGTGAAAAAAGTAATAATAAACAATTTTATTTGTGTTGATAATATCTCATTTTTAATAACAAGCGATGGAAAATTAATGCGCCAACCCATACATGTCTCGTAATAGATTGATAAGTGACTAAATCAGTCGGATGAGTTACTATAATTATACTATTTTTATAAGTAAAAATTTAAATGCATAGGCGACGTGGAATCCATCGTTACATTGCGCCAATCCATACATGTAATTATGAGTTAAATATGTGTTTTGAGTAAGTATAATTATCTTTGTTTTCAAAGTATCTATAAACATGCGAATGCGGAAGCGACGTGGAATAAAGCAAAGGCTATTGGGGATGCATTTCTCCGATTTATGGGAAGGCAGGTGGTCTGACATTCCAAAAACGAAATGACTGCCTTAACAAAGCTGGAAACTTCTTTTACAACAAACATTACTTCACAATAATCGTAAAGTCTCCCCAAGCATAATACAAGTCCCGAAAACGCTAACATTATAAAACTTATGGAAGAATGAAAATCTAAAAATAAAGTAGAGCCCGTGGGATAAATAACGACTGATTCCTCACAACTACATAACTGTCACGTTCAAATCCGTAAACATGCCAACTCAAATATTAGGATTAAACTAAAGCCCTCTCTGCACGCTAGTACCAGGTGCGCGAAATGCCAAATGTGTGGTCACGCCGCGAAAACGATCAAGAATACTGCCAGATGCCCCAATTTCGCAGGAAATCACACCCATGGCACGTGTCAATTGGACGCTTACAAAGGTCAGCAAAGGTGAAAAGCTTGGTTAACAGCTACGCCGAAAAACTAACAAACTAATTATTAAATAAAAAATATAATTATTTCGCTCGCACGCTCTTTTTTTTTTTGGGGGGGGGNTTGATTAACAGCTGGCGAGTGGCCCATTGGTTGATCCGTTACTTTGATTAACAGCTGGCGAGTAGCCCATTGATTGATCCGTTACTTTGATTAACAGCTGGCGAGTGGCCCATTGGCTGATCCGTTACTTTGATTAACAGCTGGCGAGTGGCCCATTGGTTGATCCGTTACTTTGATTAACAGCTGGCGAGTGGCCAATTGGTTGATCCGTTACTTTGATTTACAGCTGGCTAGTGGCCCATTGGCTGATCCGTTACTTTGATTAACAGCTGGCGAGTGGCCCATTGGTTGATGCCTAAGCGTTGTTCTGAGACAGGGCTTTAGACATTTCAAAATAACATTTTGTCATATGCCAATGATAAAAGGAATAACTGTTATAGTTACCATCCCGGTATGGTCAGATATATGATCAGAGGAACATTGGAGTTGTGCAATGGTTGAATAATGTTATCGTTTGCAATGCAAACGAAGTTAGGGTTTGCGTTTTACGTGTTTACTAGCAATAATCAGTTGTTACCCTAAACAGACTTCATAGATACAAATGTTAAATTCATGTGTATGCCGTTCAACGCCTTCATTTTTCTCGTTCCCTCGACATACTAACTCGAAGGGTCTAGTTACTAACTCGTGGGAGTTACTTACCTACTAAGTCGGTCGGTCATCATATAATCTTTTATTATATTTACTTCGTATATTCACAAAATAAAGGCGCACTAACAGAGTGATACTCATTTTCTATTTCAGTTGTGTTACATCTATAACATTTTCGCTCGTTTTTGGGATATGTGTATGTCTACCAGATTCAATGTTTAAAATATTTGGTGGTTGCCTTAGTTTTGATAAATACATCTATTTATAGTTTTTAACTATTTTCAGGTAATCAAATAATTTAACTCGTGATTTTAATAATGTATAATGTTAACGAAACTTTACATTTTAATCACTTCTCTCCAAATCTGAAAACATGCAAAAAAATCTAGTTCTGAAAATTTGAAAAATTAAAGTAATATTTTTACAGGTTCATGATATAACCCTACACTGGAAGAATCAGCATTATGACGCAAGTGTTTAAACATTGATAACCAAACATCTCACCCTTTAAACATCGCGTCGCATGCATATTAGTGTACTGTGTAAAATGATATTTGATTATTTAGAAGTCTACAACTTTATTGAGTATTATATAAATTTATATAACGTATTATATACAACAGATATAGTCAACGCTCCCCGAACGCTGCTGAATTTGAAACACTTATTTTATCATCAATTAATATTGTCAACAATATGTGCTCTTCCAATATCCTACGGCGTTCCCAAAGAACATAAGCAACAAATGAATCAAACAGAATGAATATACTTTTCACAGGGACATGTATGTCTTTCGTATCTTAAACGAATAATCCCATAATCGTTGAAACCCTATCGGACAGAGCGTGAGTGTTTTGCACAAACGATCCACCACATTACAATATACTCCCAACATCATTGACATAATTGTCTTTTGCTAGTGGCTGATAAGTACAGTATATTCGGTTGATAGAAGTAACCCGGTACTGAGCGAAATTGATATTTGCGTCAATGCAACGAAATCAACGTGTTTTACAAGTCTGCTTCACAGACACCTGAATGGGCAAAGGGCAGTCATCATCATCAGGCCATATGCATATCACATTCAGACCGTTAATAAGAAAATGTTATGTATAATTAAAACAAAGCATGAAATAGTTTTCGTAAAAGTATGTATTGTAAATAAAGATAACATATACGTTACGTTATCGATTTTCAGTTGAGTTAAGTGAATACAGCCGAGTACATCCGTATTTTGTCTATGCCTTTCGTTCATTGTTTTACATATGCATGTATAACACACTAATTTTTTATTCATTATTAATACAAATGCTGATAATGAAAACATATTAAAAGTCACAAACGACAGCGAAAATAATGGGCATAGGAAGCTTTTGAAACGTTTTTAAAATGCAACTGTCAAAAGGGCGATATGAAAGAAAAAAAGATCACCGCTTAACAAGAATGTTCACGACAATGATTATTACTTGAATCAACTTACAAGTATACGTATGTGGTGTTCTTAAATACATCGAAATTATAAAGTAATTCTAATTTACCTACGACACTTTGTACCAAGGATATTAGTGAACTGTTGGCTACTTCTTAACGCTGAAATATTTTTTTTTTGTTAAGTTAGATTTTTCGCCGTTTTCAACAGTATTTCAGTCATGTCTCGGCGATCAGTTTACCAGCTCACGTTTTTCAAAGGATTGCTGATTAACCAATACCAGGTGCACATTCTTGTGCCAATAACTGGTAACTGCTCTACTTGAATCAGAGGTTGGGGAGAATGGCCGTAGAAATGAGTTTATAAACATCCCCACACAAGTGATGTGATCGGGCCCAGGATCGAACCCTCGATCCATAAAACATAACTATTATTGTGGACGATCATTGTGCATTGTAAGCTAATGTAAGCAATCTTCAAACACAAATGTATTCACTTCGTAGTTCCTGATTAACTATCCGTAAAGGTATTGTGCACTTCATATTTAACTCTTTAAGCAAAGTTCCCATGGTACTTAAAAGTGTACCACATGTGCTTCAATGCAAACGTCATGTTGGTACATTTTCACTCTAAGCTGGCGACAAAGGAACGAACGGACATAAGTATAGACGGACGGTAGTAATTATACGTATGGATAGTTATGTGGATAGCTTCCGTCATGTGAATGTTTATGTGTCTTAAACATTTATTGTTGATTCTATTTTTCACAAAGCCTTCAATATTTCTGTGCATAGCAAATGCCGTCAAGACAAGGGGCACAACTTGAAAACATATGCAATGAAAGTTAGTCAGAATAATCTCTCTTTTGAAAATGTTCAACAGAAACTACCGTGGCAAACGCGTAGCGATCCTTACTCGTTGACTCGCCCATGTAAACAGGAACAATGAGTTTCAAAAATAAAATGCCCTTAACTTCGAAACACTAATAAAGCTTAGTTCAAATGTGGATAAAAGGTCAACATTGCTGTCTAATTGCAGACACTGAAGCAACAAATTGGGAGTTACTTTTTTTTCTTTCATATAGCATACTGTATTCTATACTAGTATTTATAACATTTAATAAATTCCGATACTGGTTAGCTTAAGATTGCAACTTGCTTTGAAGATTTAATGTTTTGAAAACTCATAACAAATCTATATTTTATAAAGATATAAAGATGAACTTCAAAAGAACTTAAAATTGTGGTTAAATAACTAAACGCCAACGCATGAGCAACCCTAAATATTAAAATGACACTACAGAAGATGTAAGGGTTTACATAATATATGCAAATACTATATATGTAAATTCTCTCGCAGCCATGGGAATTAGACTAAATGTGAAAAACAATTTTCAAAATATTAATTATTTACTTTTTATAACACTTCCAAATGCAGTTGAAGCCAGACGTCGCTTGATACATAAATAAAACCTTGACAAAGTGACCTATATACGCTTCGTTGCATAGTAATTGGAAATACGTTTAATCTGTAGAACAGATTTCTTAAAAGACGCGGCACTATGTGCTCACTATGTGCAATAAAATGATTTTTTATAAAAAACCTTATTTTATCTTAAATTAATGATTGCTTTCATAACGCTGGTGGTATTTAACGTCGTGATGTGGCAGATTTTGATAGAACCAAATAGATGATTCTTGAAAGAAAAGAATCGATCATTAGAGCCACAACACGCTCTCACAGAATTTCAGATTGGTTCAAAAACTATAAACTCTTCCTTTAGGCACAGTAGAAGCTTCACTTTGCGTAAGTCACGGGTAGTTTTTTAACAAGAACTAACAAAGTTTGAGGACAAACACTGGGGCAGATTACTACTTGTTCGCTTGCGAATAACGAATGTTAATACTTCAAAAACGAAGTTCCGTTTTAAGTGAGTAGTGTTTGTGTATTGTTTAAGTTGTTCATGTTGATATTGAATTCAATGTTAAGAACATTTGATCTTTAAAGAGCCTTATGATCGAAGCTTACACAACAATCAAACAAAAAAAGAAACAACTTAAGCATTATGTTGCGGAGAAATAAAATTTATGCTTAATAGTGCGACAACAATACGTCATAGTAACGTGGTCAAACTGTGAAAGAATTATGCAATCGCATGGTTTCTTTTACGCGGAGTGACGAAATACTTAAAACAAATGCAAAATAAAAAGGTAGTTTTTTTATTTGCTTTCCACACATAATCAACTTTTGAGAAACATTCGCGTTAGCAAGTAGAATAATATGTAATAGATCGTCTGTTTATTTAAGGATACTTAAAATTAAGAATCGGAGGTTATAAATAGGTCAGCTATAAGCAAACTACTCGCATGGATTACCTCCTCTAACTGTTAACAGCGAGTTACGCTTAAATCAGTCAACTCTCTCTACGGATATAAAAGGTTTACAAAGGAACTTATTTGTAAAGGTTTAATAAGAATCACTCCAGTTTGAAAAGTACATTATTCACCCAAAGAATCGCATGAGTGTGTGTGTATAATTTATCAGAAAAGAACAGAACATAAATCTATTACACATAAACTTTACAGTTTCTAGTGTTAAACAAAATGATTATACAAAATACATAAATATATAATATATGTTTAATTTATCGACATTGTTAATGGCGGTAATTAATCTCTTCTTATAAAAACAAAGGATATCTTCAGCTTCACAAGCAGCAGAAAAAGTGTTTTAATTTAAGCAAAATAAAAAAAAATCAACATAATTAGTCACGAACTTAAAAAACAAATACCCGGTATACAAACAAATATAACAAACAGTGAATTTATAATATATTATCATTTATTTTTGAATATCTTTGTCTATATGAAGGGTTGATCATAAACACTGTTCTAAAATTTTATTGATAAATGCCTTTTTTATGACAGACGTATATTCGGTGAATGTATTATTCGCGTACAGTTCTCAATTATCGGTTAGATGACTACAATAGGACATCGGGCATACCTCTACAGAATGCATGCGGAGCAACACATTCAAAGGACTGTGTTTGTATACATGTTCAATACCTATGGTCGTTGTTCTTGTCCACGAGTATTAATCAATTCTGATTTGAGCAACACTATTAAGATCAGACAAATTTAATAACGATTGACTTACGCGAACATTGGGTTGTCAATTAGGCGACTCAAGTTGTTATAACCATTTGATAAATGAACGATATTTTATATTAAAATATGTACAAAGTGTACTTAAACAAAATTTACTAAGCGGCAATTGAATTATTAAATAATCATTAAATTATTAAGCACGAAGGAGAGACAACGACTGCAGCAATGACGGCACCATGACAAAAGATCAAGGAGGAGAAGAAGTGGCCCAATGAGTGGACCCAGACTCTGGTCATCCCTATATACCGAAAAAGGGCAACCTCAACAGTCATCCCAGCAAAGTCATGCTATGCATCATCCTCAATCGATTGAAAGGTAAGGACGAGGAACTACTGGCCGAAGAGCAGGTTGGATTCAGAGCTGGGCGGAGCAAAGTGGAACAGATCATCAACTCCATAGTCATCATTGAGAAACACCAGCAACACCAACGTAAGCTCGTTTGCAACGTCATCGACGTTAAGAAAACTTTCAACCGCGCGTGGCATGAAGGCCTATGGCATGTTATTATGGGATTCAACATTGACGAAGGGCTTGTGCAAGTCATCCAAGAACTCTACGGAAACGCCAACAGCGCATTACTTCTCAATGGACAGCAGGGGGTCTTCTTCAGGACATCAGTGGGCGTCCGTCAGGGATTTCTGCTCTCTCCCGTCCTGTTTAACCTTTTCCTTGAGAAGATAATGCAGGAGACTCTCCGTGACCACCATACCTCTATCTCCATCGGTAGAATACCCATCTCCAACCTGATATTCGCTGGTGACATTGACCTCATGGGTGGCACCATCAGTGACCTGCAATATTTCACCCACATACTCTATGAAAGAGCATGAGCATACGGGATGGGGGTCAGCACGGAGAAGTCGAAGATCATGTTGAACAGAACGACCAACTCCAGTGCAGACCTCACCATGAACGGCGAGAAGCTGGAAGAAGTGACCAGATTCAAGTACTTGGGAGCAACTAAGGATGGTACGAGTACCGCTGAGTTCCTAATAAGAATTTTAACGGCGACCGTAGCGATTGCCAGACTGAGCAGGTTCCGGATAAGTAGTTTCATCAGCTTCACCACCAAGTACATGCTCTTCAAGTCCCTCGTAGTCTCCATCCTACTGTACGACCGCGAGACCTGTGCGTTTCACGCGGACACAGAATGCATGATACAGGCCTTTGGACACAAATGTCTTCAAAGTCTAATCCGCATCTCCCACATGGAGCACAAGACCAACGAGTACGTCCGGAACATGACTACAACACTTGTTGGCCCAAGAGCCCCTACTGGCGACCGTCAAACGACGAAAGCTGACTTGTTTGGACACGTCACCAGGCACGACTCTCTGTGCAAGACTGTTCTCCAGGGAACGGTTGAGACCAGGTGGTAGTGGTGGTATTGGTGGTGGTGGTGGTGGTGGTGGTAGTGGCGGCGGTGGTGCTGGTGATGATGATGATGATGATGGTGGTGATGATGATGATGATGATGATGATGATGATGATGATGATGATGATGATATTGGTGATGATGGTGGTGATGATGGTGGTGTTGAT
>VMBQ01001306.1:0-188299 GCA_007657795.1 Dreissena rostriformis | reverse complement strand
TGGACTTGTGGTCCTTCGTATTGTGTTGATGGCCATTTTTCACACCGTGTTGGTTTTCTGTGTAACATACTTAGCTTTCATTTTGTCTGATGATATAAATTTGATATTAATGTGTTTTTTCCTCCCTGAAACCTGGGTCTTGAGACGAAATTTATCAAATTTTAGTGGATAGTTACAAAGTTATATTTTATGATCATAAATATGTTTTGGCAGCCATTTTGGACGCTGTGTTTGATTTGTGTGTAATATAATAAACTTTAACAATGTCTGATGATCTTAATGTGTTCATTGTCCCCTGAAACCTATGTATAGACACCAAAATCGTCAAATTTGAGTGAATACTAACATAGTTATGATCATTAATATGTTTTAACGGCCATCTTGGCGGCAATTTTGGACGCCATGTTGGACTTCTGTGTAACATAATTAACTTACACTTTGTCTTATGATTTGTAAGAACTACAAAACATGTAAAACAATTTAGTTGCATATATAAATGTTTAACATTAGTAAAACTTTGATTTTAAAATATAAACTATAATGTGTTCTCTTTTTTTCTCAAAAATTTAAAATGTATAAAGATGTAAGAGGTAGTATTACATATATATACAGTATACTAAAGTTACATATTTTGATAAGAAGGATAAAGGAATGACTTTAACAAAAAAACATGAATGTAAAAAGTATAATAATAAAACAATGCAAAAATAATAATAAACATTTCTAAATTACTACTACTGAAAAAAATAAACATTTCTAATACACTACTACTGGAAAAAAAGGAATACAAACACAATATTGCGATGTTGGTTGTAGTGATGGTTTCGGTGTTGGTTGTGGGGATGGTGGCAATGGTTGTGGGGATGGTGGCGATGGTTGTGGGGATGGTGGCGATGGTTGTGGGGATGGTGGCGATGGTTTTCGGGATGATGGTGGGGTGGCTGCGGTGATGGTTGCGGTGTTTGTTGTTGTGATGATGTTGTAGATGGTTGTGGAGAGGAGGGTAGGGGGACATTTCTATATTTTCTGTGCCCGGTCTTGGTCTTATTGCTATCCTTGCAATCCCTAGCACCACCAGCAAACCAACCAAGAATGTCACGGTTATCGTGATGAAAACCACTTTAGTAATGTTATCTAAAATGAAATAATTATAAAACATGTTATGTTTAAATCAGATTTACCCGTGGTTTTATATTGGTTTAATATCCTTAACACTTATAGCTTTAAACACACTTTTTTAAAATTACTGATTTAGTAGCAGTGTTATTGAACACCATTATGGAACATCAATATGTCTACTGTTTAAAAAGATTGGATATTTCAATACAGACCAATTATTTAGATAATAAAAAGTGTATGCAAATAATTTACAATAACGGTTTATAATTAAATGAATGCCTTTACCTGATGATGTCATGGTTGTGGATGAAGATGTTGTTGGAGTCTCAGATGTGGTTGGAGCCTCAGTTGCTGTTTGAATTTCAGTTGTAGTTGGAGCCTCAGTTGTTGTTGGAGTCTCAGTTGTTGTTCGAGCCTCAGTTGTTGTTGTTGAAGTCTCAGTTGTGGTTGGAGCCTCAGTTGTTGTTGGAGTCTCAGTTGTGGTTGTTGTGGCTGGAGTCTCAGTTGCTGTACATGGCTGTAACAAATATAAACTAAATATTATACACACTTACCTACCTGACTTATAATAGACTCAAAAGAGGGTTTAAATTGAACTCATAAGTAAAAACAAAGAAATACAATACATGTTTATATTGAATATTTAAAACAATCTTCTCTGAAACCACACGTTTTAGAGCATTGGTATTTGGCATGAACAATGGTGTAGTGGACCTCTTACAAGTTTGTTCAATATATTCTGCTGGTGTCTGCAAAGTTTGTTTTGGTGTTCAATATGCTACTGACCTTTTCATTAAAATGTCTTGTGTTGCTCTGCGCAAGAATAGAGCACTTGATATCTCTGTTTTGTTGATAGGATTTGGATTTTGCATGTTATGATGTTGCATTGAATGTACAGGCGTTAACGAGACTCAACCATGTCCACCATAACTAAGCTGCGGATGTTGGATGAAGCCAGTAGTATCCTGGACAAGGGCATCGTTAGCCGATTGCAGAAGTCTCCATTAGTAAAGATAACTGGTGACAACTTGGATATTTACATTAGAACAGGCCAGAAATCACTAGAGAAGTCAAATAGAGACCATCATCTGTTTGCCTCTAATGTACTGTTCAACAGGGTACAGTAGCTGGATTTTTTTCTACCATAGTTACATCGTGTATATATCCTGTTCATTCAGATAAAAATCCAGCAAGTTTGGCTTCAATTCATCTTATGTAACCCTCATATTTGGAAACAAAAATACCAAAAAGATGCATCAAAAGAGTTGTATTATTATGTGACTTAATGCCATGAACATTACCATTAAAATGATAACAGGTGCTTGCAAAGTTACATGCGCCGGGAGCGGGAATCGAAACCGATCGCCTAGGTGAGAAGCGATTATGCCAACAACTGCGCTAGCCCAGAACAATGTTTGAAGTTTTCTTTATTGATTTTCCACGATTTATTTTTTGGATATGTTTGCTTCATAACAGAAAATATCCAGTTTTGTATAAAACAACGCTTATTATGCCCCGCCGAAGGTGAAGGTATATTGTTTTGGCGTTGTCCGTCCTTCCGTCCGTCTGTCAAACTGTTCTGTCCGGAGCTGTGCTCGGTAACTATTGAATGCAATTTCATGAAACTTGAAGTAACATTAAAGTGATATTAGACGCATCTTACAGTTTATGGGTGTCTATCGCAACCGTTGTTTATTTTTGATGTTTTCACTTCATATTCACATATTTGTAAATGCAACATCAACATACTAAAACAATATCCCGGAAAGAGAAAAATAATGCATTTGAATATCAACCGTACTTTCGTTTTGACAACTGACAAAAGAAATGATTCGATGTACGATGCGAATCTAAATTTAGATTTAGTGCATATTGTTTCATACGATACGAAGACATAATTTTGTTTTACGGATCTTTTAACTTCTTGCAACGATATGTATCATACGACACACGAACACTAACTCCGATCCTAATAAAAAAAAATCGGCTTAGAGGACTGAGACAGTCATGTAAAATATCGAATATAATATATATATTTTATGAACAACTGGTAACAAGATGAGTTGCAGATAATTGGTCAATTACCACATTTTAACTAACTTTGTTGACATGTTAATTCTTTTTAGCTCAATTCAACAGTGAAAAATGCGTCTTATATCCCTTTAAAGCGGGACTGTACGATTTTGTCAAATATTTATGATTTTTTTTTAAATGTGTTAAAAATTAGTATACATATATTTCAATATAAATTAAAATAAAAGTTAAGAAGAACATGTGTCGAAAAATGCGAAATTAGCCAGATATTTAAATCTGAAATCTTAAATGACTGGAAGTCAAATAAGCCAGTGTGTATATCATGCATGTACAATGTGAATCTAAATTTAGTTTTAGTGCAGATTCGTTCATACGACACAAAGACACAATTTTGTTTCCTTACAAATACGAGTAAAAGTGTCGGCATCGGGTTTAACCAGCGCTAACTTGTCTTTGCTGCATTTTATGAAATTCGTCTTCAAAGTATAATTTTTATTGCCTATTTTGAGTCATCGTAACATAATTTAATCAATATATTAAAATTTAACACATGTAAAAATCGTCCAGTCCCGCTTTGTATTCATAATTTTGTCAACAATTTATGAATTTATATTAAATGTGTAAAAACTTATTATACATATATTTCAATATAAATTAAAAAAAGTTAAGAAGAACATGTGTCGAAAAATGCGGAATAAGCCAGATATTCAAATCTGAAATCGAAAATGTTTTCCAGTGGAATTACCCAGCATGTATATCATTCATGTACAATGTGAATCTAAATTTAGTTTTAGTGCAGATTAGTTCATACGACACAAAGACACAATTTTGTTTCCAATCAAATACGAGTGAAAGTGTCGGCATCGGCTTAAACCAGCACTAACTTGTCTTTGCTCCATTATGAAATTCGTCTTCAATGTATATTTATTCTTGCATATTTTGTGTTATGGTTACATATTTTTTATCAATATATTACAATTTAACACATATAAAAGTCGTGCATACTCACTTTAAGGTCTTATTATGGCGTTAAAATACAACCAGCTTATAATTCCTAATCTGGAATACCAAACTAACTGAATATATGTCAGCTAGTAGCTGACAGCTGCATTTCTTGAATCAGATGTAAGTGGTGAATGGCTTTACATGTTGTTGATAGCGAAAATTGCAATTGTCTGAATTTAACTTACAATTGTGCTCTACCAGCTGATGCAACTTAATTGTTTAAATTGCAATATTAATATTTACTGCAGCGATAAAAATACACAGAACACAAAAAAACAATGTGTACCTATTGGTCCGGTGTCGTTTCCTTTGAGCCCTTAATGGACAACCTTTTGGATACAGGAGAGTACCTGTTACAAAATAGTATCTGTTACAAAATGAATTCCAACAAATGATAATTTCAAAAGATTAAACAAACAATGGTCGGGTAATACTCACATGTTTCAAACATTAAATTATGTAAATTATGTAAAAAAAGGGATAAAATATCAATCCTTTTCGATAAAATACAAAACTATTTAAAAAAAACGTTTATTATTAAATTCTTGTCTTAGAGAATATTGCATCAGTTTTATCAGATGAGCATAATAATTTGTTTTCGTGTTATTTATATCATACATTCATCATGTGTCTTATAAGTAACTGGAGTATCTGGTTTATCTCTATAAATCAGCGTGCAGTATATTTTTTGTATTAACAAAGATTAAGACTTAATGTTGCTTCAGTATTCTTGAACAAAACTTTAACTTTAGCACTTTTTTATTTACATTTCATAAAAACTTGCAAATCTTTTCTTGTACAGTAGTAAGACCCTGTAGAGCCTCCCCACCAAGTGATATTTATTATAGCATATGTTGAATAGTAATATTTAACAAAATAATAATTCATAACTTGGGTGAATTGTTTAGTGATACTCAAGTAAATGTGAGTATCTACATGAGGGTGAAACCACCGTTTTTGGCACACAGTATTCAGGTGAATTTAATACTGTACACAAGGTCCAGTACCCAGTACGCAATAAAAGTGAATTTGTGTATGCAGAGCTTTAAACCATCATTACAACTATTATTATCATTTTCTACTATTTAAACAACAACTAAAACCTCACACTAATGCATTTTGCAAAATTAAAATAAAGCAGTACATTTTGGGGAGGGATGTTTCATCCTTATAATGTTCAATATTACTACTTAAAATTACTACTTTAATTTACCTTCAGTTGCTTCTATTTACTCTTGAGGTATTCAATAGACCTCCCATTGCCTCCCACAGCATTAATGCTACATGAACAAAACAATAATTCATGACAGCTCATATAAATCCATCATATCAATGTTTTACACAGACAAGTTCTTCCGATCAACTGAGTGAAATTTACAGTTTTTAAAACATATCTCATGAAATATTAACTACCGGTACAAACCAAAATTTAAAATAATTCCTTAAATTCCAAAATCTAGATATAGTTTTTTTTTATTACTTCAAGGTAACATTAAATTGTATTATTCAAAACTCGTTAAAAGTACAATAAGTTGCTATTTACGGTACTCGATGCAACCCAAGCTGCACACATTACCTGAACAAACTTCGAATACAGGATCTCCGAGTGGCCAGTTGACAGCTGTCAACTGAATAAACTCGCATGAAACAATACTTACGATTTTTAAATTTCACCAAACTTTCTTTCTTTCTCCTCATGTGTTTTTTTGCTTTAAAACTTTCCAAATAAAACCTCTCTATTTTCTACATAACCGTCTACCAGAATTTCTGTTTCCTCTCGAGTCCAATTGCAAGTGCGCGACTCCATTTTAATGTTAGTTCGTCTGACAGTCGCACGCGTAAATGACGTCACGATTTTAGGAACAAGCAAATTCGTTGAATTGATATCCCCCGCCAATTGAAAGCTTTGTTACAGAAAACAGCATTTTTTTCATGATACAAAGGGCCATAACTCCGTTATTAATAGATGGTGGACAACGCCAAAACAATATCCCTCCGCCTTTGGCGGGGGATAATAAGTGGTGTTTATCCCATTTAAAATTGCAACCGCACTGATGAAACGCATTTAGTCGAGAGTTACAAATTGATGAGAAAAACTTGCAAAGATCAAACGGCCCCCTGTGGTTCTTTCTCCTGGCAAAAAAGCTGGACGTGGTTCAACATGTCAGGCCTAAATTAAAATAATTAAGTTTGTTTGCCCTTTACTGACCGACCCACTTTTTACCCCCCGACCCAAAAAATTTTATTGCGATTTCTGAAAACGTTTTTTTTTTTTTTTCGTTTTTTTCGCCGATCATAAAAGAGCCGACTTTGCGATATTCATTCGTGCGCGTATTAATATCCATGTCAATTCTTATCGCCCCTGACCGATCTAGGTCGCTCCGATGGTTGGATTTTCATATGCGTCTATCTTAGCGCAGTAATGCACGCGTTTATAAACGGCATCGCGATCGGCGGTTTTGCGTGAAAATGGCGTCTGCTAAGACGACAGATCTACTTACTTTTTGCTTTACGATAACCATAGAACAGGGAAAAGAAACAAAAAAGGTTGTCACATATAAAATATGTACTTGCAACGGCCAAGATTCGTGGCGGAATGTGTTGACAGATTTATTAAATGAAGTAGACGAAAAACACTTCAAAACCGACAAAGTCACAGTTNTGTCAGCCTCCACCGGGACTAAGCGTCCTCCCAACAAATCTGAAGCTGGAGCTAGTTTCACAGGTTTGTAGCATCTAGGTCTATAGAATGTTAACAGCTTTCAAAATTTCGAAAAATAGATAAAATTTAAAAAGATGAACTAGTTTTTTCCCCACCCAAGGGTACTGTCTTGTGGGCAATTTTGATGGTAATTATTTGTCTGGGTTTGAGATCACAGCGTATTTTTATATAAAACCTCGTTTACAATGACAGTCTGAAATCTTCACATGAATGCCTATATTAATCATCATTCTGGGATGAATTTAAGGATCATTTTGTTCTTACTGATTTGGACAAGGCCAAGGGAACGGTCCCCAGGCCAACATTTCTTTAAATAAATGTATTGATAATTATACCCCAGATACAAGGTATATGGAGGCTATATTGGATTCATGTGCGTCCGTCTGTCGGTCCGGCGGTCTGTAGACAAAAAATGTATCAGATCTTCACCAAACTTGGTCAGAAGTTGTATCTAAATGATGTCTAGGTCAATTTTAAATATGGGTCATGCCAGGTAAAAACTAGGTCACCGAAAGTTTGTCCGGACCATAACTATGTCATTTATCGTTAAATTTTAAAATGAGTTGGTACATTTGTTCACCATCATTGGACGGTGTGTCATGCGAAAGAATTATTTGACAGTGTATATAAAATGTGGCAAGTTTGCGGATACATTCTTGAATGAGGCATATTCTTACTTTTCAGCAAAGGACAGGTTGTACAACGACATCTGTGCGGACTTAACATCGGCTGGGGTGGCTTTTCCCAACTCGATGCCAGACAACGCAGTCCGAAAACATGTAGAAGTGATAGCAGGAGCCATGTGGTATATAGATGGGAACAAGGAAAAACTCAACGAGCGGGCCAAGCATGTTCCTAATACTACACCATTACCCACCAGGTACTCCTAGTATTTATAAAACAAACATGTACATGTATGTATTCTTGTATGTACAGATTTATATTGAACACTATCTTCAGTATTATTAAATATAATATTAAATTATAAATGTAGGGTAGGATTACATGAATACTTAAAATACAAGTACATGAAAATAGGTTGTTTGAAGGAATTTATTTTTTACCAGACCTGTTCCTAAGACTAGTTTTTAGTATTTAATAACATTCTCCCTAATAACAAATAGGGTAGACCCTGAAAAGAGGGCTCTAAGCTACAAGCTGTCTCAGTATGGTTTACATTGGGGGTTGTTCAGTTAATAAATATGAGAATTTAATTCAAATTCATTTGTTGAATTATAGTATGTACAAGTATATTTATACACGTAATTATATTAACATAATTACGTGTATATAAACTTGTACATACTATATGGACCTGGTTTTATCCTTAAATAGCCTTAATAGTGCTGAATTCAAGTATAGAGGATCTAGTAGACTTGTGTTTGCCTTAAGATTCAGGTTTCTTAGTTACAACAACAAAAAAATGAGTCATGAAAGTATTATTTCTGACAGGTATTAAAGTAATAATTACAAAGTTCAATGGTATATTCATGAATGAATATTCAGCACTTTAATATAAAAGGGTAAGATCACGTCTGAGCCTCAAGACTCTGAGAATACATGTCGTTGAAACTTATGGAATTTTAACTACATTTTCAGATTTTCAGACAAGTTCAACAACTACAACGATTGGAAGAAGAAACGACAAAAAGCACCCAGACTTGAAGTGCCTGACCTGAAGAAGCACAGTGGTGCAATTTTTAGACTGGTGTCCATGGGATTCACAAACAAGTGGGGTGACTACAGGGCTGAATTAGAGCAGGTGGCTTTAGCGTTAGATGGATACTCTACTTTTCTTGATGAATCATGTCAAATGCAGGCCAAACGACAGAAACTGACACACCCTATCAGACAAGTTGGTGAGCATTCAGAGATCCAACACAGGCCAGAAGTGGGCGAGATCCATCCAAGGTATACCAAGTTGGATAACACTCTTTGTGGCAAAGGGTTTTATGAATATGTAATTTTCAATGAAGAGAATCACAGTCCAAATGGGTCTTTTAAAGACTTCAATGAGAGGCATTTCTTCATGCAGAAGTTACAGCTCACAGTCCCAGTTGACATCTTGACGTACAGTCCGGGTGGTCAGCACTTAAACATTGTTCTTGTATGGAGAACTCCTGAAGGAGGAGGTGAACTGAATGAGTCCATGCAACTGTATCAAAAGATCAGGCCTCTACAGCCCCAATTTCACACAAGACAAATGAAAGTTGACTTCCGTACCAAGTACACCAATCTAGGAGGTTTCACAATACACGCAGCAGTACTGCGAAACATGTATGCAGACCTGACATTAGACGCGTCTTCCGATCAGAATCCCGCACTAGATGAAAGAATCAGACAGGCAATATTAGTNGTTTAACTTGGAATGCCCTTCCAGACTCTATTCAAGGTATAAATATTCACTTCAAATTCAAAAAAGAAGCCCAAAACACTTTCTTAACAAGCACCTTTTGGGTTGAGCATGGCCGACTGTGTTGTTTTTTTAAGTGTTTGGATATCATCAGTTTTTGTTGTTTGTTGTTGTTGTTTGTTTTTTGACGAGTTTATAAAAGCCAGTGCTCGCTCAAATTGTTAGTCGTATATACATTTCACGAACTCCAGATTTGCTAACATCATTATAAAATAATTTAATAACCCTTTAACATAAGGTTTATGTCCTTTAAGAAGCAGTAATTTAAAGGACTCCTTTGGAAATCAGCCGCAAGACTTCCAAGGGCTTTCCTGGCAGTACATGTCCGTATATCACACTACACTAAACTAATAGTTAGTTTAAATCTATTTATTCTAGCTCGATTGCATCGAAAGCCGTAGGCTTATATAAACGCTCTCGAGTCCGTTTCCTGGGACTAGAACCAGTACTTGGTGTCTTTGGGGGAGATCAAAGGAACGCTCCCAGTGGGGTTCGAACCCATGACCTCCCGATCGCTAGGCGGACACCATATCCTCTACGCCACGGCCGGCGATCTTAATAGTTATCAGTCTAAACTATCAAATTGATAAATGCAATAGAGCTCGAGTTCCATCTGAAGCACAGAACGTCAACATGTATCTCAAATTGTACCTCATGAAGTCAATTAAATCTGTGATATGTTTGTGCTCAATATATAAGTTTGTTTTAAGTTAATTTGTTTTAAACTTCTATGAAAATTGTAAATGTTATTGTTTGACATGTATGTGCCGAATAAACCTATCTATCTATCTATAACGTTGTTTGTTTATTTTGGTTCAATGGAAGTGACGTCATTGTTCTATGCAAAAAATGACGCCACTAACGACAGTGACGCGCTAGCGAAACATAGTAAAATAAAGTTCAAATTTAAATATACATGTACATGTATACACATACATGTGTATGTATCAGATCATGTCAGAATCGAAATAATGTCCTATTATGTTTGTTTATAGGGCAGAACACAATACTTTTGTTCATTCGATTATTCCCTGATGGTGTAATTCAAATCTATGTCTTTTTGTCCGATAAGCATTAATCCACCGAGATATATTGCTACACTAAACTTTAAAAAGTTGAAACATACTCAGTCAATTGTTTGTTTATTTATGGTCGCCTTTTTTTTTTGTTTCACTTTGCGTCACTGCCTTTGCTTCAAAGCGCTAACGTGTAATTCGTATCGTGCGTGTTATCCATCATATACATCAATGGTTTGACAAAAGCGTTCACTACTCTTAAAACCAAAAGAGCGGTTAATGCTACAAGAGCGGTTACTTCTTGTTGATCCCAATATGACAATTTTGAAGTGTGATGCGTTATCGCGATATAACGGATTGAGAACATTGTACTTGCACGATTTGTAATTCATTTCGTGCGACTTGTAATTAATACAATATTGATTGATATTAATCTCTTGCACTAGCCTGTATAATGAGTATAATCGCGTTATTGCTTTAAATTGAATACAAATTAAAATACTAGTCAATACATTGTAAACTTACTTAATGTTTAAAACAATCCGATAAAATCCTGCGTGAACGTTAACCCACTTTATTTTAACTACGTAATGAAATATTGAAAATAGTCATAAAAAATGTCCTTACTTTTTCTTACCAGCCTTACGATGGACTACTTTTTTTTAATTCTAATAAATTTTAATATAGTTTTATGCATGCCACGCCACTGTTCATTATAGTAAATCGTCGACAGAAGTAAAGATTAATAGCAGCAACTGTTATAAATACAGCTTCAAGTCGAAACTTCTCATCAACACTAAATGTTGAATTTAGCAATTTTGACAATATTAAAATGCCTAACCTGTTTAATATTATGCCTTTGGGGTCCCCTCAGTCGCCTTGGGCCAAGGTGACTACCAGAGAATGTCTGGTTGATATCAATTAAACCCAACAGAAATTTGAGCTGGTTAAATTGGAACAAACGTAATTAAAAAAAAAATCCTCGCTTTTTTTTCATCCGAGTCTGTGCTCAGTTATACTCAATTGTGTTTTTTATGCCACATTTCCAAAAGAACATTTTTCCTCTCGGGTCTCTCGACTCAAACCAAGACGGTCATAATCGTTATGCCTATTTGTTATGAAGTTAGCAACCTCAATACATTAATTGTAATCCACCGAAAATATTCAATGAAAGCGTGGAATAAAAGCTTAGTTTATTTTTTGGGTTTTATTTCGAAAACACATGCTTGGTGATGGGCTTAAAAGTTGTTTGTTTAATATGAATACGTTAAAGACGGCTCGTATTTAAATAAACAAAGAATAGACATATCAATAAATTAACACTACAACCAGCATACAACATCAGATGTTGAAGTAAACATTTCAAGAAAAAACAATTGACTGAATCGGTTCTAAAATTATGCAAAATAACTCAGGTCCGATAATTACGTCTACATCTGTAGTCAAGAAAAAACGTTTCAGTTTAGCGAATTATTGTAATAATGTTTATTATACTCAGTCCAGTTCTATTTACAAAACCACTTAACGTAACAATCATTCAAATCATTCCAATCACAAACACAATTGTTCCACGTTTAACATTTACAAGTAGCACTGCACAAAAATAAATCTTTTATACATACGTGCACACTCCAAACTACGATATGTGTCGTCTAGTTTCGCACTTACATTAAAAAATAATTGCAAAATTACGTTTGTGACCAGTTCGGTTTACTATTTGCGCGATTTCTGCGTGATTTATGAGGGATATTATTACAATTGTAACTCTCAATTGTTTACTCCAGAGCAATCAAAAACAATAATTTCAACGAGTGCATTCAACCCTTTAAGAATAGTCGTCTTTCAAACCCATGCATTAAAGGTTTTGATTACAGTTTAGTTTCATAAAAAACGTGTTTTAACGACAATATAAAAGCCTGTGTGGTGAAGTGGAAGCGCATGTGATTTTACTTCTAAAAGTCCCAGATTCGAACCCCAGAGAAGGCCTTTTTTCATTATATCGTTTTCGTTCTATTTGTAATTATTTCAGAATGTTACAAATATTATAGTTTTGTCAGTTAATTTAGTTAATGCCATGTTTCAAAAATACACAAATCTGTTAACAAGTCCCTTTAAATGAGTTTTTGACATATATGTTTAACATGTTCGTTGTCTACTAACCATTGAATGGTCGAATGCTTCGTGAGTTAAACAAACATATATCATGTCTTCACAATAGATTATGTTATTGAAGTACATTTTGAAATTCATTCATTATAATGTGTATGTATCCATTTTTAAATAGGAAGCACAATTAATATAACGATCTTTCTTGATTGTACTTTAACCATTTTCAACTGAAATACTTGATGCGCAAACGATACTTCCACGTTCTTCGTCGTGTCAGAGGTGCTATAAAATTGGTTTACAATATTTTATAACGTTTTGCTGCCTGTATAATATTACTGTGAGATGTAATTAAATACAAATTGTGTACATTGTTTCTGATTATTGTCATTCTTGGATATCATTTAAATATCCATTTGTACCACATAGTTTTTATGTTCAATATTTGATGGCACATGTGCGTGTAATAATGAAAACGTTGCACTCAGTAATGTCACATATCTACCACCTCTTAACCATATAATTCAGAAACCATACGTTTACAGTTTTACGACTGGACATTAACCTACGTTTAAGTTATACAGAGGAAGTCGTATGTTTGTGTCAAATATATTTTGATAAATCTATTGTCAAGGGACTCATAAAACTAAAGTGCAACGACAATCCTGAAATCTGCGAAACAGCTCCAATCTGTGTAAAAAAAAGTATTGATCGTGTGTTCATTTGTTCACTGGGTGTGTCATAGTAAGAGCGGACAGATTGAACAAGAAATATCTTTAAAAAAAAAGTTATACGGCGTTGATTGTGGTTGGAGTTGGTGAAAGGTAGAGTTAAATGAATGAAATCAAATATAGAATATGTCTTTTTTTGTGCAGTTCTTAGCTGCATTTCACGCAGTACGGAATGTTACGTGTAGTTTTCGCGGTTTATTTTACATGATTACATATTGCCTATCATATATCTATAGATACGAAAAAAAAAGAATGGAAGTGAAATTAAAACATGTTAGTCAACCGGCCACACGTGAAGTATCCGTACATATTTTAAATATTTATTAGCGCGTTCTTCGAACAAACCTGTTTAGTGGTTTGTCGGGCATTGCTATTTGATCCGATTATTAACAGTATCGGGAATCATCTCNTAATAAACTCATCCCATATCGAATTATTGAAATACGATAAAAAAATTAATTTTAAGAAATTGGTGCGTTTTAAAGTAACATATGTTGCATAAATTCCCTCAAAATATACATAAAACACTGTTCGGTTGATATACACGACACACTGAAATTACATGCATAAATAGGTTATCAAATTATATTGATATTGTTTTGGCGTTGTCCGTCCGTCCTTCCGGCACTTGTGTGTCCGGAGCTATATCTTGGAAGTGCTTTGGTGGATTTCATTGAAACGTGGTATGAGTATATATATGGATAAGAGGATGATGCAAGCCAAATGGCATTGTACACCATCTGTTAATAACGGAGTTATAGCCCTTTGTATCTTGAAAAAATGCTTTTTACTATAGGCACTTTTGTGTCCGGAGCCATATCTTGGAAATGCTTTGGCGGATTTCATTGAAACTTGGTATGAGTATATAAATGCATAAGAGGATGATGCACGCCAAATGGCATTGTTCACCGTCTGTATATAACGGAGTAATGGCCCTTTGTATCTTGAAAAAATGCTTTCTACTATAGGCACTTTTGTGACCGGAGCAATATCTTGGAAGTGCTTTGTCGGATTTCATTAAAACTTGGTATGAGTATATATATGCATAAGCGGATGATGCACGCCAAATGGCATTGTATACCATCTGTTCATTACGGAGTCATGGCCCTTTGTATCTCGAAAAAATGCTTTTTACTAAAAGCTTACAGCTGTCCGGAGCCATATCTTGAAAGTGCTTTGGCGTATTTTATTGAAACTTGGTATGAGTATATATATGCATAAGAGGATGATGCACGCCAAATGGCATTGTACACCATTTGTTAATAACGGAGTTTTACTTTGTTTTATGATAATATGCACTCACTCATATGTGACAATTGTCACATTCAACAACATTTCTGGGCATTTAATTATATGACAGACATAGTCTGCATTTTCTCAAGTACATAGTGATGTGAGGTACTTTACCTATAATAACCAAAAGAACCTTGATGCATATGTACAGGGGGGCTATTGGTGGACACATATGTGGTAGCATGATAAATAACATTAGATAGCGCCTCAACCGACAGCTATTTTGCTTAATGGGTATAAGACCTCAAAACGAAAACTAGAAAAGGGCCAAACAATTAATAAAATGAATGTTATCTCCGAACTTCTAAATACTTTTTCACATGAAATATTGATAAAATACTTGACGGGAAGTTATTAACATGTAACTTTAATGTAAAAACATAACCAAAACAAATACACTGATCAATTATACCTTCATCTGCAACAGCTTGTAACAGGGTTTGGGCTGCTGTGAAACGGCTCGTTTCATTTTCAGGATTTTCTGCAAGATGGAATTGATGATAAAAGTACAAATGTAAGGTCTTATTATGGCGGTAAAATACAAACAGCTTATAATTCCTAATATGGAATACCAAACTAACTGCACATATGTAAGCTAGTAGCTAACAGCTGCATTTCTTGAATCAGATGTAAGTGGTGAATGGCTTTACATGTTGTTGATAGCGAAAATTGCAATTGTGTGAATTTAACTTAGAATTGTGCTCTACCAGCTGATGCAACTTTATTGTTTAAATTGCAATATTGTTGTTTACTGCAGCGATAAAAATACACAGAAAACAAAACAAAAATGTGTACCTATTGGTCCGGTGTCGTTCCCTTTTAGCCTTTCCAGGATAACCTTTGGGACACAGGAGAGTACCTGTTACAAAGTAGTACCTATTACAAAATAAATTCCAACAAATGATAATTTCAAAAGATTAAAAAAACAATGGTCGGGTAATACCCACATGTTTCAAACATTACATTAAGTAAATTATATAAAAAATATATAAAATATCAATCCGTTTTGATAAAATATAAAACTATTTAAAAAAAATTATTATTAAATACTTGTCTTAGAGAACATGGCATCAGTTTTATCAGATGAGCATAATGATTTGTTTTGTTATTATTTATATCATACATTCATCATGTGTCTTATGAATAACTGGAGTATCTGGTTTATCTTAATAAATCATTGTGCAGTTTATTGTTTGTATTTACAAAGAATAAGACTTAATTTTGCTTCAGTACGCTTGAACAAAACTTTAATTTAAGCACATTTTTATTTACATTTCATAAAAACTTGCAAACCTTTTCTTGTACAGTTGTAAGACTCTGCACAGCCTGCCCACCTCCAGTCTTATGTTGTTCTTTTAGAGTTTTGCGGGCCTTAGCAACAGTCCGGCACTGAGAAAAAAGTATTATTAACAAGGGCTGTTTGTAAAACATGCATACCCCCAAATGGGCTGTCAGTTGTAGTGGCAGCCATTGTGTGACCTTGACCTTTGACCTATTGACCTGAAAATCAATAAGGGTCATCTGCTGGTCATGACAAATGTCCCTATGAAGTTTCGTGATACCAGGCCGAAGCGTTCTTGAGTTATCATCCGGAAACCATTTTACTGCTTCAGGTCACCGTGACCTTGACCTTTGACCTAGTGACCTGAAAATCAATAGGGGTCATCTGCCTATCATGACCAATGTCCCTTTGAAGTTTCGTGATCCCAGGCGTAAGCGTTTTTGAGTTATCATCCGGAAACCATGTGGTGGACGAACCGACCGACGGACTGACCGACGGACGGACCGACATGTGCAAAACAATATACCCCCTCTTCTTCGAAGGGGGCATAATAAAAATATATATTTGTTATGAGCATATGTTGAATAGTAATGTTTATAAAAGAATAATTCATAACTTGGGTGAATTTTTTATTGACACTGAAGTAAATTAGAGTATCTTCATGAGGGTGAAACCACCGTTTTTGGCACGCAGTTTTCAGGTGAATTTAATACTTAATACTGTACACAAGGTCCAGTACCCAGTACGCAAAAAAGAAAAAAATGCTTTAAATCATCATTACAATTATCATTATCATACTCTTCTATTTAAACAACAACTAACACCTCACAATAAGGCATTGTGCAAAATCAAAATAAAGCAGTACATTTTTTACTAAAAAACACTACTTCAATTTACCTTCAGTTGCTTCCATTTACTCTTGAGGTCTTCAATATACCTACCATTGCCTCCCACAGCATTAACATTAGATGAACAAAAAACAATAGTTCATGACAGCTCATTAATCCATTATATCAATGTTTAACACAGACAAGTTCTTCCGATCAACTGAGTAAAATTTACGGTTTTTAAAACATAGCTCATGAAATATTAATTACCGGTACAAACTTAAAACCAAAAGTGGATCCAATTTAAAATAATTCCTTCAATTCCAGTATCTATAAATAGTTTTTTAATTACATCAAAGTAACATTTATTATTCAAAACTCGTTAAAAGTACAATCAGTTGCTATTTACGGTACTCGATGCAACCCAAGCTGCACACATCCACTGAACAAATTACAAACTTCGAAATACAGAATCTCCGAGTGGCCTGTTGACAGCTGTCAACTGAACAAACGCATAAAACAATACTTACGATTCTAAAATGTCGCCAAACTTTATTTCTTTCTCCTCATGTGTAATTTTGCTCGAAAAGTTTCCAAATAAACCTCTTGATTTTCTACATAACCGTCTACTAGAATTTCTGTTTCCTCTCGAGTCCAATTGCAACTGCGCGACGCCATTTGTTTTTGTTCGTCTGACAGTCGTGCGGGTAAATGACGTCACGATGTTAGGAATAAGTGAAGTTTAACCTATTGAAAATTGCAACCGCATTGATGAAACGCACTCAGTCGAGAGTTGCAAATCGATAAGGAAAAACTTGCAACTTGCAACTACAACTGCAACTGCGCTGCAACCAAAGATGAAACGGCTCCCAGAGCGAGAATATTCTATAGATGGTTAAACACGTACAACTTGGAGACTGGAGAAGGCAGGTGTTGACGCTATTGTATTGGTACGTAAGCTTACATATCAGGCATACATACAGACATACACACATATAGACGGACAGACAGACAGACAGACGGACGGACGGACGGACGGACGGATCGACAGACAGACAGACAGACAGACAGACAGACAGACAGACAGACAGACAGACAGACAGACAGACAGACAGACAGACAGACAGACAGACAGACAGGCTAAAATGGGCCAATTCAATCAGTACATATCCATATAAACGTTAAATATATGTAAATCGTATTTCATTTAGAACGAAATGATCTAAAAAAACTAATGTTTCGTTTACAAAATAGTAAACACATCACAGAAAAATTAAATGACAACAACTATTCGCTCATCGTGCCCAATATTCCAACCTTGATAAACTTGCATTGAAATATAAGTTTCTATAAACACAATGGATCAACATAACACTAATTGAATGCACGTACATTGCTATAATTAAATTAATTATCTTTGATTACCGTTTTATGTTATGATCTGCAACAATGCACAAACCTTAATACAACATTATAAACATTATTACAACATAAAACGGTAATAAAAGATAAGCCGTTAAACAATACAAACAATGCAAACGATGTGATATTCATTAATTTTATCATTTCGATAATAATAATACTCATTATACCAATAATAATAATACTTATTATAATAAGAAGAAGAATAATAATAATAAGGAATGTATCACTATATTACTAGAGTTTACCTGCAGATATACATATGTATGTCTGCGTTCAACGTCAGCACGAATAAAGGCGTCTGATCGTGAGTGTTAATCTGGTATATTTGAAAGTGGCTGCACGGATTAGGTATCTCGTGCGTAAACCGGTGTTAGTATTATTGGTTAGTAAGGCTTAACATTACCAGTTATCACTATATACTCACTACGAAGATACTATATCAACTACATATATGTGGCATCTTAACGATACAAGATTTTTAAATTATCACCCCATGACACACAGCTACTTTTCTTGATTATAATTTAATTGCATAGTATTTTCCATAATGGTACAATTGAACCCATATTTAACTGCTATCAACACGTGCAAATCAAACAACTGTCAATTAAGCACGCGAATATTGCTCAACTCACGGATGGAGTTCCAGATTACCAACACGTGTAGCACGGTACATCACGGACAGCAAGTTTTATAATCTTGACCACTGTATTCTGTTTCTTTATTGCAAGTAAATATGTTCAGTTAATATACACACAACATTCACCGAACGGTATAGCAATTCAAAATTAATATAAGTTCCATCATTAATAAAAGTAACATCTGTGGAATGATACACATGAGCATTTTGTATTTCTTTTTTTGCAGTTTTGTTGGATGAATCTGGTATGTATAACTTAAAAATCACAGCTGACGTTGAAATAAAATTAAACAATTGTTGAGTGTGGAACTCGTAGCTCAAGCTAAATAGTAAATATGCAAAATCCCATTTTCTTCTGCTTTCGAAGTCAATATTTCACACGCATAACTGTTTACGAAATCACCAAACACCGTTTACGTCAGCCAAATCTATGATAGCATCTCGCAGCAATTTTTTCGAGTAGCAATTAGATTATCAATTTTATTGTACCTTTTATTGTTCATCCACCTGGGTATTTATATGACACGTTATGATGGTGAGAAATGATGTGAAGAGCTCGCAGTTTCAAAGTACTTGTACAAGTTTTCTTGCATTCAGAAGTCACAAGCAACGATGACTAAGTACTACGGTGGGTGCATCTTGCAATTGTTATGCTACGGCGGAAGTTTTACCGTATTGCATGTACCGGGTAATTGCAACTTACCAAAATGATTATAAGTACCAAAATACACATTCTTGTAGTAATATGCATATCAGTGTAAGCGTTTAATGACATTAACCAACTGCATTGTGCAAAAAGAAGACGACATTAAACGAATACATACACAAATCGTTTGAATCGATAGTAGTAGTCATATACTTCATGCATTAAGCATACTGCAAACGTCAACACAGGAAAATTGGGCATTTGTTCAAATTAAATAAATGAACAATCAAACAAAGTAATTTTGCTTAAATTTTGCTTAATTTTATATATTCAACAATACTTTTTCATCTGTACTGTTTTACAGTTACTGATCAGATGTCGTGGTTTACAAGCGGTTTATGATAATAATTATATTGCCGTAAATTTTACTATTTCTATGCAACCGCTTAGTCATGGAAAGTGTTATCTTCATTGACGATTCAGGCTTAATGCATGGTATTCTCAGCAGAGTCCATTTTATCAGTGAGATGAATCTACAATTTTCTGCACGTTTGGTTTATATTTACACGTGGGGGGTTCCAAATTTTGCGAATACAAACCTCGTGTTTGATTCTTTCAAGCTGCAACTTTCCTTTGAATACCGAGAAAAAACATAATTTATCTGTTGTATCCGTATTCTGGTTGTTGATATATATATAATTGTCATTGCTTTAAACTAAATAAAGAACACGCAAGCCTTTTATATATCATGAACACGAATTTCATGTGATTATTTAAGGAGTCGCGCAATATTAAAATTGTCTATATTTTATCAGGTTTCATCAAATGTCATTCTCGACAAAATATTTGTTGATACGAGGCAGAAATTTAAAACGATCAACTGTATCGAACAATAGTTTTACATTTTGTTAAATTAATATATTAAATTGATTTGTAATCACAAAGCATTGCTTGATTTTTGGTTGCGTTGGGCCATATACTAATACATAACATTCCCGAGAGTGAAAGTGAAAGTTTGCATAGTAATTGCCCACTATGTTTTCCAGCCGTTGATAATCGCACTTATCGGTCTTTACAAAAATATCGCGCATAAGTTTCAGCGCCCCCTTCTGTTTAAAGTCCAACGCATCCGACGCCAAAATAGCTTTTTCAAGGCCATTTTATATCGAAAATAGTTTTTTCAACTAGTATTATCTTCACAGCCACACAGGAGGACATATACAGAAGCGTCGCAACTTTCGTAATAAATACATATCAAAGGCGACATAATGTCGACTGTCATTGACAACATCACGAAGATAGACCAATCCATCTATATTATTCGTGAAATATGTCTCACTTTAATATGAAACTCAAAGCGATATTAATATACGTGCCTTCTATTACGACGCTAAAATTGTGTTTTATGGGAACTAAATTACAGCACAAGAGGAACAAGAGCTTAAACGCTCACATGGTAAACTGAAGTTCCTGGTTTGCGGCTACTTTTGACTACAGTCATTATTGAAAACAATAAGAGAGGGCCACTAGGCGATGTTACATACCAGTACTTTACAGTCAATGCCTTGTCATTTTCGATTTTGGTTTTTGTTTTTTTGCTATATAAGTGTATATAAATAATGAATCGTGGCCAGTTTTGACGCCAGAAGCATCATCAAAAAGTTGAGGTTTCCCCTGGGACATGATTTGAACAAACTGTGAAGAAGACTTGTCTACAAAAATAGCGGGCTTTGCGGCTAAAGATAAGAAGATTTTTCCGATATATGTCCTTGTATAACTATTGACCCCCGGGTCTTGTACTCATGTGCATAGTTGTAAACAACCTTGTGNGGGGGGGGGGGGGCATTTAGATCATGTTACATACTAAATATAAAATAAATTGAGCTCAGTAGTTTCAGACAATAAGATAAACAAAATAAATCCCAATATAAGTCTATGTAGAACTGATGACCCCTGGTGCGAAGCCAATTTTACCACAGGATCATGATTTCAACACTCTTGTTTTAGGACTTCTCAAGAATATTAAATAAAATATCGAGATTTTGCCTTGCGGTTTCAGAGGAGAAGGTTTTACTTAAATTTAATGAAAACAAATTACCCCCAGGGCAGATTCAATTTTGACAACAGAGGCATAATTTAAACATATAAGCGTTTCATAGAAAATACCAAGTTTCTGTGTATTTCTGTTTCAGAAGAGACGACTTTGTAAAGTTTGCATATATTCAAATAAGGAAAACAAATGAACAACGGGCGGAGCAAATTTTTTACCCTATGGTCATGCTTTGAACCTTCGTGGTAGATTACCGCCATTTGATGCTACATGCCAAAGACCTCTAGGTCTTGCAGTTTCAGAGAAGATGATTGTTTTCTCTTTATACATGTAAGGAAACAAAAACACCAACACAGGGTGTGGCATATTTTAACCCTATGTGTATGATTTGAACAAACTTGGCACAGGGCCACCATACGATTGTTCATACTAAATACCACAATCTCTAGGCCTTACAGTTTCAGAGGTGGTTTTTTTTAAAGTTTTTACTACATGCATATTAGAAAAACGACACCCATTCCGAGGAGTATATTGGCCCCAGGGACATGATTAGAACAAACTTGAACCACCATACGATGTTTCATGTCAAATACCAAACCTATGGGCCTTGCGGTTTCAGGGGAGATTTGTTTTCAATGTTCACCATAAACATTTGTGGAAAATAATAAACCCTAGGTCGGGGCCAATCTTTACTCAAGGGTATTATTTTTAACAAACTAGGTAGAGGACTATAATATGTTGCTACATTCCAAATATTATATCTCTGGGCCCTGTCGTTGTAAAGGAGAATATTGTATTAAGGTATATACGTCTATATAAATCGTGTGACCCCTTTAACGTGGTTAATGTCGAACCCATGGGGGAATGCTTGGAAAATAATGTAGATGGCCAGCATACGATGTTACATACCAAATATTTTACCTCTGACGGTAGTGGTTTCAGTGAAGATTTTTGAAGCTTCCATTTTTTAAATATATTTTTGCAATAGTGACCTACAATTTTGAAAAATGGTCACATGGTTGTGCTTTAAACAGTATATCAACAATTTCCTGTATACAAGAAAAATTGCATGCAAACCCTCAACAATAAAATTTCAGGGGATATTCATTCAAAAAATGTCATGTATGACTAGTATACAGGGCGTTTGTTTTGAACATATTATTGTATTATCTCATGTAATAATAAAACGATCAGTAGAACGGATTAAGATATAATTGATTTGATAAAGAGAACATTATATTAAGTTGCTTTCGGCAGTTTACAAAACATTTTTGATGTGTTTGGTATTCATTAAACAGAAACATTTTATTTATGTCTATACATATAATATAATTGTAAACATGTGTATCTTTATTTTATAATCGGCAACACATTAAAGCAAGAGACCATTAATGTATATAGTAAATTTCGTAAAGTACATTGTTGTTTCCTTGTAGTTTTCAGAATTTAATGATAATTACATATTTCAGTTATGTTTTGTATATTCATAGAAACTAAGTTTGGAAGAATATTAAATTAGTAATGTGTGTACAAATGATTTAAATATTATCATTTAATTGGCTAATAAACAAATATAAACGAGGCAAATTAAATGAAAATGAAACACACAGATCTGTGTTATTTTCAGAATGAAGTGTTCATATTATTATGAACTTTACTTTTCCTTGATAATAATGTATACACACAAACGAAAGGAAAACAATTGGCGTGCTTTTTTTTCAATATGTAAAGTTTATAATTGGCTCTTCTTTCATGTTCACACATTAACGCACACACACATTAGGAAATGCCTGTAAAAATCGGATAAGTTTATCAATGGAAACGTTTAAACTAAAAGAGCCTTATTTATTGTAACAAGGGAGGTAAGTGTGATGAAAATTCTAAATATCATTGCCTTGTTATTCTTCTTTCTTCACTGAATTATAAACAAAGCATGTTTTATAATAGGACTTTTGTTATCGCTTTTCTTTGTTTAAAATGAAACTACTTACAGTCATTCATCGAGTTTTAACGATATTATTAGTAGGTTGTCTATGTTGCCTTCTCATGTGTGTTGCAAATGTTTACCTTAAAATGCATTACTACGCGGGAGGAAACTAACACACAGAGCCAACTTAAATGTTATATATTTCCCCTTATACGGGATTCTGATAATGTTTTCATCGTGTGTTTCAAGGATTACTACGAACGATTAAAGCACATCCAACGTTGATTGTGCAAATTGTTTTTTATTTGATAACACAACCAGTCTTCTTCACAAATAATATAATTATGTAAACTGCCTTCTGTTAAGTAAACTGTGTATTTTACGTCATAATTGCAAAAACAGCTAAGCCAAATACATACCTGATTTCTTCGTTGTGCACTAATGTTTCGTTCAGTTAATATGCATGAACTTATAAAGCAACTAAGACCTTTTTTAATTTTTAATTTTGTTTCAATATTCATTTAATGTTAGCAATACCATAAATATTATGGTGCATTAACACTCCCATGTACAAGACAGTGTTGACAGTTTACCCATGAATGCGACTAATTTTCCAATTTCACAACCTATGCGAATATATTCTATGGCAATATACATATGAGCCTCGCTTTGGGAAAACCGGACTTAAGCTAAACAGGGACGACACTTGCCGCTTTTATTGTATATTTCGTTTAACGTATCTTCTGAAGACGGTAAACAAAAACACAAATCTGTCTGACTTCAGATACCATTTGGGTTGCAGCTTTCCTTGATTATATAGAAGCATATATTAACGTCATGCCTACATTAGGTAACCTTTAAGGCTTAACTGAGAAGAAAAAAGTAAAGCGCCTTTGAACGCACATCTCGAGTAAGAAAAGGGCGCAATATAAATGTATAGATGAATAAAAAAAAAAAAAAAAAAAANAAAAAAAAAAAAAAAAAAAAAAAAAAAAATCTGTTCAAAACATGTTCGAATAATGTAAAAAAAAATCTCCGAGGAAAGGGGTGGTTTTCAGTTCAGTTTATATTCAGAATATTTAATCATTTAATGTAAGGCAGAAATTATGTAGCATATCGGCTTATAGCCGAATGTACAAGATTTAAATACACAAATAACAACAAACAAAAATTGCAGTTCACCATACTATTGCCATATAATTCCACATTTTAATATGCAACTATATATACATGTGCGTAACTTGAACACGTTAATTGATATCTACGATTTCAGATTTCTGATCTCATCCTATTACACTCGCTTTCAAATGAGCTGAAAAACATTAATAAATAAGCAATTTTAGAAATTGACTGTTTTATGACCATTGCATGACTCCTTAATCATGTAAACTTACTTTGTGTAAATCGTGAAAACAAACAAGTGTTAAACGGACGCGAAACAAATTATAACATTTCATTTCATTATTAAATTAATTATGGAAACGGGTCATGGGGCTTGTGTTCATTGTCAGTGCTTCAATACACGATACCGGATGACCACTTGTTGTTATTGGAGAACATTTTAGTGTAAATTTTAATAGTAGAATTTTAGTTTTAACAATGAACTACGACTTTTTAAAGAAAGTATTACCAGCTAAAACCGACTTAGCCGGTATTAAATAAAAAGATAGAGTGGGATGACATTCTCAGTTATATGTGTGTTAGTTTTCTTAGTTCTCAGTTAGGAATGACTCAGTTACGCAAACTCAATGTCAATGTCAAACTTTAATGTTGAAGGTTTTATCCTCCATTGTCGTGTCCGCTAAATCTAATACCCTTTGAAGGTGTTTATGAACATTGGTTACTCTGTTAAGGTAATTGAGGCAATGTATAGGTCAGTCACGCCGGTTCAATGTCAGTGTAACGTCTTTTCGTGTATGCCTCATATCTACCATAACAATTGTAAGATTTTAAAGAAAGAGTTATGTCATTATATAAGATATTCAAAAGACATGAGTAATCACGCTGACTCAATGTCTTGTATTGTTTGTTTCTGTTATCATGAAAGGGGACATATTGGTAAATTTTGGTACTTTTAGGTTTGTCATTGTACATGACGTCTCTCTGATTTTTTAATGAAGAAACTGAGGTCATATTTTATTGTTTGGAGTATCGATAGTTATGATTCATTACATCTTGAAAGTCAGTCTAAACAAGTCAAATCGATCGTGTGATAATCGGACTATTATTTTTCTATGATCATATTTTGATCATTTGCTATCGAACTACCAGGAATATAGATACGTTTTCGGTTACAGCAAACTACGCTGTACAGTGACCAGCATGTATTGTTCTGGTGGAAGGACACTACATACCATCTGGATATTGTTCCAAAAAGTCTTAACTTTCACATAATCCTGCCATACCTACTGGTATAAGGTACTTAGTTGTAACCTTAGTATTATATCACAACGTAACGAACACCAATTGAATAAAGTCAAACCTGACTTAGCGGTCACCTTGCTTAAGCGGCCACCTGTTGTAAGCAGTCAGTCCAGATTCCCCATGACCAAATCAGTAATTATTATATCAGAGTTAAACGGTAATCTGTCGTATGCGGCAAGCGACAAGTATATTTCACAACGAATGCCATTTTGGAGGTGCGAAAAGTGACCATTCAAATCGTTGCTGGTGTCGCAGCTCTGACGTCATAGTAACTAGTGTGTGCGTATTGTGAGTTTGAAGAATCTGATTGCGGTAACCGCCTTAGATATAATAAATGCGAACCACTGCGAGAAAACACATGCTAAGGTGTAGAGCCAACTTGTTTTACTTAGATAATACGGGAATATCTGCAAAATAAAATAAGTCCGAACAAGTTACACGTTTTAAATAAGTATCGGTAATTCAATGATCGATAATTAGTACGTTTCAACGTTAACGTTCCGTTTTATTCAGATGAAAAATTGCATCGGTAGATTTTAATTTGATTTGAATTTAGAGGACATGTCAATTTCAAATTGTCTGCGATATACTTGTGTTGAATTCACTAGGAAACTTTGTTTGCAAAATTTAAAAGATCTCAATGGTTTCTGAGCTACAAAGTTCTTGTTAAACAATCAATATACCCGCACTACCATGCGGATGACATAACAGCAACATGTTTTAGAGCGAACAAAGGATGAACGCAAATTGCATAAGCAATGTTTATTTGCATCAATCGTTTGTTAATGTCACGTCAACAGTATAATTCGATCGTGGCGTTTTGAAACAATTATAACAATATACATTGTATAATATTTACATTCAATAATATATAGTTCTGTCTAATATTATTGAACATAAAGAGTTGTGCCCATGTTGTGGTTGTTTGAATGAACATGAAGCTTATATGATTATTGCGTGCACAGTAGGTTCTCTCAGCTAAACATGGTGTTTTATATAGTATATTACTACTTGTTTATTTAAGTTTGATATAAACTATTCAGGTTTATTACTATATATACATTAAACTGCTATCATTGTATTTGCTGTTGGTATTTGTTTCTTTAAATGAGGATGATACTATCAGGTGTCCAACAATCTAACACGCCATCCCCAATCTTAAGCACCCACTTGCATCAAGCAGCCACTTTGATCACTTCCATTGACTTACTGTTTAATACAGATTTGACTTTCTGTAATATTTAAGTTTCAGCTATGTTATGTCAAATCTTTGTATACAATGCAGAGGCGTTATTGTTATCGCCAATACAGTATCTTACTGTAAAAATCATTTATTGAAAATGGTGCAAAGTTTAGTTGACTTATTCATAACATTTAAAATTAATAGCATTGTAGTTTATATTTATATTGTTCATTTCAGTTAGATACACATCTGTGTTAAAAACGCAGTTACGCTGTTATGTAATGTAATATCGATTATGTGATTTAAGTAAAATATACAATTCATAGAAACTAACACACCATATAACAAAACAGTTAAGTGCGAATTCATGAATCGGATCCTTACGGTAACCTTAATGCACATTTACACAAAGTAAAACTCCAGTTACATCAGCAAGAGATCATCATATCATACCTTAAAGGTCCTTTATTTGAGGAAGTTACTAAGTGTCACTTATATAGACACATGACAAAACACAGGACAAAAACCAAACATCAATGAATGAAACTGGGGTCACCACCTTGTAACGGTCATTACAAAGCACATAAGGTCTGAAACCGGTTTAAGGGCGCTCAAACCTTTCACTTCACCCATATCATTAATAAGCTAAAATATGAAGTCAGAATTATTTGTAAACCTCTTATCATGATTATTCGATTATATTCGTATACACTTATTAAAGTTTAATAATACCTATAACTTAATAATATAACAATGGTTGACAAGTGTGAGTGTCTAACTATCAGAGTTGTAAATATTTGAATAGTTGAAATAAAATAACTGTAAGACATACCCAGAACATATCCGTTTTTTCCCATTAGAATGCGTTTGACAGATTTAAGGCGTATCTGTGACGGCACTTTCCGCCTAAACTGGATTTTCGATCAGAAGATTCTTTAAACGAAGTATATAATAAAAGCGGAAAGTGTCTTCACTGATAAGCTTGGGATGACTCTTTACGAACATGCATTAAGGCCGGTTTCCCAAGATCGAGGCCCATATGTATATTACCATAGAATATATACCAATTGACGTTAGGGAAATAAAGTAATGTACTTGACACGAATAACCAACATCTCGCACTCTATCAACTCGATCAGCATGAGCTCTTTCTGGTTACATAAGACATTTCTCTTGACCATTATGACATTAACAACAGTGATTTACATACTATTTACAAATCCCGCCAGCTTTACCCAGATCAGAACAACACTTGTACCAAAGCTGTACCAAGTTAATGAATAAGAACTTTGGGGATGAGTGACAGGGAAAGAACGCGAATCTGACACAGTGATGATTGCCTCTACATATACGTCAAACCAAAATGTTTGGCATTGCTTTTATCCCCTTCGGTATTACGAACGTGAGAACAACTGATACCCCACGGACACATATACTTTATCGTACCTAATTCATAAACCACTTTCTATGAATCGGATGTCAGCATTTATCTACATGAACGCCGAGGCGTTTAAATTAGTGTATTCGCTGTTATTTTGTAACTTATATAATTATGGTAAACTTAATGGCAGCGAATAGTTATGAAGAGAGAAAGTATTGTTACCATCTTGCTACCATCCACTCATCGATTAAATACCTTGTGACAAAAGGACTGGGTAATGATCCGTTGAAAATTCAAATAATATTGCTGAAAGCAATCTCGACGTTATTTTAGACCTATATCATAAATAACATCATAGTGTTCTCGTCGATACTTGAAACTTGCCAAAGACGACGGCAACCATAGGTACTTCTATCTAAAGAACCAAAATGTATGTACTTTTTCACATACAAATAACAATGCGCATGCGCTCTTTTTTTAATTTGAGTAATGTACAAATATGTGGAATCAAATTCAATGTTTTTTAAATATAATGTGACTATAGTAATTAATTATAAAAATGTACACGTCAGGATGCAACCATTTATAAAGACTTCATGAAAAACTTCTTATTCCAAAGTCCCAGTATAATTAAAATAAATCATCGACAATATAAAATGTGATTTCATATATGGTAGGTATACCGATGAAGAACATGTTACAAAAGACAAAACTATTGTTTTGAACAATATTCCACAATTAACATTAAAATTACAGAAGTGTTGTTTACACATTTTAATTAACAGTATTTTAAGTAAGCAAGTTAACAAAAATATTCAGCCTGGCGTTTTATTTCTATCAAATGCAACCTGTCATTATTATATTTTGTTTATTTTACAACCGGCACTTCTATAATAGATACACATAATATTGTGCAATAATTGTTGACAAACAAAGAAAATATAATTAGTTTTATTCCGCAAGCAATAATTATTCTGACAAGTGCATAATGGATCCGGTGATTTGTTTATGGTTCGCCCTGCACACATTTTACAACTCAATCATATACTGCAAACGCAGTAGCGTTTTTAATGCTTAAGGAGGTATTTGACATAATAGATAATTTGCTGTCGTAGAAATGGTGTGCATATAATATTTATATACTACTCAAAATTTGCTAATGATCACTTTTTATAGTATGTGTAATTTCAAGTGTTTAATATTAAACACAAAAAAGCTTGTGTTTTCCAATATATGAGTGCGTATTCTACATAACCAATAACCTGTCTTATCGATTTTGTTTACACATGCTTGCTAATTTGCTCATGAAAAGCAATACCCACGAAAAAGCCATGACATTTGGCCTTGCACTTGACAAACACATTGTGAATATGCTTCAAATCTACACTTGTAGCTCAATCATTCATCTTGAAAGTTGTTTGAAATGGCTTACTATCGCGTAAGAAGACATCTTAGCTTAGAGGAAATGAAAAGGGGGTTTGGGATGCTGGAAGTAGGAGCGTCACAAAGTCATGTGGCACGTCAGCTTGGCGTTTCACAGAGCGTTGTAACCAGGATGTGGAGCCGCTACCAAATGCATGGTGATGTTATCTCCAGATACAGGGGAGGTCAGCAGAGGGCTACTACGAAGGCACAAGACCGTTTTATCGAGGTACAAGCCCGACGTCATCGCTTTATGAACGCCACGGCCCTTCAAAATGAATTACAGAATGCATCAGGGGTTCGGGTTTCAACTCAAACCATTCGAAACAGACTGCATAGTCTTGGCATGAGGGCTGGACGACCTGCCATTCGTATGCCATTGATGCGCAACCGTATCCAGGCACGTCTGCAATGGACACAATATCACATAACCTGGTCTTTAAATGACTGAACACCAGTACTCTTCAGAGACGAGTCTAGATTATGTGTTGACTTTACAGATAGACGTGCCCGGGAGTGGAGAATAACCAATGAGCGATTCGCACCAGTATGCATCGCAAACCATGATCGATATGGTGGGGGCTCAGTAAAGGTTTAGGCTGGGATCAGCATGCAGGGGAAGACCGATCTGAATATCATTGATAACGGCACTTTGACAGCTCAGAGATACGTCAGAAAGTTCTTGGATGTATTCGTCCGTCCATATGCTGGTGCAATAGTCCCTGATTTCATTTTAATGGACGATAATGCCAGACCTCACAGAGCCATGGTAAAAAATGAATACCTTCAAGCTGAAACAATCGTCAGGATGGAGTGGCCTGCGAGATCTCCGGACCTCAATCCCATAGAGCATCCCTCGGAGATGCTTCAGGTTGCAATATCTGCACGCCATGTTAAGCCTATCACAATTCAGGACCTTCGACAAGCCCTTCTAGAGGAATGGGTTCGAATCCCACAAGACAGCACTCGTGGGCTTATATGAAGCATGAGAAGACGATGCCAATCAGTAATCAATGCCGATGTGAACCATACACGATATTGAAAAGAGCCTTTCACTTTTTGCAGACTTTAACATAATTTAAATTCTGACACACTTGCACTAAAACCTATAAAAGTCACCCCTAGCTAGATTCAGCCAGCGTCACGCATCAATGATAAATCAATACATACTAATAAAATAAAAAAAAACATTCAAATATCAAAACCTGCAAAATAACAATTTACAATGAACGTAATCCAAAATTGAAGACAATGCGAAACACAATAAGAAGTGATCCTTAGCAAAGTTTGAGTAGTATAGTATCGGTAAGATGGGAGCACGCAATTTAAGGAAACAATACGAAAGTCCAAGAGAGAGGTACACCCCGCCATGATACATTTACCTGCAAATGATAATTTGGACCATGATCGAGTTTGGATGGAGGCTTACTGTTTTGACATTCATGTATGACCTTAAACTTGAGACGGCGCGACTAAGTCATTGCCTCTCCACATCGTCATTATGACCTTAACATATAATCGATGTTTCCAGAAAATCCTTCAACCGTTTATCGAGATATGAATGGGACTAACAATTGATTCTCAACAATCAAGTGAGACAGTGGCATTGAGCTTACCTAACATCTAAAGCCTTTTGCATATCGTCGTAACGACCTGTTGATTTTAAGTTAAGCAAATTACAAGAAACTCGGTCGAAGGGTATATGGGATATTAGACGGACATGACCATATTACGGAAAACTGCCAGACAGATGGACACACGGAACAAATTGACCAACGGCACTCATATATGCCACTGCGGCTTGTTAAGCGGTTTTCATAAAAAAGCATTTGCGGCATAATCTGGTATTGAAGTGTACCACATAAAGACTGATATGATAATTAACAATGATTCTTAATGTCTAAGCGATGAAAGTTAGGTGTAATCACTTCTGTTGTTTTGTTTTGCGTGGGTTTTATCTGCAAAGAGCGTTCGCATATTTGTATACATATTACCAATTAGTGGTCAAAGTGTTTTGTCATACAATTTAAGTTGTCTTAAATTCCTTTTTTAAAATACATGTATGAATAGTAAGAATTTTCTATGTGGCCCTTTTCTGGAGGACACTCCAGCCTATGAAAAACAGTGAAGGCTAGTGTGACGATACGCCGTCGTGCTCGGTGTATACGAAATATATCGAAATGAATATTTTTACGCAAAAAGTGTTCATACTTGATTAACGGAGGCACTAAATCGAGATACCCCATGGGTAATTAAATAATATGATTTAGAATAACTTGGCAGTACCTCATTTAAGAGTCTTTAATCGTTGCTTGAACATGTTTTTAGACTGAATTTATGAATTAAATAAATTAATTGATTTAATTAATTAAATACCAATGAACGTTATTTCAGAACAACAAATGAGCGATGACCGAACGACAAACAAAACAACAAAAACAATAATAAAACTCTCAACTTAACATAATATTTCTTAGATATATAAAGCTTTAACACACACATTCGTATCTTTATAAAGTAGAATTAGATGATAATAGCAATATAACCTGACAGCAACCATAAGCGCAGACGAAATATTTCTCTCTATTTGCTCTATTGGTGACAGGCATAGGACTATATTTCCATGGTTGAAATGTGACACACAAAAACACGTACATCAAACAGATAACGCTATAGCGTTCAGACCTCTGTGTTTGTTTGTTCGTGTGTGTGCGTGTGTGCGTGTGTGTGTGTGTGTGTGTGTGTGTGTGTGAGGGGGATCTTTCATAAGGCGACATGGGAATAAAATAGTTAGTAACATAGCTGTCATGGCAAAGTTAACAAATAATTTCTTTTCTTAGTTGAGATGAATCTAAAAATACGGCAACTCACGAAGAATAGTCTGGCGATAAACTCGTATAAGGACTTCTGCTATTATTTTATTAAATGCAAGTGACCAAACGCCGATACAATACAATACATTACATAATAATAATAATACACAATAAAATGCGCAACTCTAAAAGTTGATGTCATCACCTTTGGACGTTCAAAACAAAGAGAAGTACGGGTTTCAACCGGTTGAAAGGGACAACGAACCTCACGGTTAAACAAGAATAAATAAGAAAGCACACATGTGTTAATTTCTAAGGCACAACGAAACGAAGCAAATACAAGTAACGGCTCAATCCACTTTTTTTAGACAAGATTACAGAGCAAGTATCATATTGTTCAAACTCTAGATCATCGTAAATCATCTCAGTAAGATGCCCTTGTTCATGGTGTAAGATAATCGAATATATTTCTTGGATGTACATGCAACTATTAACCGCTTCGGTGATTCTTAGCACTGTACTTTCTTTCGAGCATAAAGCTTACTATTAAGGCTTTACTAAAAAGATAAATAATTATGGGAAATCATGTAACATTTGAGATGTCAAACCGCGAGTATTTTGTTTATAGAGGCGTTGTTGGTCATAACATCGCAATATTAATCACTTTAAAGTCAGTATTTGAAAACCCAGACAATTCTTGAATGACCACCACTCTTTAATTGTCAATTCGAGCTTACCAAATTTGCAATGAAGACATATGAGAATTCAACGTCGTTAAGAATTCCCTTAAATTATAAAAAAAATGTTTTGGAAATTAATGTTATTTGAGGCATAATTAATTAAAAAGACATACAGATTGAATAGAAAATAAATTACAGTATCGAAAATTAAACATTAAAACCAAGCCAAACTATTTTAAATACCAAAAAAGCCACCGTTTTTACCAAAGGGACTTGATGTCAAGTCAAGTCAAGTCAATTTTATTGGCAAATACATAAGTACATAGCCAAACATACATGTTACATATACATGTAATGGCGGTATAAATAATGATGTCATTCAATGAAAGCAATTAAAATACTTTTTTGTTTTGGCTAACATTTGTTGTTAAGGATTAAATCAGAAACGTTCTAATCAAAATTAAATTCACAGCAAACGACAACTATTTTTTCTCAGACACAGCCTTCCTTGATGTATAGTAAACAGGTGGGGAGTTATTCAGTTGTTCAGCGGAATGTGTCATCACACTGCACAAAAATAAAAAGAAAAGTGATACAGTAAAAAACGATACTATGTTCGTGTACGAGTCTTAAACAACTTCTCGTACGTTCATGTACGAATCTTAAAGTACTTCTCGTACGTTCATGAATGAGTCTTAAACTACTTCTCGTACGTTCATGAATGAGTCTTCAACTACTTCTCGTACGTTCATGAATGAGTCTTAAACTTCTAGTCGTACGTTCATGAATGAGTCTTAAACTACTTCTCGTACGTTCATGTATGAGTCTTAAACTACTTCTCGTACGTTCATGAATGAGTCTAAAACTACTTCTCGTACGTTCATGAATGAGTCTTAACCTACTTCTCGTACGTTCATGTACGAGTCTTAAACTACTTCTCGTACGTTAATGAAATGAGTCTTAAACTACTTCTCGTACGTTCATGAATGAGTCTTCAACTCCTTCTCGCACGTTCATGAATGAGTCTTCAACTACTTCTCTTACGTTCATGAATGAGTCTTAAACTTCTTCACGTACGTTTATGAATGAGTCTTAAACTACTTCTCGTACGTTTATGAATGAGTCTTAAACTACTTCTCGTACGTTCATGAATGAGTCTTAAACTACTTCTCGTACGTTCATGAATGAGTCTTAAACTACTTCTCGTGCGTTCATGAATGAGTCTGAAACTACTTCTCGTACGTTCATGTACGAGTCTTAAACTTCTTCTCGTACGTTCATGTACGAGTCTTAAACTACTTCTCGTACGTTCTTGTACGAGTCTTAAACTACCTATCGTACGCTCATGTACGAGTCTTAAACTACTTCCCGTAGATCCATGTACGAGTCTTAAACTACTTCTCGTGCGTTCATGTACGAGTCTTAAACTACTTCCCCCCGTACGTTCATGTACGAGTCTTAAACTTCTTCTCGTACGCTCATGTACGAGTCTTAAACTACTTCTCGTACGTTCATGTACGAGTCTTAAACTACTTCCCGTACGTTCATGTACGAGTCTTAAACTACTTCTCGTACGCTCATGTACGAGTGTTAAACTACTTCTTGTCCGTTCATGTACGAGTCTTAAACTTCTTCCCGTACGTTCATGTACGAGTCTTAAACTACTTCTCGTACATTCATGTACGAGTCTTAAACTTCTTCTCGTACGTTCATGTACGAGTCTTAAACTACTTCCCGTACGTTCATGTACGAGCCATAAACTGCTTCTCGTACACGGTCACTTGTCAGGAAGTGACGCATGCCATCTGTGTTATCGATTTATATTATGTGGCTACCAGGAAGTTTGTAATGTTTAAGTAACATCTGGAAAGTGCATGTTGTACTGATAAATACTCGTGTATACCGACAATGTTAATTCCCCCACCCACTCAATGTATTATATGAATACAATGCTATTGATACCATTTGATAATACATAGATAATACAAGATTTCATTAGCGGCGCAATTTGTTTCTATCATAGACCCGTCTGAATGAGGGCCTAACATTATTTGAGAACACGAATATGTGCGTTCAGTATTCTTTATTATACACTCATTGAAGAAAAAAACATCCAGAATCCACGTCAAAGTGATGATTCGTGCAATAAGGGATACACATTATGCATTTCTCGTTCAACTTATACTCATATTGCTTGGTTTGGAGTGGTTTAGACCTATAAAAGCCAGTAGAACAGAATCTAGAGTAAAAACAAAATAGTACGTTACTGATTAATTGGTCATTTTGCAAGTGTTTTATAGCTTTTTTCGATACGAACACGTTTAGGAATTATTGTTTATTACTTGACAAACGTCACAACCAAATCAAGACACGTACAGCAAATATACCCACGATTGGCCATGCAGATCCAATTTAATTGTTCCTCTTATATTATTGACGAACCTACAGATAAGTAATTGAAATACTGCGAACATTTGCCATACTTTTAATCAAGCGTAAATTTATGCTTTTGCATGATTTAATCCCAAATGTGAGCACTGAAGACAGATTTTTTTTTTTTATGATAGAGTGATATATCAAAGTTTTATTTTCTAACTCACTACACAGATATGGGAATAATTAAACTACAGAAACATTATCAGAAGAGAAATTCTTGTTTTTGTCAATACCCGCTTGTCTTTTATATAAGACAAATAATGCCTATACAATATAATACTAAATTTGTAAAAATCATTAAAGCTGGGGTCACCGCATTAAAACGATCAACGCAAAGGACTTGGCGTTCATATCGTTTGATGAGCATTTAAACCACACACTCGGCCCACTTCTTATGTCACGGATGCCAGAAGACATGACTAGACATGGCTGTATACGTAAACAAGCATCATGCTTTAAACGCAAACTTGTATTATACAATAAATTACAAAATAACGAATTCAGCCTAGTAAACATGGGCTCGTCGACAAGCACAATACTATTTTGTTCACTTGTCATTTTAACATAATCTTAATTGCATAATAGAAACATCTTGTTTTCTATTATTCGCTCTGTCGGTTGTAAAATTATAATCTTTATCCAATTCAGGCACTATTGATATTCATGACAAAGAATGTTCAATCGTTTAATTGTTAAAGAATATAACAATAATACAGTGTTTGATTAAACTCACTAAACTATCGCGTGTTCAACTGGAGCCAATGACCTCTAACAATGATTAATTTATACTCGTAAATCATAATTAGTCTTCATTATTTACTCCGCAGAGCAGGAGCAGGAGCATATATATCATCAATGTCATACTGCTGGGCAATAATGGCATTCCAGACTAATAATAACTCCATTGCATCAATGTTTAAGGAAATAGTGTTAACCCATGACAGCAGTGTCATCCGACTCTTCACACCAGAACACGTCAACGTTTGAAATGATATCAATAAGACATCCATTTAGTGGAGTATATTGAGTTGCAAATTATGGCTTCTAACCTTGCTTTTTTTCTGGATTTGGTACATCAGAAGAATCTATTAATGAGGAGGACATAATCTAATGTAGTGAAACCTTAAAAGGCACAATTTATAAACCTTATATGAACACATTTCACAGAGTTGAATCTATATAATTCAAGTGTTGGTAAGTTGTTTAATGGTTTCGTGTTGTGTGCTTTATTTTGATAAAACTATACAACAATGATAATAACCAGTAATAATAGCATCACGTTCAAATCGAATAACACTTCGCATAAAAGTATCCCGTTTAAAGCAAATGTTCTTGTCAATGTCCGTACCATAACTAATAACCAACAATTTACAAGATGCACATATGAATCTCACAAATGAATGTTTACAATAGTGGCTTATCGATTTTAGTAGTTGTTCATAATCTGTAAATAAAAATCGTGATATTTTGGCATGCTTTAATTCCCCATCGGTATCACACATCATGATCGACGAAGATATCGATGTGTCTCGATGTAAAGGCCACTTACAATATACCACAACTGTCAATGTTAATACGTCAAGACACGAATGGCAGAACACATGTATATGGCGGAAAATTTACAACATTCATCTTTATCAATAAGTCAATGCTTATTATCCTGTTGTTGATGTTCGAATTGTGATTGTAGCTACACAGTACATTCACCATTATACGTTATACCAAATTACGCTCATTTTAAGAAAACATATTTTGTTTAAGTCAATTTACTGCATAACATGCTTCAACTAAAGCAGTATTACTCGTTGTTGAAACATTAGTTGTAAAGGTACAGCAATCGTTTTTTGGGGCTCGCCTAACAACGGCGCAATTGTATCTGTTTGGAATATATTGCAATTTACATTTCGTTTAAGCCAGAACGTTACTTGTGTAATTGTTATATGGTATATTTATAATTATTATATAGGATACATATCGATTTTAACTCGACGTAGAGGCTGATTTAACATTCCGAGTTTCGACGTTATCGTGTTTTCTTTTAGTTGTTAATCATATTAATATGATTTGATAAAGTGTGAAATTAAGTTAAAGGCCACACAAACATCAACATTGTTTGATCAGGTGGGTGTGAGATACACTTCTATTCCGACATCATTTATACGCAGATTCATACTGATATGCGTTATATATACAGTTGATAATTAAAAAAACAAAACAATCCATCGGTATTGTATTGTTCTCGTCATTATCAAAATAACATATCGCGTTTTTACACTATTGTTCTAATAAAAACAACAACAAGCGAATTCAAACTCACTAAATGTCTGCTTACAGTGTATACACTTAATCTTTTATTTAAAAAAAACTTGTTATATTTAATTAATGCGAGTTTTACATACACAGTATACATAATTGTAAAACTCGCAATTTGGGAGTTGTTTTTGCAAACACTGTTTAACAATAAACCCTATTGACAACAACAACAACATCACGAATAAAAGCTATGCAACCCTGAATTCATGGCATTCAACTGGATTTGCATAAAAAGATGCGAAATTTTAAGGCAAGATAAGTTATGGTCCGATAAAACAATTTTAACAAATAGTTGGAGAAATAAAAACTAAATATGTCCTACATGTTTAGAAAAACATGCGTTACTCTTGAAACGGTTTATAAAGTAAATTTAAATGAAAAATGTCGCTGAATGGTTTATAATACCATACACAAAATGTACGACATACATTAATGTTGGCATCATCCATATTAGTTGTGAAGTTCGCCGTATAAATGTTTAAATAAATAACATGTTATTTACTGCTATAGTCGACCTTCTTGGCAATCATTCTCGTATATCATATAGTCAATCCACGCACATACATCATTACATGATTAAATCTCTGTATAAGATAGGACGTTAGCATAGTTAAGTACAGAATAGCGTGTAACAATCAATTCTCAGACAGTGATGCAAACGGAACGTTTTTTCTTCTTGATAATTGCTTTGGCTATCGTGATTATCGTCTGAAATCAATTGTGAGTTTGCGTCTCTACGAAGAGATGTCTGTTATGTACTTGTGTAAACGATAAAAAGTTATGAAATACAAGTATTTGTTCATTACTTATGTTATTGATAGAACATTGCCAAAATGATTGATCATATCTTTGGTTTAAAGTTGTTTGATGTGTAACACATGTAAAGAAAGCATAGTCGAGAGTTATGCATTTGTCGTCGTTAACTCGGTAGACTCCTTTTCGTACTTGTATAACTAAGTAATACAGACTGAAATTTTCTTTAATTGTGAGGTTTAAAGGCGCCTATAATTGTATAACATGGTATGAAGTTATACTTTTATTATAAAATCTATTGTATAGTACATTGTGTAAATGTTATTGTATGTTTTTGAAGTGTCACTGTTCTGTATATATGATTATGACTGTGTGTAACTTTGTAAATACTTCAACATGTGTGGTACTACTACTAATTGACCGAAAAACATATGTGTCGTGTTCTGAGAAAACTGGGCAAAATGCTTGTGCGTAAAGTGTCATCCCAGATTAGCCTGTGCAGTCCGCACAGGCTAATCAGGGATGATATTTTCCGCCTAAATTGGATTTTTCTAAGAAGAGACTTCATTTAAACGAAAACTGTCATAAAAGCGGAAATTGTCGTCCCTGATTAGCATGTGCGGACTGCACAGGCTAATCTGGGATGACCATTTACGCACAAGCATTTTGCCCAGTTTTCTCAGAACACGCCACATATATACAAGAAATGTTTTAGAATTCAAATTTTCGGTCATAATGAAATGATATTTTATATTTATAACGCACTGATTCAAACGTCCTGCAATAGTAAATATTTGAAATAAATTTTATGAATTTACTTCATAACGATTAAAATGACAGTTTAAATATCAACATTTTATGCAATTTAAGCATTAATTATTTATATTTTGCACTTATGTGAGAACGCTCTTGTGCTGCATTCTACCAATCATATCTGTTTTAAATGCTATTTTAATACTATACTTGCCATTGTTATTTTCGTAAGCTTATATAACTTATAGTGGATAAAACCAGCCTTTTAGACAGATAGTCAAGAGTTTTTGCGACGGTCTAATACCGAAGTATTTAAATGTATTTAATAAAGTATAAATATAAACAGATAAAAACAAAAGCTCACTTACGGAGTTTGAAACAATTGCATTACATAAACTATTGTAAAGTTTCTAATTAATTATATAACCAAATAGTATGCTTTTCTTTTGGGGACACTTACGTAAGAAATAAATGGAAAACTACAGCTACAAATGCTAAAACTGTCAAGATATATGACATCCGTTAAGAAATTGTTAACCATAATATTATAATGAAAACAAATTGAACATTACTATTAAGATACACTTTTAGATGCCGTGTTGGTAAATTAGTTTTTATGATAAAAATATGTCAAGTTCGAAAAGTCCCTTCTGATCAACAAAATCATTCATAAGTTTTAAAAACGAATAATTACCCATAAAATCAATCATATTACTTATGAGCCCCATTATGGTGATTCGGTGTTTAATGAAATACAACGAAACAAACACAAATACATATGCGTATACTGAAGGTACAATTTGTACGACATTGTGTGAGTTTATAAATCATTGCTAAAACAGCATGATGACAAAGTATTAAACTACATAGTCCGTATGCGATCCATATTAACGTGAGATATAAAGAATATATACGAGCGCGTGCATGGTATTAAAACATAATTTAACATAACTATGACTCACACACACCAACAGACCTTCATGGCACATCTTCTGTTTTCGTACAGTTTGAGTATTATAAATTTGTGCTAAGACTTTATGCAGACATCCTTTTTAAATTTGTGTTGGTCTCATCCATAATTGAACATACCATTCCAGGAAATAATTATTTTAACACAGAAACACATGGGGTGTCGAAGAATAAACGTTTGAATGAACTTCCAGTTAGAATTGTACTTTAATTTGAATTATTGCAACTGTCTTGATTTATAATAGTGTTAGACAACACTTTAAACGCGGGTAAAATAATTATGCAAGTATTCTGTTATACATTGAAGAAAAGAATACAAATATGCACATATCTTCTGACTGCAGATGCTATTTTGTCTACAGTCTGGTTGACCTGCTGTAAGTTTGGTTTATCGACAGACAGTAGGTGTTCAAGCGAGATTTACAGCTCAACGCATACGATGAGATGATTGTTCTACTATAAATCATCAAAAACATCTGTCTGCAAGACGTCCAGCGATAATTTTAGTGTGCATTTTAGCAGTACTGCGTCTTAAAATTATATTTGATAACAGCAGTGTATTGTGAACTAGTATAACATTTAACAAAAAATGTGACGGTCGTCATAATATCAGGCAATTTGATCGTGCAATTTACCTTCGAAAGTGTCGCAACAGTCGTTTTTATATGAGACAATCATATGACTGGCGACTTAATGCTCATTCTCTTTTAGTGTATAACATATCATTGAGAACATCTACTATTGATCTATCTTTGAAGTGTCACTGTTCTGTATATATTGATATGACTGTGTGAGTTTGTGGAAAGTGGAAAACAGAACATGGCTTGAGCAGAGAGCTTTTCTTGAGTTCTCCAAATAGAAAAAGAGCATTTACACAATAATGACAAATGGTTTCACATAAACTAAAATCGCAATAAATGCACAAACAAGAATGTAAAGGTGACTAATTAATTAACATTTAAATATATGCTAAATTTATCTGGAAACAGTACGACGAGCGAACATTTAGTTAAGGATTATACCGTGTAGGAAAGCAATACATTAGTTGAATCGCCCCATTGCGACTATTCTCGCATTTCTCTGAATTATTCCGGGGTTCAAAAGGCTGATGTATCGTGCTTTAGTACAAGAACGCAGCAATCGTTATGGTAAATTGATGAGCCAATTATGAAATTGATGAACAACGCTGTGTCGTTGAAACATAAAGCTTATTTCATTAACTTGACTGATTAAGATGCTTTTCAACACATCTGATGATCATACAATCATTCTATAAATTGAGCTTGTTTTTTTAGTATACGTATTCTGTTTGTATGCCTGTGATTACTGTTTAGGCTACAATTTCAAATAAGGGTCATGCAGATGCCTTTAGATTAAAACTCGTTTAGTGTCTCAATGATCGAAAGGTAATATCAACTTTCAATCGTGCATTCGTTTGTTTCACCTCTCTCAGTATAACTCATTTCACAAGTATTTATACATGTTAAACTTGCGCGACTGAATATATTATCCCTATGTTCATGTCGCAGTAAACTCGAAAGGCAGCTGTTTATGAACGGAGAGTATGATGCTCAAATTTACATGTCTCGTTGATGTTGATTTTTTTATCATCCATGTTATTTCTACACATGTATTAATATCTCCACATTTTCCTTATTATATGTAGTTTTAGTTTCAATATGCACGGATAATTTAGATATAACACACACGCGTCGGAATACTGAGAAAGGGCGGGGAATATTTTATTTCACTCATAGCGACAATTTAAATTTTGCTAGATACAAGCAGGTTATCATTTATGGTTAGAAATTTATATTTTTACAAGTCAATGATAACTGAGTCAAGATCGGTAATATTGTAGTACGAAACTAATATATTTGTCACTCTAAATTGTTTGCTCGATGTCTAAAACGGTTTATATATAACGGATTGTTTCAGCTTTTGAAGCTTTGAGATGGCAAAATATAAAAAAAACATACAGGTTTTCTTCCTTAATGGTACCGTCCACAAGATGTAATCTTCCCTATATTGATGTACGTTGAAATGACAACACGGAAGAGCTGAACATTACATGAATTTCATTTCCGTTGACGAAGATTTTATATTCGTAAGGCATTGTATCATATCGTATCATCATCTGTAACGTGCCAGTAAGAAACAGTAGAGCATAAAGTTAAACTGATCATTAATATAACACGTTATATTTGAAAATATTCCTATATACACATACTAAAAACAATATTTTGTATAACATTTTTATGTCCCCAGTATATACTGGGGGACATTTTGTTTTTGCCCTGTCTGTTTGTTTGTTGGTTTGTTTGTTGGTTTGTTGGTTTGCACAAACTTTAACATTGACCATAACTTTCGCAATATTAAAGATAGCAACTTGATATTTGGCATGCATGTGTATCTCATGGAGCTGCACGTTTTGAGTGGTAAAAGATCAAGGTCATCCTTTAAGGTCNTGATTAAGATGCTTTTCAACACATCTGATGATCATACAATCATTCTATAAATTGAGCTTGTACATGTATGTTGAGTATAAGTATTTTGTTTGTATGCCTGTGCTTACTGTTTAGGCTACAATTTCAAATAAGGGTCATGCAGATGCCTTTAGATTAAAACTCCTTTAGTGTTTCAATGATCGAAAGGTAATATCAACTTTCAATCGTGCATTCGTTAGTTTCACCTCTCTGAGTATAACTAATTTCACAAGTATTTATACATGTTAAACTCGCGCGACTGAATATATTATCCCTATGTTCATGTCGCAGTAAACTCGAAAGGCAGTTGTTTATAAACGGAGAGTATGAAGCTGAAATTTACATGTCTCGTTGATGTAGATTTTTTTATCATCCATGTTATTTCTACACATGTATTAATATATCCACATTTTTCTTATTATATGTAGTTTTAGTTACAATATGCACGGATAATTTAGATATTTAGATATAACACACACCCGTCGGAATACTGAGAAAGGGCGGAGAATATTTTATTTCACTCATAGCGACAATTTAAATTTTGCTAGATACAAGCAGGTTATCATTTATGGTTAGAAATTTATATTTTTACAAGTTAATAATAACTGAGTCAAAATCGGTAATATTGTAGTACGAAACTAATATATTTGTCACTCTAAATTGTTTGCTCGATGTCTAAAACGGTTTATATATAACGGATTGTTTCAGCTTTTGAAGCTTTTAGATGGCAAAAAAAAACAAAAAAACATAGAGGTTTTCTTCCTTAATGGTACCGTCTACAAGATGTAATCTTCCCTATATTGATGTACGTTGAAATGACAACACGGAAGAGCTGAACATTACATGATTTTCATTTCCGTTGCAGAAGATTTTATATTCGTAAGGCATTGTATCATATCGTGTCATCATCTGTAACGTGCCAGTAAGAAACAGTAGAGCATATAGTCAAACTGATCATTAATATTACACGTTATATTTGAAAATATTCCTATATATACAGATACTAAAAACAATATTTTGTATAACCTTTTTATGTCCCCCAGTATATACTGGGGGACATATTGTTTTTGCCCTGTCTGTTTGTTTGTTGGTTTGTTTGTTGGTTTGTTGGTTTGCACAAACTTAAACATTGGCCATAACTTTTGCAATATTAAAGATAGCAACTTGATATTTTGCATACATGTGTATCTCATGGAGCTGCACATTTTGAGTGGTAAAAGATCAAGGTCAAGGTCATCCTTCAAGGTCAAATGTCAAATATATGGGTCAAAATCGCTCAAAAGGGGTCATAGTGTTTCACAAACACATCACTTGTTTATTATATACAACAACCTTTTGCTAATAGTTTGTTTCGTTCTAATGGAATGTATTCCACGGCCTTTACCCGGATAATCCAAACGCAGTCAATAGGTTAAATTTTACTAAATCATTTTGTATCTCTAAGTGGTTCGTTCGAAAAAGGGTCAATTTCTGTAGAGTTCCTTTTCTCTTCTGGTTAATAAACTAGTTAGCGATCGCAGCCATGCCAAGGTCGTTATTTCATGTATCATATGTATGTTTGCAGCATTTGGTGCATTTCATTTGGGACTACGTTGAAAGATGAACGTTTGAGTGCGTTTTTGGAAGTACTGAGCTTTTGTCGAATTCTCACTGCCGAAACCCTGTATTCCCATTGTGGTAGCATTTGGGCGAATATTATTTTCTGTTGCATGACATATCTCGTCTATTTGAAAAGAAGGCATATTCATCTTAAAATTGGAACTTTACTTGCACAATCTGAAATAAAGAAAATGCAGAAAAATGCCATACATAGTGGACTGAAATACGGTATGTGTTTGTATAGGTAAAAGTGTATTATGTGTAGGTGTTCTGTTGTAATATCCGTCGCCATTTATCACAATAGTATGTTTTAAAACCTATATTGTGTTGCATCGAACAGCCATTGTGTTGTAACACGGAAAATAGAGTAACAAGGCCAACCATTCAGCTAAAATATTTGTAAAAACAATCGTTAAAACTACTCTTTAATGAACATATAATTTTGCTGTGTCAATGCAAACATGCAATGACTGAACGGCCCGTGTACAGTTTGTTTTTATCCCAGTCCATATGCTCACAACGGACATCCAAACCAACAGACTGTGACAAAATGTATAAATAACTTATTATTGGGAGATAATAACCAAACGCCGTACATTCTTGAAACGGATGAGAACATGACCGTAAGATAAACCATAAAGTTTAAACACCTAAATGACTTACATCTTATATATTTGTGCTATAGACCATTGTGTACACTTTTAAAATTACAGTTATATTACTCATTACAATCGTATTGCGTAATATACTCGTAGTGAATGACAATTGGTTTTAAATTAAATATGGCCAGCAATCGTGTATGGCCCAATTTGTATAAGAAGCTTTGTCTGTTGTCATATTGATTTGAAATCTTTTTAAAACTTAAGATGTCTAGAAGTATATCACTGTATCCAATGCAAACTAACGGTACAATCCTGGAACACCTGTTATTAAAATATACTATACTAATATGCTATATGGAACACTAACATAGAAAAAACATGGTTGGTGCTAAGATGGAGAAAGTTTATCCGTTGAGACTTTTAGAAAATAAAAATAAGCAATGGTTGGAGATCAACGTTCAAATCCTAAATTAATATAAATGTATGGTTATAATCTCAATAGATCTGTTAAAAATTCATAAGACAATTGTGTTTAGTCCTTTGATGTATAAACCGTATCTTTGATAAAAGAAAAAGCTCTATATACTCAAAGAATATACCTCTTGCATCAAGTGTTATAAAATAGAAAAGAAAAACGCTTGTAATGCTCAACTTTTTGATTGCCACGTACATTAAAAATGCATTGTGAAATCTATGATATATATTAGCATCAGATAGCAGTCGCTACTTTTTATTGCTAGAAACCTCCGGTAGGTATACGTGTTTTGCAAACAATCTTATGTCCCTATGTTATCAGGCGCGTACGATGGAAATGTACAAGTTTTTATCCGTTGAACACCTCTATTTTATTTTAAGTTTTGTTATTTTGCGAAATAATTGTTAATGTCATGGTGTGTTTGGATGGCATATAATTTCCAAGCTACAGACAAACTAAACCGTATTGCTTCCCATAATTTATGAAACGAGTCTTTTTTTTAGTCACCTAAAAAGAAATTGTGGGGGACACTTATAAAAAACGGTAGTATTGCATTAAATAAATAATTTAAAATTAATTCTAAGATTATTGTGTTTAATGCAAAGTTTGGACGATGGCAAACACAAACATACATGTAAAAGCAATGTCACAATAGAGAATGTCAAAGACAAGGTTACATAACACATACCTTACAGTTGATAACGTATACTGATCTAGAAAGTCAAAGATATATTAACCTTTACATTCCATGTCGGACGAGTCGACTTGGTCTTTTCATAGACTTCAGAGTTTTACACATGAAACCAGGTGGTCGCAGGCAGACAAGCAGCTTAATATAACAGTGTTATTTATCAATGGGTGCAAACTTACAAATGTTTCACCTCTTTATACTTTGTATTTATGTCATATCAATCAGAGTGTTTCTTTTTTCATCTATAGAAACAAACCTTTTGAAAATCATATTTGTTATATCTGCTTCCTTCTAGCATTTTCCCATGTCAACACAATTATTTGCACACATTTGATTATGAACCGCATTATAAAAGCAACATTATGTTAGCATCATTTTCTGTGGAGTGTGTGATAGCCCTTTTTAAAAATACAGTGCAGCCAAAATGTGATTCTAAATTGTGTTGTTTAATGTTTTATTGAAACTGCTTTGATATTTGTTTATGATATTTTGTCTATTGAGTACACATATGATTAATATTTGTAATGTCTTTTTTATTTTTAATCCTTTGCTTTTGTGTTTACAAAAGATCCAAAATTCAAATTATCTATAATAGTTATCGTCGGCTGGGCTAATTTTTAACTGCAAACTGTGAGCAAAGTAGTAGCGCAGTAAACCAAAGACAACTTGTTTCATTTGTATCCAATGAATTTGTCCATACATGTTTGTCTCACAGCAACACAATGACAAATCTGATGAGGATCCTAGTACAATCAACTCTATAGCTGTTCTGTGCGTAACCGATAAAAAACACATTTTCAGCACGTGTCTTGTTATCAGAACTCAAGAATTGAGGCCCATAGAAGCATATCCTTTACATACAATTCAATATATTTATGTCGATAATATTCGTTAATATAAAGAAATATGTTTTATTGATAATAACATGAAACAGTTGTATCATGGTTATAACCGACCAGTAAGTGTACCCATTTATATTTGCCATATTGGCTGAAATATGTGTTTTCTTTTGCGTTTGAGGCATTTGGATATCTCCTGAAGGATATATTGGTATATACATCTCTTTAAATATCCGATAGAGGTTTATCTTTATTGGCAAAAGTTGTTCTGACAGTCACTGACGTTTCTCCAGTGGGGCTGTACGATATTCTGGAATGGTTCAAGGAACTTAACTACAGAAAGGAGCAACGGTGAAACCGATTAATGCTTGTACTCGATTATTTATGGAATAACGTTCCAATAAATATTTCTTGGGATCGCCAGGAGATTCCGCGTACAGTGTCATGTTATAATAAAGCGATACGCCCGGGATTATGTAAATTAAAAAAATACGTGGTTAAATATATGGTATTAATCATGTCATCGGATACAGCTGGATTTATTTGTACACTGTGTCCATTAATTCTTGCTTGGTTCAATACACGTGACAGTTGTGCGATTCCATTTGAAAGTGAGTGTTATTTACTAATTGTCTTTTACTTATAAGGATTAACTGGTTTGAAAGTGTATGGAAATATACGTCGATAATTTAAAAATCTTTACTTTTCAGTTTATGTACTGTAAGAAATGGAAATACATTTATATTTTAGACATTAAAAATTAAACCAGAACATAATTATTTAAACAAAATAATGCGAAAGCTTTCTCTTTGAATTGATATTTTAAGCTAAGGTGTATATGTAATTGTCCATGGTTGGCAATATATTCTCAATTCTAAATGATTATGCAATGTTTCTGTCAATCACAACTATAGCTGTTTTCTTTACATAATTGCTGAACGGTACACTTGAATAAGAATTGGCAATATTGAAGATAAAAATACAACTTGTATAGTTTAATCCAATGCATGTAGGAAGTCATTAGCAAACTTTAGATTAGGCGCCGCAATCTTCGTGACGGAAAAACTGATTGGATTAATTGAATGAATAATATATGACATCAACCTATATTTATTTTTGCACAACCTTTGTAATTAGTCTGGAAAGTATTAATGGGCATCATAAGAAGTTTCAACAAGATGAATAATGTATTTACGAACGCAAGTCTGCAATCAGCAATAACACGTATAGAAAGTCTACAAACGTATGTCGGTTACTTATGCATTTCTAAAGCGATTTTATTAAACGTTAAACAACTATATTTGACTTTCTTCTTAGTTTTTTTTATCAACATCATTTTATTGAACGTCTTATTTCCTAAACGTTACATTTTAACAAACAAGATATGCGCATTGTATTTTTATGGGTGGGTCGGATGGGTAGGCGGAACGGCTTTCCTTCGTCGTAAACTATTTGATTTAACTGTTCATTTTTCAAGATGAAAGTTTATACATCCTTGAGTGGTCTTTTCTGAAAGAAAAACAACATGGTTCAAATTCATTCACACGATGTCTACCACAATTAATTTTATACATTTATTAGCCTAAACTATGACACATGTCTGCACGCCTACATTCTTTTTTAATAGATGTCCAGATTTTCAATTATTTTTGCACAAATTGTCCTCTGCCAAACATGTCAAATTTACCCATTTCATCTTACACGAAATGTTCTGTTACGTTAAGATACCCAGTTAGATGTTAATTGCCCTTTTACATTTATTTTTGATTATTTTAAAGATATATTTATTGTACAAACAAAGATTTAAAACATAACGAATCATAGTTGTCTCTTTGGAATTAACATGCTTTGTTGCCACTATTATACACTTACAAATATGCTTTGTTTTCATAGAACAACTGCGTCATGATAAAATTTGCTCTAAATTCTTGAATAACTATTAGAAATGTGTCCTTTTTGTAAATGAAGCAACTGCTATGTCATTTGAATCGAAATATAATTTACTATTAATGCATACATATGTAATTTAAGACAGTTAATGTTCTCGTATAAACATAGTCTGAAATCATATGTCATACATAACAGAGGATGGATTAAATTAAAATATGGAAATACCAAGCAAATTAAGTAATGTGTACTTCATACTACACCATTTAGATCCGAAATTAGGATCAAGTGTAAGACAAGTGCTGTACTTAAACGTCCAATCAGTGGAAGGTAAATTTAGGAAGATATTTGTAATACTTTCCACATCATTTTATATAAATGTTGGGCGCAGAAAATACCCGCAGATTATCACTTTGTTCTTCATCATGATATACATTTACTTTCAATATTTTAAGTTTTCAGACACTCTTCGGACGTTCTCTTTTTTAGCAAAAATACTTATTTTTCGTGACACTATTTTTTCCGAAACTCAATTTGTTCACCTACATTTAATGACTCTAAAGTTTCGGACAGTGTAATTTCATCAGAATTTACCTAGTTTTCTTCATAATCGGTTACAAAATAAACATGTTTAACAACCGGATAATACACAACGCTGCAGATGCAAGCGATATTTCAGTGGACCGTTTAATTTGGATTATTATGGGGTATAAACATGTATATAAACAATGGTTTCACTTGCTTGTTTTATCCATATTTAGCATAGGCCCAAGTTGTGATGGTCTAGTTGAAATATTCGAGCATGTAAGCCTGGTTTGTGGTTACTATACCGGACAGTAATCGCAGCTTCTCACCTTTCTACTGCATATTTCTTTTGAAAATAAGTATATTGTTAATAAGTGTATAAAATTCAGTTATCTACGCCAATTTGGCACCTGGTAAAACCTTGAAGTGAAACATTGTATTGACCCGTATTTGTTGTTAAAAAAGAGATTGGTGAATTAACAATGAAACAATAATTTCCACAGTTTATTTTAGTTCTATACTTCATTCATTTTTCATACTAAGGTATATCAAATCAAATGCTTATCTTTGTACTCGGTGCTTAAAGGTATATATTGCTGTAGGACGAACTCAAAGTATTTGTTAACATATCGTAACGTTATAAATACAACGGGACAAGCAAGGTATTTTACAAGCACGCACTAGCATTCATCAACTCAATTTCATTCAGCATGTGGTGTTTTAGACATAAATTCTCATGTATATTGACATGGTATCTTTTAATTTGCGGACACGATATTGCAGGTTATAAATCTCGTTTTTTGTTAAATCATATTATTTTAATTGTAACTAACTATACGAAAGTTATTTATTTGAAACCGTTTTACTTGTTCAATGTAATGTGGCTAAAGATAAACATGAACAACCAAGCTTTGTTATTTGGCATTTTGCAACCTAGTTTCGGCTTCTTCCTGAAAGACCAGACGATGATCCGAATGTTTAACTGTATGACGATGTTTACAGATGTGCTTTATATTGACGAGATTGTGTTGATACTCGTTTCGATTTCATCTCCCAAAGTTACGGTTCTGCTTGTCTGGTCTTTATATAACGAGTGCGTAGCTTAATGGTAAATAAATTGAAATGTATTTTCTTTTATTGCTATTTAATTTTAATCATGTTGCTATGATGCTAATTTTATTTACACTAATATGTTTTATGAATAATTCTGGAGTAATTGTGAGGTTGGGAGCTGCTTACAACATGGTCAAATCCCAAATGCTTTGGATTGAGCGTTACAAGGCGGCGACCCCAGTTTTGTTCCTTTTGTGTGTTTGTTGTTCATTCTTATGTCTTTTATACTAAATGTGTTTTGTGCCTCGTTGTTTGGTATTTGGTTCTTTCAAATGATAAAGGGCCACAGTGTATGATAAGAATACTTGTCTGCTGGTGAAGCTGTAGGTTCTCTATTTGTAAATATATTATGGGTAATCTAGGATAAGTTGTTATAAACCAACCCCTTCACGTATGTAAACCGTGTTACTCTAAATAATACGACCGATCAGTTAAACACTTTATTGAAGACATTGGTTATCATTCATGTGTTCAATGCTTTATATTATTCTTCGTCACAAGCAACTAGTACAATCAATCAAAATAGGATGTATATAGGTTTTGCCAGTATGAAATCTCGCATCATATTTTGGAACCCAATTGTCTATTTGGTTCTACAAAGCAATGACTGATAATTAATGCAAATGTGGGTGTCAGAAAGTGGATCAGATACGAATAATTAACCACCTGGTCTGTCAAACAAAAACCACTAAGAAATCAATCACTTCAAGGAATCATGAAAATAACGGCTTACAACCTCTATACAAAATCAACAATATTTGTTTATTTTGCACAAACCTTTTGTAAAATATCCATCATTTTGTGATTCTCTAACAACTGTTAGACGGTATTGCCAAAACCGTCTCATTTTAAATGCTATTCTCATGAGTTCTTGTCATTCGAGACAAGTTCTGTAAATGACCATGACTCTTGGGATATTCGTAGTTAGTCGTAAATAGATGAAGTTGACACCGCAAGTGTTTAACAGTGTTCAACGAAGTAAATTGTTCTTAGAACGCTAAGTAAATATGATCGTTATTGCTACACAACGCACTTATTCTGAAAGAAAAGAAGCACTTCATTGTATACGTTGCGATGAAAATTTTACTCAAAAACATAGGCGTAATAAAAAGTGCACAGACCTCGGCGATATTCTTGAAGGATATGTTATTAACAGGAAAGTGCCACCCTATACATTATTATTATATTTGAACGAATAAGTACGTTCAAAAAAAGTAGTTATAGTATTCCTTAAGCAATAGCATCATATAATTTATGAACGACAAGAGATATCAATTTTGTGCTTAATTGCCGTAAAATAAAAATAAACACATATTTGAAATTGATTAAAAATGTATTATTTTGTATTTGCAGACACTCCTCGGCGACTACTTCTACCCAGATTTTATCCAACCCCCACGAATGTCACACATTCGAAAGGTGAACTAGCAATTTTATATTGCTCCGTGGAAAATCTTGGAACAAAAACGGTAAGAAAATTGTTTGAAATGAAATGCCGATTTTGTATTTCTGAACAATTCTCTAAAATACTGTAATTTTAAAGGCTGTATGATTATACTGAAACGATTTAAAAAAAAAATGATAAAACATTTTGCCTGTGTTCAATCCTAGATAATCTGGAGGAAGCAGCCTTACAACGTTCCAATCACAGTGGGCCAGTTACAGTTTCTTAATATCAATCGTTTCTACTTGAGTCACGTGCCACACCGAGACGAATGGAATCTATTGATTAAAAACGTTCAACCGTTTGACGCTGGGACATACGAGTGTCAGATCAGCAGCCAAGAAAAGCAACTTCGGAGAAGCATTACACTTAATGTAATCGGTAGGTTAATTTGCTTATTGTTATATATGAGAATGTGCGTAGAATTAATCGGGTGTTGTTAATGAACTATAATTATCACAAACCAGGTTTGTATGCGTTTTAACTTGAAGTTTCTTCTATTAACAAATTTGATCATGAAGCAAAAACGTCTTAGTGAATAAATAAACATAGCTAAATCTAAATGCTGAACGTAGGTGTGTATATGTAATGGAATACATGTAGAGCACTAACATATTGTGTTGCCTGATTTTTTTAAACCAAATACTAGTAAATGTCCGACGTACACCAAATTTCTCTATGGTAACAAAGGTACGGTCAATATGGCTATGACACGTTACCTTATATATGATCAATTTAAACGATGAAGAAAATGTCAAGAACTCATTATGGTCAAACCATTTTCCTATTTCATAAAGCCTTATTTTATGTGTTTATTGATTTTATTTTCATACATTTAGAAAAAAATAAAACTCCAAAATAATTTTCAGAAGATAAATTCTTGTCCATTTGTCTGTTTTTCAGTCAAATGATCCATTGATCTTAAATACAAGGCACTATATACATTACGACATTAAACATAAATGAATGCATAAATCTGTGGAGACGCAACGAAAAGAAGTTTGGTTTAAACCGGTTAAAACTCACTGCGTATTTATTTTTAAGCATTAACTATCAATATTCCGGTACACATACATTTAGAAGATAAATGAGTTTATACATCGTAGTTCAATCTCATCAAAACGACCGCGTGACGGATTAAAAAATATGTGTTAACTAAATCAATGTCTCCTGAATATTTAAATGATTCTTATAGATACGGAAATAAATTTGTTGACCTCTGATGAAACTGTTACCAAACATTCAATACAACATTTGTATGTTTTATGAATGTGTTTTATCTTCTTAAATGGCCTCCTCCATTTGTAATAATTCGTTGGGTGTTTTTTTTATATATATAAATGTACCCATATACGAGTGTTATGTGTTGTTTCCTTTGTCCATTAACGGCTTTTATTGATATTTTATTATTTTTCTTTCAGATTCAACAAGAAGTTTAGTTCCAGGTAAGGTCTATGTGCAATCCACAACTTTAATTGCTATATTTCTAAAATCTCATGGAGAATAAAACTGTCTTTGAGAATTCGTTAAAGGTCATTATTGGTTCATTATTTTACAGACATATTTATTACTGGCACACGTTTCGTTGAAGTAGGAGGTCACATATATTTATCGTGCAATGCCTCTGGAAGTGAAAATCCACCCGATGACATCGACTGGTTTAAAGACGGTAAGCACCCTTTAAATAAAAATCAAATGTTATTATGAGTAATTTCCTATAATAGCATGACAATTAACGAATGACAAAGAAATCTTGCACATATTGTTTCAGTAACCAAATATATTATCCAGCTAGTTTTTAAAAATCTTCTTATGTCAAATGAAGATTTTTGAAAACTAACTGAGTTATATATTTGGTTACTGAAACAATATGTGCAAGCATTTGTTTTACTTACGAGGGTCAGTCGTTTTAATTTATTGAACAACCTTTTAATAATCTTAACTTTTTTTATAGAAAGCAAATGCCATAGTATTAATAAAAAGCGTGTTCATGTGCTCATTTAAAAGCTTTACGAACCATACACAAACAAATATGCAGGCGTTTTCCAAAGGACATTAATTGCATTTGAGTTCAGATAATATTAACAATGCAATTCGTCACGAAAGGAAAAGCTTAACGTCATCGCTCTTTACTGATAATAAAGGATACACGCTATGTCTATATTATAATCGGTATTTACTATTGTATTGACTGAATAGTTTTGAAGGTCAAGTTTCAACTTGAAACATATGTAAAACGATACACACGGTCTTGTGTTTGTAGGAAATGTGCTGACCACAAAATACAGACCTGGAGTGCACATAGAGAAGAAAGTGGCTTACACCGGCAACACAATATATAGTACACTGGTCATTTACACAGCTCACATGGCGGACTCTGGCACGTATGTGTGTCGTTCATCCGAGCTCCTGACCACCAGTTTCAAGGTCGATGTGCTAAACGGTAAATATTGCGGCTAAATGTACTAACATATGTATGTGTATTCTCAATTTTACTGCAATTTCAGCTTTTACCAATATTTAATCACACCATATATGAATTTATTAATATAGACATGAATATGAGAGACTGTATATAACTTGTTTTCATAGCCAACGCTGTTAAAATCTTAAAAACAAACCAGTAAATACATTGATTTTTAAATAGTGCCAAAGGAATGAGATTAGTGGATCAAGTATACATGGGAGATATAGTTGTATTGATTTAATCATTTTTCATGACAGCCGTGATCTTATTGTTAATTCCTGTTAACCATATTCATTATTTTGTAGTAATAAGTTTGCTTAAACGGCGATACAGCGTTATATTTTTGTATATTGCAAACTATGTATTGGGGTAAACAAAAATATTATATACCCGTCATAAACACGATAAGCTTTAAGAAAACCATAACACCATGATTAATTTCTTTTATACTAATGACTCATTTTATTACAATGTTATTACACGTTTCATTAACTGTTCTATTTTCATTTTAGATAAATCGGGCAATGTCAAAAGAGGTATGTTTCTGACCGTTTTTCATTGTCTTTGTGACATCTGTTTGTCAGTATGTCGGTCAGTTGGTTACTTTCTTTTTCGATCACATAGTGCGACAGTTTTCAATATATTTCGACCTTGCAATATATCTATCCTTAGATCAATAACAAGTATAGTACCTTAGGAGTTGTTTTCGCCCCGAAGCCCACAACTGCATCAGTTCTTCGCCTAACTTAATAATATATCGTGTGGTATATTATCTTGGCAGATGCAAAATTATAATAAATAATGCGATACTGTTCCAAAGTACTCCTTTGAATGCGTTGTCTTTCTAAAATTGAATTATTAAGCCGTGTGAACTTTTAAGTAGGAATTCTATTGTCGCCATATCTTGAGTAAATTTATGTTAACCGTATAGGAGCATACTATCTTGGCTATACTCTAACAGTCGGCACGTGTTATCTGGTATTTAATTACTTATGTACATTAAATCTCCGTCACGTTTGATTATTTAGAAACGTATCATTGTACGTGTACATGTGTAACGTTTTATTGTATAGAAAAGGGTTTGACCGATAAAGAAGACTAACAATTACATCAGATCATCAGAAAACATATTCAATTATAATGTATCAGGCTATTGTATTATCGCTAAGTTCAATTTTACAATTGAAGTTAAATTTCCTTTCGGTCTTAATTTAATAGACAAATGAACTATTTAGCAGTTTGCGCTTCTGATGCCCCATAGTATTCCGCCGAACTGTGTAACACATATTTACATTTTAAAAATGGTTGAAATTCTTAATAACAATATACATGTAAACAGTTAAAACAAAAATACACATTTTGTATATATTGGTATCAAGAAACAATAAATATATGATATGTAATAAGTATAAATGTATAGATGATTCCACTGCTTTCAGAGTATGATGAATTATCTGCTGGCAGATCTGGGACTTCGTCGTTCAGCAATTCCGGGACGTCTTCTTGTGTAGTGAATCAGTTTTATTTCATTTCATTAATGACGTTATTTTCATATATCATATCGAAATTAAAAAGAGACTAAAATTGTCGGTTAAAATGGGAATAAATAGAATATGCAATTTTCTTATGTTACCTACATACGTTTGTTTTTTGTTGGAATCACGATTTACAGTTTTTGTAACGGTCACACAATTTAGCGATTGACATAACATTATTTCCCAAATCGATTTAACGCTTTTTTTCAAGTTATAATGATGTTTAGGTTTCTAAATAAAACATAATTAAATGTTTTAAATCCCCAATCCACAAAAGCATGAACATCTAGCAAACAGAGTTTTTTCTTATAGACATCGTACCGACCACAAATACGAAAAGAATCGGTAAAATGATAAGGATTTAGTGATATTTAATCGAATAGTTTTATAAACCCGATACAATGCGATGCCTCTGGAGTAAAGTAAGTACATGTAAGAGCAAGTTAAAGACTCTCAAACCTTTCGAACCGTGAATAATTTATTCAGTTTGAACCAATCTATTTTAAAAATTAATGTAATGGTTTTCTTAAAAACATAATAATATTCTGAATATCAGTTATAGAAGTGTATTTTACTTTGTTATCAATCGATGCCGCTTTAGCATGAATTGAAGTGTTTTTGTTGAACTTTTGGTTTAACCTTGGTCTCGATACTGTAGTGCTAACATGATTTATATATTGCAATGATGGTGATAAACGCAATATATAAACGTGTTGTAACCATATATAAGATATATACATTTTCGGTAGCATTATATTCTTATGAACAATTGAAGTCATACAAAACAAAGTGATGTTAAAATTGTTTATGCATATTCCACACGTGTTTGATATCCATATGCTCAGTGGTTGTAGTTTGTTCTTTATAATGTTTCTAAATATTTGCTATATTTTCATAAACTTGAGTTAGTTGTTTTATTTTACATAAATATGCGTTTGTTCAGAAAGTACTTTCTACGACAAACAAAGCAGCCAGCGTTAGTGATGGCCAGCACAATTTCTTTATTAAAATTCATTCTTCACTACCGTTCAAGTCCATTTATTTCATGGACAAAGAATTTGCCCAAGTGTACCAAGCACACATATAGATTGATCTACCGGTTTTAAACAGGTAAATAGAGGATATATATATTATAAAGGTAATTATAATGCATATATAAGTGTGGCTGGATTCAACATGTTATCTATTCGCGTTTTGCATCAGAATTAATTTCGTTCCAACGTTTGGGCATATAGCGATTGTCCTGTAAACATGAAAAGGTACGCATCTTTTAAATACAAAACAAACACCACTTTGGCTGGGATAAGTTTGGATATAAAAGACTGTTGAAATTTATGTTAATATTTAGGAAATTTCGTTATCTTATTTGCGTCAATTTTTCATTTTAATATAAGTTGCACTGATGATTGATTGAATTCGTCATGTTAAAAGTGCAAGGTAAAATGCGATAAAAACAACATTGTTTAGTATGTATTTTCATATGTAATTATATAAAGGAACTTAATGATAATAAACGTTTATAAAGTGAAGCAACACAATCCATTCTTATCTACTCTTTGTCTTAATATCTTTTATTAGATAGAGTCAGGCACAGTAAAAAAGAAACCCCACAATACAATATTCTGGATCAACAAGAATAACGAAAAAGAAATTCACCAATAATATGTTATGAACAAAATCGTGTGAGCATTATGCATGATACAACTAAGTCAATTATGTTTTTTATGGAGATTTATTCCCTTTTGGTCAGAATTTGTATATAAACAATTATTGTTAGGGTAATGTTTAATTCAGTTGCGTGAAAATCAGCAATATTTATGTTAGCTGGTCTCAGGGAAAACCGGGCTTAATACACGCGCCAAAAGTATCGTCTCAGATGAGCCTGCTCAGTCCGACTAGGCTTATCAGGAACGACACTTTCACTCGAAACATTTTAGAAAATACTTACTATATACGAAAAAAAAGCGAAAAGTGTCGTCCCAAATAAGTCTGTGCTGTGACGATACTTAGGCAAATGCATAAAACTCAAGGCTCATATTACTACACATATCTTTTATGTAATGCACTTATAGTTCATGAACAAATCACATGTTACAGCAAAGATAAGTGTATACAGTGGTTAATTTTCGGCATCAATATGCGTCTAATACTGGCATATGGAAAATGCCATTAGGTTATATGAATCGTAAGCAAAATGAAATTATGTACGAATCAGTATAACGGCACTTTATCGCAGCTATTTCAAAGACGGTGGGGCTGTAACAAAAGTTCCAAATACCGATTTTCCATTGAATTACAAAGTAGCACGTGCATTTTGAACCATACACACATGTGTCGCGTTCTGAGAAAACTGGGCAAAATGCTTGTGCGTAAATTGTCATCCAAGATTAGCCTGTGCAGTCCGAAAAGGCTAATCAGGGACGACAATTTCCGCTTTTATGGAATGTTTCGTTTAAATGATGTCTCTCCTGAGCAAAAATCCAGTTTAGGCGGAAAGTGTCGTCCTGGATTAGCCTGTGCGGACTGCACAGGCTAATCTGGGACGACACTTTACGCACATGCATTTTGTCCAGTTTTCTCAGAACACGACACACATTGGCTTATGTAGATTGCTAAAACACATCATTAAAATGTGGCTAGCTAGAGACCAGTGACGCAGTGGCATTAATTACATTATGTCGAAATTATATTTATAACGTAATGACGCATTGGTATTCATAAATGCATTTTATTAACTTTTTCTTAAAGCTTATGTATCGTCACTTTGCTCATTGCTACAGAACGGGCGTTACCAGGGTATGTCCTTATTAGTCGTCTTGGTGAGCAATCTTTTGGCTGGAGCACATCAGTGCACGTACTTGGCGTTTCGATTACGACTCGATCGTTACAACACTACATATATGTATTGGTATTTAATTTACAAAGATGATAACGTAAATACGTTAACACCTTTATCAGCAATACATCCAACGTAACAAGTCCCAACGTGTTACGATAGCAGCTCATGACCATAACTCGGTTTGAGAAAAGTAAAGTGTCTTACGAGACAGTCGTGTATTAAACATGTTTCATAGTTTGATCATGCTTATTAAAGTAGAGTTTACAAAATATGTAGCAACAATCTAAGTAAAGTAGCTATAGCATATCCACGAAACACGAACCTAGCCGAAGCTTTCATCGATTAGTTTGTTTATTATTTTCGTAATTTCGTTCATTTTGGAGTTCTTTATTGTATTGATTTTTTTTCCTCCAATAATAAACTTAAAACAACGTATGTTAGAAAACCTAGTAATACTCTATGTGTCTGTAAACGAAATATAGACAAATGGACACTCAAGAAACATTATCAAGACAGAAATGCTGATTAACATCCACTATTCTTTGATTTACGGCAAGTATCAAATTGTCTATACAATAAAGAAAAACACAAACAATAAAGGTAAAGGCATGTGTTTTTAGTCTGATTACTATAAATATTCAATCGACTTTGACATTTACCCCCCGATCACTGGGATATAAGTCGTCCGTTTACATATACAAATACTAGTTTTAAGTTTCGAATTTTTATTTGAAAATTGGCAAAAAGCATTTGAGCATTTAAATACATGTCAAATAATGTAATATGATTGAATGGTGTGTGTCCGCATTGGAATGTTTATCGCATAGGAACGGTCAATGCAAAGCATTGGAGTTCAAACCTTTGTCAAGGTATTCCTTACTGTTTATTTTCTTCAAAACATGTTTATATGTGTGTCAGCAATTCGAACTTGGTCTACATATTGTCAAGATGAACCGTCTTATCATAATCCTATATATTTTAAAGATATATACTCTTTTGGAGTCGCCAACACAATTCCGTTATTGTATTATTTTTTGTCCCAAAAGTTAAGACAATAACAATTTTGCCAAGCAAATATATGAACATTTTTTGGAGTTTTAATGCGTTTTGATGGTAGGTTCAGTTTCAAGAAAAATATCGATGGTATGTCTCTTAAATATGGTCTATTAAAACGATAGGAAAACAATTCATATGTCTTTTTGTATTTCATGCATCTAAATGCTTTTTTGGAATGTAAAAAAATGGAAATTTGAGGTTTCAAAAAGTGAAAAAAACCCTGTGAAAATCATATATTATTTTTTCAGTGTCACAGTTTAATGACGTCGACGCCATGATGTTATTATTCCCGCGAAATTTAAATCCTACTACTTTTTCCCGCTTCCACAAAAAAGCATCCCGGGACTAATATTTATAAAAATAAAATAAGACCTGTTTCGCAACCATTAAATAGCATTCTTAATAATTTTATCTTTGAAAATTAATAAGCCTTTGATGTTCCTCTTCAAGTTGTATAATGTTTTGTGAAGTTGCATACCCATTTAGCTTTAAAAGGCTAAGTTTTATTTTCTATTTCAGATAATTGTTAAGTAATGTTATTTGGTACATATTATGTTCATGCTGTGGTTGTAATGTTTGTTATTTTGGTGTATACATACATCAATATTACAAGGGAGAAAATTGTCACAAAACCAGGTTTTAATAAAAGAAAGTCTGATAAAGGGAGACAACTGCAACTAAAATTGTGCATTGCTACTGATTGTTCATCACAGTAACCCCCCTTGTTTCAAACTCAATCTGTTTTTCGACCCCGTGACCTAGTTTCTGACCCGGCATGATCCATATTCAAACTTGACCTAGATATTGTCTAGATACAACTTCTGACCAAGTTTCGCAAAGATCGGATGAAAACTATTTGAATTAGAGAGCGGACAACATGCTCAATGTTTAAAACGCACTAAGTGACCCCGTGACCTAGTTTTAAACCCGGCATGACCCATATTCAAACTTGACCTAGATATTGTCCAGATACAGCTTATGACCAAGTTTCGTAAAGATCGGATGAAAACTATTTGAATAAGAGAGCGGACAAGCTTGTTCCGCCCGCCCACCAGCCAGGCCGCCAGCCAGCCCGCCCGCATTCGCCAAACTAATAACTAGTTTTTTCATTCGGAAAACCTGGTTAAAAATGATTCTATTGCACTCGCACCAATCATCGTGAATAAGGAAAACCTGACATGTCAACATGTTTAATGACTGATAACCAGTCTCTGGTTACTTGGAATAGTTCCACAAAAAGCATCACCAGGACTACGTTGCTCATCTGGCTTTTGTTATTTCTTCGGTATCTGGCTCTGGTTTAATTTCGTTTATTACGATCTCGAAGATACAAAATATATCCAAATGTTAATGTTTTCATATATTTTATTATTGAAATTATTGCATTTGTGATATTATTGTGATTGTATTCCGGATTGAATAATTTTATATTTTAAGTGTTCGATATATATTTTGCGTTTCTTGTCTTCTAATGTTTTATGACAACCGTATCATTCAAAGTGGTATTTACATCGCATCTGCGTAGATAAAGTCAATGTCTCTGTAGACCCTCGATCTGCCATTATTCTTCCCCGATTGAGCACTTGCCCAGCGATTCAAAGTGACGTACTTATTAAACAGATGCGTTTATTTGTCGCTTTAAAACGTGTTTCCATCACTTATTTTTATTATATGTTTACTTCACTTATAGTGGTAAAAACCATGTCATAGATTGTGCCATGTATTTTCAATTTTTGATTTGTTTGATATTGGTTTATCCAGAGTTTTATAAAAAATGTGTAGCTAATTATTTTTAAATCATTACGCGTATTTTCATTTGCAAGTCATAGTCTTGCCAATATATTATTTGTTTTTTGCATATAAATATGTAGTGTGGGAAATAAAATCAACCTTTAATAGCCCTTAAGGTTTCAATTAATTGTTTTCTTTGGACTTTCACGGAATTTCGTAAAAAAGAAAAGTATGCTGTAAAACCCTGAAATGAATGAAGATTATTATTAAGGTTTAAATCGTCGAATCCTACAATTTAACAAGCGGAAATCGATGTTCAACAGAATTAAAATATCCTGAATACACTACCCATAATCTTCACTAGACTGAGTCGATTAAGCAACAAACTCATTATTTTTTAATAATTAAAGCCACTAACGTATTAATGACGAGAAATCGTAGTACCTATACACCTTGACCAAATTTATTTAAAACACAAGGTAAATTTGACAGCAAATACACATCATGATCATATTCATCATTAGCATTATTCCTGTGTCTGCTTATATCAGATAAAAGGTCCAGTAGCGTACGAAGCACCGAGTTCATAGTAATATCAGACAATCATCAGCAAGCATCGGGAAGAAAAGCGGCTTAAACACATTGAATCACAATCACATAACGATACCTTTTTGATATTGTTTTATTTTGTCTTGTTTGCAGTATTCTTGTCAGAAATCAAAGCTGATGATGAGACGTCTTGTAAAATTGAGATCAATACTTTCTCGGGCATTGACAAGCATTTGTTTCAAGATTTGCATCAGCTGCAATTTCCAGCCTCTGGAAATGCATTTATCGCCATCATGTGTGTTATCTGAAACGGAAAATACATTTATATATTTTATAAATTGTATTTATATAAAAACTTCAAAGAAATTGGAAGCATTCGCGGTTTCAATACAATATTAGATTATAAAGTATGCTTTATCTGATTTCAGATCATTGACATTGGTTTTTAGTTCAGTATCATAGGTTGACATAGTTTTTATAACTAACATAAGTCAATTACATACAAATATGTGCTTTCGACCATACATTGGTGCTGCTTTAAATCAAGCTAGAGTGATAAAATGATACTATATGATATTAAATGAGTTTCATTTTTTTTCATTGATTGAATAAAGATTCAATGTAACAGAACGAACCGGTTTGTTATGTTTGCGGATTAAATAACTGCATTAGGGAAAGGTTAAATCAATACAAACTTTGTAAACAGTTTTACACGCTATTTGTTGCAAATAAATTTGTTTAAGCTTAACCAGTATAAAAAATAAATACAAAATTTCAAACTGTTACACTGATGTAACAAGAAAGTGTTTGTTTATATGCATACGTGATACAAAATATCAACCCAATTTTCGTATAAGTAACAACGCAAAGTTTATGATAGGCCTGATTGCCCTAGGTGACCCCAGTTTTATTTATTAGTGTTTGTCTTTATCATGTGTTGATGCCCTGTGTCTAATTGGCAACTGGTCACTTTCGTTTAATAAGTAGCCTTGTAGTCATGGTAGAAATGCTCTCTTGCTGATGCAATTGTAGTTGCACTTTCAGAAAATGAGTAATAACTTTATTAATTTTAAGTGTTATATACTTTGTACAATCTATCGTTTACAGTTTATTAGTCATTTCCGGGCTTTATCAACGAACAGCACGTGTACCAAATGTATTCGCAGAAGAAAATATGAACTCCTTTTAAAAATACATCATACTGTGTAAGAAGATACTTATTAAACACCTTTCCATTGATATCATTATACAGTTTTTGTATTTTGGTTGCTTTAAATTTTAAATGTTATTAAAATGGTGGTGACACGATATCATCGCGTTTCTTTCAAGATTGTCTGTGCTTCATTTCAGGTGTACAATTGCTTAGCTCGGATGATTTTTTTAAAATGACACACGTTTTTCTTTTAATAGGAATAACTTCAGGTGAACCTATTTGGACAACGATTTTATTTCAAAACAATTCAAGATGTTTTTTATCTTTGATATTGATGTTTCAAGATAAGTCCAAACTATAAACAGTTATTGGATGCAGTCTGTAATTTGTGGTTGTGTTTGCCTTTCATCCAAATATTGTAAAATATAGGTTTTAGACACGGTAATAATGGGATACTCTCTGGTATAGTTATAATTAGTTAATTACTGTTGTGCGCTGATGTAAAGTTAACCGATATGGAACATAAAGTTTAAGAAGATATTGCCTTCTTTTCAGTGCCAAATCAATTGTTTTACATAAAAAATGGATAAGCGTTATTGTAACTTTGTTGTTATCAAGAAGCCATCGTAGGTCTTCTTGTGGAAATTATTCACTCTATTATAACAATTTAATTGAAAAGTCCACAACATCTTCAAATAGAAACAATATAAATTGATTGATAGACGAAATATATTTAAATAGTACATTCAGACATTTGTTTTAAAACAAAACGTTTGTTCAAAAAAGGTTCCCTTATCCATATATATTTCGGTACATTATTTAAGTTAGAATATTCATAAAACAAACTGTAATTGCAAAACAAAATCTGTTTATAATGTCCATTATTTGCATCACTTAGGTAAATCATTTGTTACCTTTGGTGATACTAGCAATACAATCTACTCAATGTTTCGAATATATTTAATCCTAGCATTGTAACACTACGTAAGCATATTATTATTGCCTAATACAAACTTAATGTAAATTGCATGGGCTGAATCAAATGAAATTGTATTTAAATGATTGTCTCACAGTTACAAAAGTACCACTCTCATAGACGCAACATTCTAAACTTTGTTGGCATTTATTAATCCGTAAACTGTATTAATTTACCCATTTTAAAGATTACAACATAAGATGGTAACACACGCAGTGATCAAGCACGTGCATGTCCTGTTCGTTGAGTAAAACCTCCACCTAGCCCATATTGTTTGTAAATTAAATTTGACGCAGTATGTTTAATATTCAGTCGGATTTACCTTTTACATATTAGGCGTGGTATATCTTAAACTATTTACATTGTTGATTGTATGGAAATTTAGTTAGTGTTCAACTATTGCACGGTATATTCATTTATATATCTGTGACACCTCAAGTGCATGAAAGTATAACACTATCAATTTAAGATGCCACCAACAATCACATTGCATGAATTATATCGATTCGAGCAGGTTTTTAAACATTACGTACTAAGAAGTCTACATCTAATAATAAGAACGTTTTAAAATGTAAGAAGTTTAAAGTTTGACAAATATAAGAAGCTAATACTCCGTTGTTACATCTTATTTAGATACAGAACTATACATAAAGGAACATCAATCATGTTGAATAAACATTAAATATGTATACTAAATGCATTTAAAACAAACACACGTACAAATTGCTGCATATCGAATATTCGTAATACTACTTGCAGCTGATCATATAGTAGAAAACCCAAGTTGATACAAAGAACTATCAGACATTCAATTGATAACCAAACAGTTACTTATGTTTATATGTTTGCTCATCAGAAGCAATGATTATTAAAACCAAAACCGAACTATACACTCTTGTAATTAATTGCTTGCGTTGATGTGTAATTTTATGAAAAGCGAAAGCGTGATCATGCATTCCCAAATTAAGCCAATAGATACAAACTATCCCGAGATGAACCAAATAAATAGAAATCTAATTATTTGAACACAAATTGACTATTTGAAGTAATGTGAACTGAGTCGATCATAGACATATTAACCTGAATTCAGTCTGCGACGAATGCCGTAATCAACCGACATTTCAAGAAAAACACGTTCATAATTGTGAAGTCTAATTCTTATAACAAAACAGATAAACAGACAATGTGTTACTTCAGATGAACTTCCGTCACTATTAGTCAGGTAAACGGTTTACTGTAACAGTCAATTACGTTACATGTTTGACAGTATTGTGATTCCAGGGAAGGATGATGTCGGTCTCTGTGATGTCATTGCCCTATCCGGACTGTAAGTAGCTTGTTCAGGTCATAAAGTAACTCTTATATCTGTTTAGTGCATTACCGATGTTGTCAGCAGAACTCAGCAAATTGACGTCTGAAAAAGGATATGCTGTATGTACTGTGTACAATACATTTATGTCGATTAATTGCATTTTCTTTTTTTATTGAATGACAATTACATAAAACAGTGTACCATTATATCGACAAATTGGCTGAAGTATTTGTGTTTGTTTTCGGCGTTGGAGGCATTCAGGACATCTCTTCAAGGATATGTCTTTCATTAAGCTTTTTCAAATATCCAATACAGTTAAACTCAATTGGTCGAGCTAGTTCTGACAGTATTTGACGTTGCTCTACGGGTTTTTCTCCGAACGGTGCAATCCACTTCACTGTGGACGGATCAAAGGTGAAACCAATTCCTGCTCATACTGGATTATTTATAGAATAAAGTTCTTATAAATATTTACTCAATATAATGGAAGATTCCGTCATGCTCTCGGCGACAGTGTCATTTCATACTTAAGCGATTAGTCCGTGGTTTTGTAAATTCAGCATATCATATGATTAAAGAGATGGTAGTAATGTTGTTCACGGATACATAAGCATTTATATGCACACCGTTTTCATTATGTGTGTGTGGTTCACACACGTGACAATTATGTTATTCCATTTGAAGGTGAGAGAGGTAAACATGTGTTCGTATTATTATTACTTGGTTGGATATTATATGGTACCTTGATAAATAATAAAAACTATATATATATGTGAGATGTGGATATAAATTGACTATATTGTAGATAATAACTGTTAAAATGACCATTCTGAAGCATTAAATACGTTTTATTAAAAACAAAATGTCATGGGATATCTCGTTTTATAGAAATTCTCAAGCTCGTCATCCTTAGTGAATGAATATCGTCTCATAATGCACGACTGTGCACACAATGCAGATTATAAATCAATGTGTAATGTTTGTGCCAGGTGTACACATAAATGCAAAACTAGTCATGTTAATAAAAATTCAATCAGTATGCATAACGACTATAGTAATATGCATTCTTTATGTTGCATGACACACATGTACATGACTTACTCGAAATATATTAGCAAACTGTAGATTTCTAAATTACTGTGCCGCATCTTCCGTGCATAGAGAACTAATTGAATTAAATGATAAAATGAATGAACGAATGAATGAATAATATATGATACTCACCAATATTTATTTTGCACACTCTTTGAAGTGTGAATGGGTATAATACACAGCTTTAATTAAACGAATGATTTCCCAACGCTAAATGTGATCATTACATTGAAAAAAAATTGACAACCAATATAATATTTCTTCAATGTAATGCAGTATACACGATCTTACAGTTCCCTACATGAAACAATGTACTTAGTTTTCAAACACCCGTTTCGACATTCTACACATTGTAGTTTGAAGCGTAATCGACATCATTTAAAACATTTTGGCTTTTTAATTAGCGAAAACGAGTCAATTGGACGAGCGGCCGGTAGCTGGGCGGGCAGGCAGATGGAAAGGTTTTGTTGCGTTATCGCATCATAAATAATTTGCTTTCAAGTTTTTATATTCATGTCAAATTTTCAAAAGTGCCTCATCGATTTCAAAGAAATGATACCCATACGTTAATTATGTGGTCCTCAGTTTCAGATACAAATGGTCCCGCTTCACTGCACACACTGACCTCTAAAACTAAAACACATAGAATCTACGTTTAAGTTTTGTGTTCCTGTTTTAATTTTAAATGTTTTGCTCATGTTCAACGAAATTTTTCACCAAATGGTCGCCAAGGCTGAACATAGAAATTTGTCTGAACGCTATTTCCGTCTAAGAATTTAGCTATATTTTGACATAAGTTTACATACTTTATATTCTTTTTGCGGTTGACTTCCGAATTTAAATGGCTCCACTTCACTTCACAAACTGGCCACTAGAGCTGGAATATAATAAAATTAGCCTCATGTGTATTTCACAATCAATATCACTACAACGAGATGGCCACTAGAGCTAAACAAAAATATGTATATACGTCATTTTATGCTCAATATATGATTGGATTAAACAAATAAGAATTTAACAAAAATGTTGATGTATTTTTCTTATCCCATTTTTTGTAATTGCTCAGCGCCAATTCACAAAGTAATGTCAGTTAAAGTATCGTATGCCTGCAATATTTTCCGAAGTTTTGTTCTATCTTCAAACAAATGGAGATAGAAAAAAACACTACATACATATTCCTTGGGTGGTCGTAAATCAAAGTTGAGGAAATAGGTCCACTTCACGGAACAACTTGGCTACTTGAGCTAGACATAGAACTATTTATTAAAGGCCATTTCTGTTGAAACTTATGTAATCGTATTAAGATTTTTAAATATCTAAGCACACATGTTTGTTGAGTTGAGATTTGTGATCAATCTGTACGAATCTTAAGACACAACTTTTCTTCGTTGATCCATTATCAAACCTTATTCCTATTCATTAGGTACTTTTGGGTATAAAATTCAAAATGCAGGACACAAATTTGTCATGCAAGTTGTTCTACATACATGAATTTTCTCGGGATTCATATTTACATGGTGTAGTAACTAGTGACAATTGTATCGATCATCGTATTCACAATGGCTGATGACTATCTTCTTACTTTTCTAATATTGCAAATATGCGAGGACTTCTACAAATGCCACTTTCGGGATATTTACTACTAGCTATGGGGTACTTATTGTGATTATTGCTGACATTTGTACTAATCTAAAATAAAAAGACTATGTCAACACATCTTAAATTATCTATTTGACATGTTATGCCGACTAGCCATTCAATTAAAAGTTATATCCCTCTTTCCTTGAACAGTATTGTTAACACAATTTAATAGCATGTACAGTAGCCAAAACCTGCACTTGCATATGCTAACTAAACATCATAATTACATGACACTTTTATACTTTTTCACCAAAATGTACATACATGTAACTCCATTGGCAAAAGGAACAAAATCTGGCTTAAAAGCGATTTCTGCTGTTTGTTATTGCCATAAGCAATACATAATTTAATAACTCTCGAAATACGACTAGATAGCCGACATTGTATATATCATTTTCGACATTAGCCGGATTCGAATTCGTCTGATTACTTGGATGTGTAGCTTAGCAAAACAATCAGACACATCTGCAAACTATCGTAGGCAGGCAAAACACTTAATTAATATACTTGTACACACTCTGGTACAGCATGTAAGTGCATGGCCCGTTCATATTCATTTGCAAATTGACATTATTATATTTTACAACCATACTTGCGAACAAAACGTATCTTATTCCCCTCTGTTTATATACAATTATTTAGTCCTATATTGTTTATTATTATTTCGTTTTTCCATTCGATGTTACAAATATATTATCATAGCTGGCATTTCACGATGGAATTCTGTCATGAAGAAACTTAAGCAATTTTTAGTTATTTCCGCTCGGTCTGTACGTTCCAAATATTTTTGTATAAGAAATATGGCTTTTACACCTACACCAAATATTCGGATTGTCTTCTATTTTCAAATGCTGCCGCATTCCATTTGAATCTATGCAAAAATGATTCACATTTTATAATTTAGACCATCGTTTTGTTACGTAATTACGTGATCATGAAAAATACGCTGGTCATACCATCAACATTCATAGTCGTTTAGTGGTATGATTGTTTATTTCCAGAATGTCTTAAAGCCAGACTTTTTGTTTTAAACATATATTGCCTAATACACAAAATTCACTTGTTAGTACCGGAAGCAGACATTATTATACGGCTATTGTTGTACAATAAGGGCCAATCATCATAAGGTCAATTTGTGATGGCATTTGTTATATTACTCACATCATATTCTCTGAATGTCTGCTAGTTATGAAGGAGTAAGAAAAGAACGGGTTTGACACTTTGATACCCAGCTGACTACATTTATATTTCAGTGTGGCGAAGTCGTCTGGTTTTACAGGAGTGAATGCACTCTAAGGCTGAAGAGTATTCTTTGTCGGCGACTCATGCAAAATGTGTTGCAATGGTTGTCTACTATTACAAGTGTTATATGATTGAGTTGAAACAATATAAAATCTCGGTAAAGAAAAACTACATAAATAAATGAATCGACATATGTTATTTTTTTCTCATACAGTACTACATGTGGAAGTAAAAACATGGTATTGATCTGAAGTACATGCCATGACTTGAAAGATCATTTCATAAAGTATGACCTTCACGTACATTAACAGTCGAGTAAATATAGCGAAAATGTTATGGACGAAATGTTAACGCTCCATTGACTATTTGAATAATGAAAGTGCATTTTCGTTTTGAAGACACTCCTTGGCGACTACTGATACCCAGTTTTTATCTGATAAGAATGTTACAGATTCGAAAGGTGAAATCGCAATTTTATATTACTCCGTGTATTTGTTTTACTAAAGACACTGAGAAACTGTTTTATTGTTTTTCCTATGTTGAATTTCTAATCTATGATAACCAAAAGTATGTATATTACTATGTTAACACATTTACAATTAATACTTAAACAATGTAATGTTTACAATCGCAGATAATCTGGCAGAAACAGGATTACAACGTTACAATCACAGTAGGTCAGTCGCAGTTTGTGAACATAAATCGTTTCACCTGATTAAGAAGAATGGAATCTACTAATTAAAAAACCCTTTGGCGATTGGACTTATGAGTGTCAGATCAGCAGACATGAAAAGCAGCTGGGACACCTTATATGTTATTACATCAGGACTGTAGTGAACTTACCTGTATTATCTGCAAATGAACTTTTAAACCATGGTCGCTCTCTTACTTCAACGAAATATCAGTATTTCGCCTAAATTTATAATACTGTTTATGAAACAAATATTTTTGAACTAAATAGATGTAAATGAGTAAAAAAAGTCATGGCTCTTCTTCATTCTGAACCGTTAAACTAGTTCGTCCTTTTAAGACACTGTAACCTAATCGTAAGGAAATGTCCCCCCCCCCCTCATTATTATAATATCGCAGACTGGTATGGTAAATCCAACAGTTTTCGTCTGCTATTTACTGAACGTCTGTACACATCATATATAAGTCACGTATTACTGAGCTAATAATATAAACTGTTAAAGACCCTACATTGGAAGGAACGATTCACCATGTTTCGTTTTGAACAACACAGTGATGACCTTTGATTCAACGAAAATTGTTTTTGTTGGCAGCTCTTGCTTCTAAACTTTGTTCTACCTTACCGACATTGTGGACATTGTTTTAATCCTATATTGGGCTTATTTAAAAAAAAAAAACTCTTGTGTGTGTCGATTGTATTGCAATCTAAGCAACAACATGTAAAAACATGTAGAAATGTAAATCACAAATATACCATGGAACATATTCCATAGTGTTGTCCCATTTGATAAAACCTTAAACGTCCAATTTAGTGGACAGCTTCCTTGGTTTAGATAAATTAATAAATTAATATAAAAATGAACATTATTATCAAATGTATGAATATTATTTGAGCAAACTTCTTTTAATTTTACACAAAGTTAAAAGTATTAACATTTCATTAATATTTATTATTTGATCGCAACCTTTACTACGGTTAGCTAAATAGCCCTTTATGTTTTGAGTTACTTAGCATGGCTATATATAGATCCAATTAATAGATGGGATAGTTTGGTATAAATCTGCAGCTTTTTCCACTTCTTCCAGAGTATGATGAATTATTTGTTTACGGATCGGGAAATTCATCGTTCATCAATTCCGGGACTTCTTCTTATTGAATAAATCAGTTTTATTTAATTTTATCAATGACGTTGTTATCATAAATCATATCGTGTTCAAAAAGTACTTGTCAGTTAAAGCGTGGATAACAACTTAAATGCGATATCCGAATGCAAGCTACATACGTATTTCAAGAGAATCATGTTTCACAATTGCGTGCTTGTTGGGCGACTTTTTGGACCTGACTCCCACAATTTCGTCTAACCAGACAGTAATTCACAATGTTTTTTCAGTGTGTGTTCTTCAAAGAAACATAATGTAAAGGTGTCTTAAATAAAAGAGAACAACAAGTAAATGATATAAATGCGAGCGTGATGAAAATGTTGCCTTAGTTAGGTAAGGAAAATCATTCAAGCAAGGTATCAAATTGTTATTTAATTGATAATTAAAATATATCATATGTATGATCATACATATTAGCATTTAATTAGTCGTAATCTATGTAAACTTTTAAATATTACGTGTGTACTATTTCGAGAGCATTATATGCACGTCCATCATTGAAGTCATCAATTCAAATGATAGTGGGCATTTTTGCATATTTAATTTTGTTTTCTGAATATTTGTATATTTTGTACAAACATTTTTTTTTGTTTAGTTATTTGATAGATTCTTCTGTTCAAAATTCACTCTAGTTCGAAGGCAAAACTAGCTGTCAGTTTCATTGATGGCTCAAACCAAAAGTAGATTGAAATATAGACACTGTATATTTTTCAGATAAAGTGTGTGATCCTGAAAAGAAATGTATGAGGTTAGATGAAAAAGTAATAGACCATTGAAAAGATATTCGCACAGTAAATAAATTTGTATAACATATTCAAGTAACTCACAAAACTTACAAACTTACTTTGTATAGTTATAGCGACCAGTGATGTATTATACATTTCAATATGTAAAGGCTAGTTGGTTATAGTGCAAAAGGACACAATAATAACATATTTTTAAAGTGTGTCAGTAAATAAATAAATAAACAAATGAATGAATGAACGAACGACCAATCCAACGAACGACCGAACGAACGACCGACCGAACAAACGAACGATCGATCGATCGAACGAACGAACGAACTAATAAATAAAGTATCATTAAAAAATATACATATAAAACAAATATACACCTATATTATTAACAATTATGCNTTTGGGGGGGGAGAAAAGCATATTGCATAATTAATGTTATGAATACAAAGGAATGTTTTCATTGATTTAACTAGTTTTTCTGTGGTCGTAGTTAATACTTAAGTCTGTTACGACATATATTCTTCATCACAGTAACATATACGTCATGCTAAGATGTTATTTATAACCATTGTTTCACAGATCATTGATATCATTGATCAAGTCTTTAGAAAATTATGACAAGCCTATATATGAAGAGCTGCAGGGTTTACTGGGAATACAAATGTTTGTACTTCTTCGCAATATTGTTGAGTTTCATGTTAATACACCAACCACAGTGTGTTTCACGGATTTCACGTCATATATCACACACCAAGTGTATGTCCGTAATGAATACATGCGTCTAGTATGTTATACTGAATATCCTGGTTGTATCTAGATTTATAGCCTAATCTCTGGCATTTTCACCCTAAATCGGTAAATTATTTTACCAATTCTATATGTTTGCTACTGTTTTTAAGACTTGTGTTTTAATGTATACATACAATTAACTCAAATGCTTAAATTATACCCTTGTAGGGATAGATATACAAACACATTGAACGTGTTTTATGACTTATATACGACCAATCGGCATTTTATACATCAACAATACACAAGTGTGTTGTAAATAAATGGTGTATGACATTTATCTTATATTCATATATGTAATAAAAATCAGATATCGAAAACACAATATATGATTATATGTACTATAAAGAACTAGTGACACTCGAAAGTGTTCGTCTGTAATATTCAATTTATTTCAGCTTACTAATAGTATGGGTTGAGAGGATATTATTTGCTTCCGAACTTAACAGCTTACCTTTAACACAATGGTAGTAATATTTATGCTGTAAAAGTTTCACATTTGTTGTTATGTGTTTACTTTAATCGCTGAGAATGTTCTTAGCGGGACGACCTAATTACAGCTCCACTAAGAAAATTCGCAGCGAGAAAAGTCAAGATATAAAGCGAATTTTAAGACGAAATAGTTGCTCATCACTTTCTGGCTGATATGGCTGGAAAATGAGTGGCATTTAAACAAATAATACAAGTAATAAAAGGGAATAAAACGGCGAATAATACCTGTCTCGACATGGACGTCGCTATCTTGTTTGTCCCGTGATTACCTCCCTTTTACAAACTTAGTCGTAAGTATGTACATGAAAGATTAGTGTAAATGCATGGATGAATGATTGAATAACTGCATTAACGCGACCCATTCCTTTTTAAGCACCGAATTAGACAGAGAAAGTTATCGTTGCACAATATATGTTTGTTTGTTTTCAGTAACGAAATTTACACCGATGGACAAGATGTTCACAAAAGGCATTATTCAGTGAAACATTCTTTATCATTAAATCAAATAAAACTCGAACACAGATATAAGAAACACATGCGAATGCAACATTTGATGCTTACGAAAATAACATGTGCCATCAGAACATTCGATTCCAACTAAACTATAATACTTAAATCAGCGCGACACACTGTAATGCAATAGAACAAATTCCCAAATGGAGGAATTGCCCACAAATCAGTATGTGATTTATTGGTTTAGCCCAAAACGTCTGTAAATACGTATATGTTTAGTCTAGATTATCCTGACAGTTAGGAGAAAAATATTGCTATTCTACTGTCTGGTTTATCTTCTAAAATACATTCATACAAAACAACCAATTAATAAACTAAGGAAAACAACACGAGAACACAGTTTTAAAGTTGGCATAAGTTTAAAAAATATAAATGTAATTATAATCATCAGGGCACATATAAGAGTATGTGACACCGTGAACAATGTTAACATTTTTAATATGCCAAAACTTCGCCCCTGACTCCAAGCCTTGTTGTTTAACAAAACATAACATTATAAGGCAACAAAAACCCGGGTAAGCTTTGAAGCACACAATTAATGATCATTGAAAAATATCATGGGGCATACTTTAATATAAAGCATGTTGGATGCTATTTAAAGCGGCATTTGTTTTAAATACTGAATGTAGAAAATCAATGAGATCAGGTATAATCGTTGTTTTATTTTAATACAATCCTAAGCTTTATAAAGACTGATTAACATATGTGTTAATGATCTTTAGAACATTAAAGATAATGTGTACATGTCAATATGATGTACCAATTGATAAAGTCGCTTCTACGTTTGGACAATTGATCGACAAATCATTAATTTACTTCATCTTTTGCCAGTTTGCAAGGTGTAAATAAAATTAACGAATAAACCAGTTTTTAATGACCTGCACCCTGTATGTATTCTGTATTTAATGCAATAAACTTTTCAGTAAACAACTTTTTGAAACGCACTACGCATATGTCAATAAAGACCGTATTCAAAGATTATTCAAGAAGACCAGCTGTTCATTTAGTTTCTTCACCATCCTTCAGGGAAAAGTAGAAGTCAATAACACGTTCAGGCAGTAATAATACCCTTTCCCCTAAATGGAATCCCGGAGGCGTCATTTACCGACTGTAGCTCAATTAGTGTCTTCGGCCGATGGTATACAGTAAACCACATTTTTATTTTGTTCCTGTGTGCTACAGACAGTTGCCAGATTCAGCATGTTTTTTGTTCGCATTACACTTTGTTTATATGTTCAAACAACGAGTTTTCAGTTCGACCAGGCGTATCAGGGACGACACTTTCCGCCGAAACTGGATTTTCGTTGTAGAAATTACTTCCTTTAAACAAAACAAAAACGGACAGTTTCGTCCCAGATTTACCTGTGCTGTGACGACATTTAAAGCAATTTTTATAAAACCCGGTTTTCTCATAGCAAGGCCCTTATTACTACAAATATCCTGTATGTACTACATTAACAGTTCATGACAAAATCACATGTTACGAACAAACATAAGTATATACAGTGATTAATTAACAGCATCAATATGCGCCTAATATTGGCATATAGGAAATGCCATTAGGTAATATTAATCGTAAGCAAAATGACATAATGTACAAATAAGTTTAACGACAATTAATCACAGCTATTTTAAAGACGTTGGGGCTGTCACAAAAGTTCCAAATAGTGATTTTCAACTGAATTACAAAGTAGCACGCGTATTTTGAACCATACAGACATTGGCTGATGCGGATTGCTACAAGACGTCATTTAAATGTGGCTAGCTAGAGACCAGTGTCACGGTACCGAACTAAAACTTTGTTTTATTTGCATTACTATATTGTTGAGCTTAGTTTTGTCAGTATTGTGACATTGACATTTTGCAATTGTTGTATGCACATTTTGACTTTTGTATATTGCTATGTTTATATGATTCTTATCTGAATGCTTATTTGATCATGTTGGTACAACGCTATTTCTTGTGTTCATTTGTATATAGATGTCGAGGACGCCATTTCTTTGGAGGAGGGAAATATGTTACAGGTCGATAATTGAATCGTTTATAAATAAAATGTATAAAGGCTTGAAATGGTTTTGTTTTACCTTACATCCACTGCTTTATGCAGTTGATGTCCGTCCGTCACGTTAGTTGTATTCGAAGACGTGCGTAGGCGTAGGTAGACATAAACCGTAGCAATATGTAGGATACCGTATCAGGTAAACTAACATCTATATTTATCTTCACCTGTCCACTCTCCTTTGTTGTGCTAATGCCCCTCTAGCGCTGACCAATCGTATGTATATTCCATATTGTATTATATGTTTGTTACCTATAAGTTAGATTGATTTACCTGTGTGACCTATATTTCAAGTATTTATAGTCGTCGCCATTGTTATTTATGTTTACATTGTTTACATTGTCGTCAGGTATGGATACGAACATCAATCGAGGATGATATGCCGTTGATATTGTATGCATAGATGACCAGCATTCTTGCTATATATAAATATATATAAATTAAATATATATTTGCAGTGTGTTGTCTCTTACCTGCCGTTAGACCAGCTTAGAACCCAATTGCAACCTCAGAAACCCATAACACCAAATACTACTGAACTATAGTAGTACACAACTGTAACACCAGTGACGCAGTGGTATTAATTAAACGATGTCGCAATGGTATTCATAACGTAAGGACGCATTGATATTCATAACAGCATTATAATTAAAGTATTTAAAAAGCTTATGTATCGTCACTTCGCTCATTTCTACAGAAAGGACGAAGCCAGAGTATTTCCTTATTAGTCATCTTGCTTTGCTATCTAATGGCTGTTGGACATCCATGCACGTACTTTGCGGTTCGTTCGGGACTCGGTCGTTACAAAGGTTAAAGGTCCGGTTTATAGTCTGATAGACTTTACAACACTAAATATATGTATTGGTTTTTAATTTACAAAGATGATAACGTAAATACGTTAACACCTTGTTCAGCAATACATCCAACGTAACAAGTCCCTACGTGTGACGATAGCAGCTCATGACCATACCTCGGTTTGAGAAAAGTAAAGTGTCTTACGAGACAGTCTATTAAACATGGTTCATATCATAATGTTTAATATTTTGATCATGCTTATTAAAGAAGACTTTAAAAATATATAGCAACACGCTTAGTAGAATAGTTATAACATATCCATGAAACACGAACTAAACATAGCTTTCATCGATTAGTTCGTTTTATTATTTTCGTAAATAATAACTTATACATCATACAGATTGTAATGCTTATTTAATTCATTTTGTTCAGTTTAGAGGAGTTCTTTGTTGTATTTTACACTTATAAAAACGTATGTCAGAAAACATAGGAATACTCTATACATATGTGTATGTAAAAAATAAAGACAAATTGACACTCAAGAAACATTATCAAGACAGAACTGCTGATCCACTATTCTTTGATTTACGGCAAGTATCAAATTGTCTATACAATACAAGAAAAAACAAACAAATTTCAAGTTTCGAATTTTTATTTGAAAATTGGCAAAAGGTATTTGAGCATGTACATACAGGTCAAGTACTTTAATATGATTGAATGTTGTGTGCCCGCATTGGAACGTTTACCGCATAAGAACGGTCTATGGAAAGCATTAGAGGTAAACAAAAAATATGGTATTCCTAACTGTTTATTATGTTCAAAACATGTCTTAGTTTTTGCTATTTAATATATTCATATGTGTAAGCAATTCGAACTTAGTCTACATAATGTCAAGATGAACAGTCTTATCATAATCCTATATATTTTAAAGATATATTCTCTTTTGGAATCGCCAACTCACTAACGTTATTGTATTTTTATTTTATTTTTGTGGTAACGACCTCCGCTGAGGTCATTCATGAAGTTAAGACAATAATAATTATGCCAAGCATATATATGAACATTTGTTGAAAATTTAATGTGTTTTGATGGAAGGTTCAGTTTAAAGAGGAATATCGATGGTTTGTCTCTTAAATATAGGCTATTAAAATTATATGAAAACAATTCATATGTTTTTTTGTATTTCATGCATTGAATGGTTTTTATGGGAATGTACAAAAATAGTGAAGCGAGGTTTCAAAAAGTGAAAAAAAACCCTGTGAAAATCATGATTTATTTTTTCAGTGTCACAGGTAAATGACGTCGACACCATTATGTTGTTTTTCCCGCGAACTTTAAATCTTACTAATTTTTCCAGTTCACACAAAAATAAAATAAGACCTGTTTCGCAACCATTCAATAACATTCTTAATAATCTTATTTTTGAAAATAAATTAGCCTTTGATGTTCCCTTAAAGTTGTATAGTTTATTTTTAAGTAGCATACCTATTTAGCCATTTCAGTGTTACGTAATATTATTTGGTCAATTTTATGTTCGTGCTATGGTTGTAATGTTTGTATTTTGGTGTATACATACATCAATACTAAAATGACTCTATTGCACTCGCACCAATCATCGTGAAAAAGGAAAACCAGACATGTGAACGTGCTTAATGACTGATGAACAGTCTCTGGTTACTCGGAATAATTCCACAAAAAGCATCACCGGGACTGCGTTGCGTAACTGGCTTATGTTATAACTTCGGTATCTGGCTTTTGTTTAATAACTTTTATTACGATCTCGAAGATACAATATATATATCCAAACGTTAATGTTTTCATATATGTTTTGATTGATCATTGAATGTATTAAATATGTGATAGTATTGTGGTTGTAATCCGGACTGAATAATTTTATATTTTAACTGTTCGATATATATGTGTGTTTCTTGTCTTCTAATGTTTTCTGACAACCGTGTCATTTAAAGTGGTATTTACATGGCTTCTGCTTAGATAAAGTCGATATCTCTGTAGACCCTCGATCTGCCATTATTCTTTACCGATTTGAGATCTTGCCCAGCGATTCCAAGTGACGTACTTATACAAAAGATACGTTTATTGGTCGCTTACATTTTTTTATCACTTATTTTTATTATATGTATACTTTACTATTAGTGGTAAAAACGTTATATATTGTGCCATGTGTTTTCAATTTGGGCACAAGTGATTTGTTTGATATTGGTATATCCAGAGTTTTATAAACTGTGTAGCTAATTATTCCTCAATTCATTACACGTATTTTCAGTTGCAAGTCATAGTCTTGCCAATATAATATTTGTTTTTGCAAATGAATATGTAGTGTGGGAAATCAAATCAATCTTTAATAGCCCTTAATATTTCAATTTATTGTTTTCTTTGGAATTTCACGGAATGTCGTAAAAAAAAAGTATGCTGTAAAACCCTGAATGAATGAAGAATATTATTGAGGTTAAATTCTTCGAATCCTACAATTTTGCAAGCGATGTTCAACAGAATAAAAATATCCTAAATGCACTACCCATAATCTTCACTAGACTGAGTTTATCAAGCTACAAACTATTTCTTTTCAAATAATTTAACACACTGGCATATTAATGACGAGAAATCGTATTTATTTATAACACACGGTACGTTTGACAGCAAATAAACATCATAATCATATTCATCATAAGCATTATTCTGAATGTCATGTATAAATATAATACATTTCTTTAAAAATGATGTTTTGCTTAAAAAAGAAAAAGCTTGTACATTAATAATTATAAAAGTAGGGAGTGAAATTTATACGCAAATGAGTTTTTAGAAGCTTTAACAAAAAAGCCATTAAGAAGTAATTATCTGGTGACCGTAATGTCACGGTGGTTTCATTAATCATTCGATTGCGTTATCAATTTACCAGTATGCTTACAGTATTCGTCAATCACATGTGTCGAACATGATCTGCTCCCCAGTGGTACTAGAGTACATCTTCATTATACTGAGTGGTAATATTCGACCCGTTACTATTCACGTTGATGTGAATTTACGTTTCTTCAATAAATGTTCTCGCATCGTAACAAATACTCGGCAATGTAAAATACCGGTAGACATACCCATACCAAAACAAACACACAAAATGATTTGAGTAAAATAATAGCTAACCACTTTCATAAAATCATATTTCTTCAAAGATGCAGTTTCGAATACAATGGACTAGTTTCAACCTGAAAAGAAAAATAAAACTACTTAAACATTATCAAGAAAGAAATTAGTGTCCCTTCATCGTTTGTTTAAACAAACTACCTTAAATTCAAAGTACAGAAAACACTACCATCCCATTCTAGTAAACATCTACACATGCAAAATAAAGCCAAACAAAAACATTTTTTACATTGATTATTATTTCAGAATGCGTGTATTAATTTCATGTATACCATCTGAATTTCACATATGTGTGTGTACATTTTTGATTTTAGAGCCTTTAAATTATCATCTGGAGATCATGAAGGCTGTCGCCGGCAGTTCTTCCAGAATGTGTGTGGGGTGACGACCGGTGTGACATTCGTTTTGTGTGCACCTAGACGATAATTTTCCTATCAGCACTTTGTCAACTTAAACAATTATTTTTTGATGTACATGTTATCTTTATTTATATTTCAAATGTTTCAATACGATGTTTGCAAGTGATATTAACATGTTGTATTTTTTCTATTGGTTCCGCATTTCACCGTACTTTTTAAAGAGAGTATTCAGAAATTAACTTGCACAGAGAGAATAAAATTGTTGAAACTTTATATATCTATTTTTATTAAGATTAATTCGTAGATATAATGATTGTATCTGAAAAGGTCCCAGTCGGACATAAACTAGACAATCAGCTGATTGGGCTGGTTTCTGGAGACAGCTTTAATGTGCTTAATTAGTATAAATTCTAACTTCTCCGCCGGAAGCAACTACTTATATTATCCGCTTAAATGGCTTTCTTTCGTTTAAAGGAAGTCCCTTCTAAACGAAAATCAAATCTAGGCAGAAAATGTCGTCCATTATTAGCCTGTGCATCAAGCTCGGTTTCCCCATAGGGCGGCTTACATCTAGGAATAGTGAAATTCATAGCCATTATAAGGAGATAAATCATTGTCTTCTTGTTTTTTATTTAAGGCAATCAACCAATGGCCTATACAATACAAAACACACAATACGGAATTAAACATATAAGTATGTTTAAGCTGGGATCACCGCATTGTAACGATCAGTTCAAATCATTCTTTGTTTTAATCAATGGTTGTTGGACGTCAAACATCACACATAGCATATAGCTATTAAATGTAAAAAAATGCACAAAAACACGCGGAAAACAAAACAAAACAAAACAGGCAAACATTCCGCAATTTCAAAAGTTGAAAGTGCAATCCAAAATCGCAAAATATCTAACAAAAAACACACATAAGCAGTTCCCTTGGATACACTTCTTCGATACAAACTTATGATATTTGGCAATTGATTTATTTATCCCTCAAAACTTTAGCATCAGTGATACATACCATGTACATATACGATATCATGATTTGCACAGATTTCTTCAAAACCCCATCCATTTGTATTTTTTTCTTGTAAATTTAGATGCTTTTGTTTTCTTTTCTTTTTTAATAATATGACATATATAGTTCAAACACTCTGACCGCATTTTATCTGCATTATTGCAACTACCTTAAGGCAAACACCCCCCCTCCCTTTTTATTCCGTTTTCATGTTGTTTTTGTATCCATATGCATACCTCCGTAACTGAACAAGCGACTGTACATGAGTAAGCAGTCAGTCGCTGAAGAATTTAAATGTTTTTGGGAGTCGTTCGGAAAAAAAAACTGTGTCAGGTATGGACAAATGCAAAACGAAGATTTCAACTTCTCTCCTGTTAAACTTTAACTTGCTTCAAGTATTTCGTATTTTTTTTTAGTTGGCGAATTACTTGTATAATCTTGAAATCTTGGAGAAAACAATTCGGAACACGAGGTGGATCATATTTGCTATTATGTTGATTTTCTACAAAATCAGTTGAAATACATGACGTATAGCGCTTAATGAATGTTTATTACTATATATCGAGCGCTAAGAAGAAGGTAATAAATTAAAACGATCACTCTGCATGTGTACATCTAAAATGGAGAAATTATAATTGTATCCAGATGTGTGTTTATTTCAAACCTTTTTACAGTTTCTTGAGCTGTTGTGTCGAATATCAATATCAAAAAAGTATTTTGTTTTCTTACACAATGAATAGAGTTCTTTGTTCTTAAAATCTTATTTTGTCCGCAGGACTTGAATTGTCGGCTCCTCGTCACAGATCATCAGAGCCATCAGAGTATCGTCTTTCCCGGAATATAAGTAGGTACCTTGTCTGCTTCTGTAAAGGAACATCTACAGGTTAAATGGACCTGTTCACAGATTATTTGCATGTTTTGAAGTTTGTCGTTAAATGCGTTTAATATATCAATGTAAGCATCGGAACGTAATAGCTCCACTATAAAACAAGAATAAAATAAAAGAACAAAATAAAAAAGTAATCCACACCGGGGCTCGAACCACTGACCCTTTGAGTAATATAAGCAATCCTCGTAATGTCACAAAATATAACGATAACAACAGAACTTTTCAAATTATTCAATCGTTTCGCGTGTGTAACGTTTTATAATGTTCAGGCTTTTAAATCGTCAAAAGATCTATATAATTGATATATCAGAGCATGTTAAATGTTCAATATTACTGTTGCCTCGCAAATATTGTAACTACAACGAAAATGTGCAGATCTGAAACATTTTTTTTATTTCAATTTTGTCATTTTCCATCAACGTGAACAGGTCCCTTTAAAGGTTCAAATCACTGATTTATATTTTATATATTAATTGTTATTAACATTTTGCCACACATATACCATTAAGATTAATAAGAATTTTCATACGTTTTTTACATGAGACCATCGTGCTTATTTTAAGATTGTCTCTGCTTTATTTTAGTTTTTCAATTGTGAAAGTGCGGAGAATGATTATTTAAAAACAAATACACACGTTACCTTTGAAATGTATTTTTACATGTAAATCTATGTGTGCACTATGATTTTGTTTTCAAACTATTTTTTTTTTATACGATATGCTTCCAATATTATATAAATCCAAACTATAAACAGTTTAAGGATGACTGTCGGTAATTCGTAGGTGGGTTTGCCTTTCAACCCAAATTGTAAAATTATTGGTTACAGACACGGTAATAATAGGAAACTCTCAGTGATATTTATAATTAATGTTATGCGCTGATGTAAAGTTAATCGATCTTGAAAAAGTATATTTCTAGAAGATAGTGTCTTCTTGTCGGTGCCAAATCAATTATCTTTATACAACAAGGGACAAGTGGGGTTGTTATACTAGCAATATAATCCACTCAAAGTTTCAAATATGTTTACTACCTTTCGTTGAAACACAGCGTAAGCATAGTATTATTGCCTAATAAATATGATGAAACTTGTATAAGCTGAATCAAATGAAATTGTATTTAAATGTTTGTCTCACAGTTACAGAATACACTCTCTCATAGATGCGATATTCTTGATTTCGTTGGCGTTTATCAATCCGTGTTTATTAATAAAGTCATATTTTATTTACCCATTATTTAAGAATAAATAGCCAGTTTTAAAGAATAACAAGTAGAAATTAGATGTTAATGCACGCAATGATTTAACTTGTTCGTGTCCTGTTAATCTGAATAACGAATTTTTTCCATATTTTTGTAAACACATTTTGACGCAGTTTTTTTTAAATATTCAGTCGGCTTTATAATATTGGATGTTATATCCTAAACAGCTTTTATTGTTGATTGTATGGAAATAAAACAATTGTATTAATCGTTCAACTATTGCAAGGTATATTCATATATATATGCCACCAACAATCACATTGAATGAATAATTATATCGATTCGGGCAGGTATTCGAACATTTAATACTTAAGAACTTTTTACAATTTCAGATGTTAAACGTTTGACAAATGTAAGAAGCGAATACTCCGTACTACGACTTAATTGGATACACAACTATACATGTAGCAACATCAGCCATGATGAATAAACATAGAATATGTATACTAAATGCATTTATAACAAACACACGTAAAATGTGCTGCATGTGGAAAAATCGCGATATTTGCATTTGACCTTAAAGTAGTAAATCCAAGTTGATGTCAAGAACTATCAGACATTCAATTCATAACCAAACAAACAAGTATGTTTATTTTCCTGCTCATCAGAAGCAATGATTATTAAAACAAAAACACCAACTTACCCTATTGTAATTAATTGCTTGCGTTGATGTGTAATTTTTATGTATCAGCGAATAACGTAATAATGCATCCCCCCAAAAAGACAATAGAAACAAACTAACCCAAGATGAACCAAATAAATAGAAATATAAGTATTTTTACTAAAATTGTCTTTTTGACTGCAAATACGAACGAATGTGAACTGAGTCGAACCTAATGAGAACTGTGTCTATCAAAGACATATTAACATGTATTATATACCTGTTTAATGCTTTTAACAAAATACAGGTTGTATCAATCGTTGAAACAAATCCCGTATTATGCTTCTCGCTGTTTCCGATTCCGTATTACCATACAAGCCGGACTACTTTCTTCGATCCATTTAATGACGTCACATTTTAATGACGTCACATTTAATGACGTCACATTTTAGTCATTGTTTTGTCAGTTTTGTTAAAGCAAAAAAATACAATTGATAACTGTTTTCGTTAGTTGTTGTATATATAATAAAAGGAATATTACGCTAGTCAATTTTTCCAAGTGTTTGTGTCAGTCTCGTGGCTTGCACTATTTCGTATCACACGAGATGCGGAACTAACACTCGAGGCTCCGCCTCTTGTGTGATACGTCTTCACACAAGCCACTCGACTGATACAAACTCTTGGATCAATTGACTAGCTTAATATTCCGTATGTATTCAGTCTGCAACGAAGGCCGTCATCGACCGACAGTTGAAGAAAACCACGTACATAATGTGAAGTCTAATAATAATAACAAGAAAATATAAACAGACAATTTTAACGTTACATGTTTGACAATATTTAAATTCCAGGAAAGGATGATGTCGGTCTCTGTGGTGTCATTGTCCTATACGGAGTGTCAGTAGCTTGTTTCTAGAGCTTTTCAGGTCATAACGTAACTCTTATATCTTCTCAGTGCATTACCGATGTTAACATAATCAATTGAAGTCTGAACAAAGATATTCTGTATATACTGTATAATATACATAAATGTCGATTAATTGCATTTTCATTAAGGCTCTCAATTGGCCGAATTAGCTCTGACATTAACTGACGTTTCTCGAGTGGAGCTATACGGATTGTTCAGCACGATGCATTCCACTTTACTGTGGAAGGACCAAAGGTGAAACCACTTCATGCTCTTACTCTCAACATAATTAAAGAATCCGCCATGCTGTCGGCGGGAGTGTCATATTATATATAAGCGATAAATCCGGAATTTTGTAAATTCAAAATATCACATGATTAAAGAGATACTATTGTTAACGGATACATTTGCATTCATATGCACACCTTTTTTTTATTATTTTTGTGTTGTTCTCACTCACGCAACAATTATGCTATTCCATTTGAAAGTGAGTGTGGTTAACTGTTTTTTATTATTACTACTTGGTTGGATATATTGTGGTACATTGATAAATAATAAAAACTTTATCTATATGAGATGTGTATACATTGAATACATTCTACATAATAATGTCCATTCTTAACCATTAAAGAATTACATTTAATAAAAAAAAATGTCATGGGATATCTCGTTTTATAAACATTCTTAAGCTCGCCATTCTACGGGAATGAATTGCGTCTCATTTTGCACGACTGTGAAGGCATTTTAGATTCTAAATTTATTTGTGATGGTTATTCCAGTTGAAAGTAAATCGTTTTCTAAACATAAATGCGAAACTAGTTACCTTAATAATAATGCAATCAATATGCATGTATATGACTTACTCGAACACTTTTAGCAAACTGTAGATTGCTAAATACATGCGCCGCATGCAGACAGAAATAATTGTATTAAATGAAAAAAAAAATGAATGCATGAATAGTTTATGCCACCCACCAATATTTATTTTGCACACCCTTTGTAATGTGTTTAAATAGTGTGGGTATAAAACAAAGCTTTTTTTTTAAAAGAATGATTCAGTTTCTTAAAAGAAGTGCTGTTTTTCATGTACTTACATTTTCCTATCTTTATGTTTTAAACACCATATTCGACATTCTATATTTTGGTTTTTGAAGGGTTATCAACACAGTTTTTAACATTATCTCGTTACCAATGTTTATCACACTTTAAAATGATGTTTAATTTGTTTGGCTAATTAATTAGCGAATATGAATTGATTGGGGCCGGTACCTGAGCGGACAGGCAGATGGGCCTGTTTGGTAGCATTCCAGAATAGTACACAATTTGTGTAACAGTTTCATATTTATGTCAATTTTTCACAACTTCTTCGTCGATCTTAATGTCATGATACCCATATCTAAATTATGTAGTCTTTAGTTCATTAAAATTTGTGATTTTTTTTTGCTTCACTTAACAATACAATCGCCAAACGTAAATTATGAACAGAAACGCTGAAATATGTCATTTTCTGGTAAACATATGGTATGATTGTCAAATAATGTCACAAATATGCTACAAAACGAATACAAATGTCCCCCTCCACTGTACAAAAATGACCTCTAAAACTATACCAAATATATATTTTGCGTTAACTTTTGTGTTCCTGTCATAATTAAAAGGTTTTGGTCATGTTCAATGATTTTGTTCGCAATCGTTTCTCAAATGGTCCTCTTCTGTACCGTTTCTTTTCACAAAATTGCCGCCAAGGCTGTACAAAGAAATTTGTCTGAACGGTATTTCCGTCTAAGACTTTAGCTAAATGAAAAAAAAACGTTTACATACTTTTTGTTATGTTTTGAGGTTGACTTCCGAGTTCGAATGGTTCTAATTCACTGCCCAAGCTGGCCACTAGAGCTTGAATAGAATAGAAGATTCGTTTAAGTTTTGTAATCGGTTTACAGTTTTAAGATTTCGATAAATTTTACACTCACGTGTATTTCGAAATGATTTTCACTACACGAGGTTGCTCCGAGAGCTAAAGCAGATTATCTCTATACGTCATTTTATACTCCATATATGATTGGATTACAAATTAATTTAAAAAATGATTTATTTGACTTATCCCAAAGGTATTTAAATTGTTCAGCGCCAATATACACAGTAAGTTTAGTTAAAGTATCGTTTGCCTGCCATATTTTCCGTAGTGTTTGGTCCATCATTGAAAGAAACACTACATACATATTGATTGGGTGTTCGTCTATCAAGTAACTAGTTTCACTTCACATGACAAGATGGCTACACCAAAAAAAATATTTCTAAAAGCCACTTGCTCATGATCCCAATGTAATTGTATAAAGATTTTCAAATATCTAGGCACACATGTTTGTTGATTGAAGGTTTGCAAAGTTATACTGGATAAATCTAAAGATAAATGGTTTCTTCGCTGTTTCTTTATTCTTATTCATTAAGTTACTTTTTGGTATATCATTCAAAATGCAGGATCAAGTTTGTCCAGCAAGTGTTTCTATATACACGAATTTTCTCGCGCTTAATTCACAGGGGGGAAGTAATTTGGGACAATTGTATCAATCATCGTATTTCAAATGGCTGATGTCCATCTTGCTTTTTAATATTGCAAATATGCGAAGACTTCTGCAAATTCCACTTTCGGGATATTTGCTACTCCTTTAATAGCTCTGGTGTAATTAGTGATATTATTACTGACATTTTTACCTAGCGAAAATCAAAAGACCATGTTTTATGTATTTGACATGTAATGACGACTAGCCAGTCAAATTTTTTTTTTTACCCATCATGCCTTGAACAGTATTTTTCAAAAACGTTAATAGCACTTTCAGTAGAAAAAAGACGCGCATATGCTTATGCTTACTAAACTACTTACATTACATGGAACCTTTATACTTCTTCATTAAAATGTACGTAAATGTAACTCAATTGGCTAGAGGAAAACAATCTGGCTTTAAGGCAATTTCTTCAGTTTGTTCTTGGCATGAGCAATACATTATGTAATAACTCTATCTCGAAATACCACTAGATAGCTCCCAGTCTATATATCATTTCCGAAATAGGACGGCGTCAAATGCGTCTGGTAACTTGGATGTTTAGCTTTGCAATACAGTACTTATTAAAAAAAAAACAATAAAAAACAACAACAAAACTTTCGTTGGCAGGCAAAACATCCTTGGTACATTGTTTGTGTCACTTAATATACTTGTTCACACTCTGGTACAGCATGCATGTGCATGGCCCGTTCATATTTATTTGCAATTTGACATTATATTTTGCAACCATACGTTCTTAAAATCTTATTCACCTTTTTTTATATACTATTATGTATTCTTATATTGTTGTTTTATTTCGTATATGCATTCGATGTTACAAATATATAAGCAAAGCTGGCTTTTCACGATGGTATTCTACCACGAAGAAGCATTACTAATTTGAAGATATTTCCATTTGGTCTGTACATTGCAAATGTTTTGCATAAGAAATGTTGCTCTTAATCCAACACATATATTTAAAATCAGACAATGCAACAGTGTAATATAAATGAAGATGCAGCTAGAAATTAAAGTGTCAACCCAGTTCTTGTCTTTTTCCTTCATAAATAGAAGGCATTAAGACAATACAATACAACACATACCGTCACACATTGACCTTTCAAAGATTGGCCCGTATTGTACAACAATAGCCGTATAATAATGGCTCTTTTCCGTTTATTAGTTAACAATAACCGAAGACTATATATTAAATATAGATACATATATATATAATTCTCCATTAACTACAGGAATAATGAAACTGCATTTGTGTTTTGAAGACACTCCTCTGCGACGTCTTTTACCAATGTTTTATCCAACCCCCGCGATTAAATGTGAACTTGCAATTTAACATTGATCCGTGGAAAAGAACAGATTGCAGAAAAGTGTTTGCCTATTTTGAAATCAAATCGATGTTAACGCAAAACTAAGTAAATATGTATGTTAACACCGTAACAAGTTATGATCAACCATATTAATGTTTATAATGTTTTAAGTCACACCTTTCTGACAGGCAACAACTTGTTTATGTATCTGTTTCTTTCTCTTCTAGTGGTAAGGTTACTTGCGGTGTTCCCCATAAATCCATCTTGAGGCCACTACTGTTCTTAATATATGTGAATGATATGCAGGCAGTGGTTCAAACCAGACTTCTTATGTATGCTCATGATTCTGCCATTCTTGTTGCTGGTAAAATCAGGTCTTTCATTGAAAAAGAACTGACAGATGAACTACAGTCTGTCAGTCAATGGTTAATGGACAATAAACTATCTCTTCATTTAGGTAAAACAGAGACAATTCTATTTGGTTCTAATCCTAGGTTTAAGTCAGGTGCTTCTGTCAATCTTAGTTGTAATGGTACTCATATTCATTCAACTTCTTCGGTCAAATATCTTGGTGCAACACTTGATCACTCTCTGTCTGGTTATTCCATGGCTAGTTCTGTTGTTAAAAAGCCAATTCAAGGTTCCTGTATAGAAAACGTGATTTTATCTCATTCCACACTAGTAAACGTCTAGGCATGGCTCTAATCCATTGTCATTTCGATTACGCAAGTTGTTTTTGGTATCATGGTATTACTAAATTTTGGAAAGATAAACTGCAGGTCACACAAAATAAATTACTAAGGTTTGTCCTTAATCTAGGTCATAGGTCACATATAGGTAATGAACATTGTAAGGTTTTGAATTGGTTACCTGTTCAAAAGAGAGTGGAACACACAACCCTTTGTCATGTTTTCAAAATCGAAAATGGTTTGGCTCCTGAATATATGAGTGAATACTTTGTTCCCTTTGACACTCTTCATTCATACAAGACTAGGTCAAGTGAAAGTGGGTGCTATATTTTACCCAAAGTCAAAGGTTTCGGTGCTAAATCTTTTGCATATAACGCTTGTGGTCTGTGGAACAAACTACCTTCCTCTTTAAGGAATGTTACATGTTTATCTAATTTTAAGTTGTCAATTGAAACCCATCTTCTTTATATGTAATGATCCTTTTAGATCTATATAGTTAGTTTTAATTTGATCCACATTTTAATATGTCTACTTTTTATGCAAATAATTGTATTTCATAAATCAAATCTATGATATTCATCTCATGCCTCTCTATAACAATACCATCAATATCCAAGGACCACAATGGAAATAAGAGATTAAGTTCTCTTTTTTGTGTAATCCTTGGTATTATGTTAGTGACATGGTTTCATTTCTCATACATGTTCTATTATTTTATTGTTTTATAATGTATGTATTCATGATTTATCATGTTGTATCATTATACTGAAATAAATCTATCCATCTATTTAACAAAGAAAACAACAAAAATTACATACTCTATGCAATGCATACGTTCTATTTACATTTGTAATACGGTCTGTAAACGATCATTACTTAGTATATGCAATATATAGACAATCATTTTCCATTTATATTTATAATTTGATCGAAAAGTAAACGACTGTTAGCTTAATATCCCATGAAGTTTTTATATAACTAAGCATTGCTATATATAGATCCAAATCAATAGATGGGCTATTATTGATATTATATATATGATATATATTTAAAAAATAAATAAAAATATTTTGTATAAAGTGGAACAAAACACCAAATCATATATGTTAACGATTAGCTTCTTCTTTTTTATGGAGACAACGACATTAAGAAATTTATTAATTTCTTCTTCTTGCTGCTCTCAGGTTTCAGTTTGTAAAATTTCATATCTCTAAGCCATCGAAAAATAGATCCTCCAATTAACATTTCGAATTTCAAACCATCCCATGTCCATCATTTTAAGAGTTATCCAGGGGTGATACCATCTGCCACCTGCATCGTGTAAAATGCGTCGCAAGTTCAATAATAAACCACTATAAATTGCTGGGTATCCGTACTTCCGGACAACTCGTTCAAATGAATTGCTAACCTTTTGCAGTGTGTACCTCATAAGAGGGTATTTCGATATAGTAATCTGTATTTGTGTTTCGATAACAAGATCAGGAAAATTGGGATTATTGGGTCTTGATAGTTTATTTTCCGTGTCATTGTAATTGTGATGTTTTCTTCCAGGCAAAATTGTTCGGATATTAACTGATTCAATGATTTCTTGTTCACTGTCAATAGATGCGTCATTCATTACGTTAAGGTCATCTTCATTTTTATTTTCTGTTATGGTTGTTAGGACATGACCTGAATATCCAATCTCATGTCCATCGTCAGTTGATTGATTGTCTTCTGATATTGAATTTTCAAAGTCTGTTTCCGCGAAATCGATGTCATCTTCGTCATTGCGTTCTGTCAATTTATTTTGAACATTACGCGATTAATTGCTTTAAATATCGGTGTTTATGCACAAACCATGCAACGCTATTGTTTCATCGTATCCTCTGTTTCTTGTCAGTAACCCGTCTGATACGAATTCTCTGTCACTCTGCATGCCTGTTTCATCACCACTTTCGACGACATATCTACTTTTTATTTCTTCCAGAAGTAAATGAATAGTGTTCTGAGAAATTGTTTCAACTAAAGCATCAATAGCATGACAAACCACTGAAACATAGTGTATTTTTGGATAGAACCCATTTGTCGATATAAGAAGATTTTGGGCAAACAATCCAGCATTCGAAACAAGGATATTGTGGTCTGGTCCTTCAGAACAGATGACAAGAAATTGACAATTCAACTCACGTGCTATTGCAATCAGAGTCAGGTTATTCCCAAAAGCTGTTTCTTTCTGCATTCGCCTAAAGAACGCTCCTATTGGCATTTCAACAAATTCAGCGCAGAAGTTCCTGTGAAGGGTGATATGATCGACAGTAAGTTGTCGAAGATGTGTGCCAGAAATGTTTTATACAGTACAGTTTTGTCTATTTTTTTAAACAATATTATTTAAATAATACACTTGAAACTCCTTTTTAACTATTCCAATCCATTTGAATTAATTAATACAAGAGTTGTGATTTAATTGCAAAACGGGTTGTTATACAAATTTCGCATTGCAATAAGACACTCCAACCCGTTTTGCAATACAATTATTGTAAATAAATGTGTGATGATTTTGTTGCAAAACGGGTTTATTGCAAAACGGATTGTTTTACAAAAATCAAATTGTAATAAGACACTCCAACCCGTTTTGCAATAAATGTATTGCAAAACGAGTTAATTGCAAAACGGGTTGTAACAAAGCTATTCAAAACATTTGCACATAATCGCAAAGTATATTACTTTATCGCATTTCTGCGTTTTTGTAACCATCGACTCTTTTATATAGACATTAGACTTACACCCTATAAAATACAGAAATAATATGCAACACAATTAGCATAAATATGATTTAAGCTGTTTTTAAACGCCTTAGGAAGGACATGCGTTTCAATGATTCAAAGCTACACGCGGAATCTCACACAGTCCAGAATTTAACACAGATCACCCACGTGTAAATAAGCATTAACTTCACGCCATTTCGTTTCAAATAAAAACATAAAATATTTAACATTTCTGGGTAAAGGTAAGATTCATACATCATTATTATAAAAAACAAATTGAACAGATGAACGTGCATGCTTTTTAACAGATTATGAAACGCACACTTGCTTGATTTGCATACACATATGTAAGAAGGAATATTAAAATATATGATACATTTTCCTAGAAAGAATCAAACGAGCAAAAATTAAAGAAAATATAACACCATGCCAAAAAGCAGTAAAGTAGCTGAATCGCCATATTCCGACTATCTCAGATATCGTCCATACTTTAAAAGGCTAATGTATCGTGCTTTAGTACAGAAATCGTTATCGTAAAGTCAATTAGGTAATTGATGGAAATTGCTGTGTCGTTAAAACCTTTAGGTTATTTAATTTAACTGACTAAAAACTGACACGCTACGGAATATATATTCCCCATGTGACTTCTCAGTTAATTTGAAAGACTGCTGTATATTACGGGAGTACGGAAAGTGCGTAGCACACATTTTAATGTCTTGGTTAATTGTTCTTAGTGGAACCTCCCCTCATAAGCCCTACTACAGTTCATAGCGACGGAAAAGATGGAATGTCTAATGTATTGGAGTAAGTTTTTGTTGTAATATCTCTCGCAATTTATCACATCAGTATTTATTTGAAAGAATATATATAACATCGAGCGACCATTAGTGGTATAACACGAAATACTAAGGAACAAGGCCGAACATAAAGAAAAAATAGTTGTACTACTTCACCGCACATTATACAATCTACTCTTTCAATGACCATATAATGCTGCTTCGTCAATGCAAACATGTACTGATTGAAAGGCCCGTGTACAGTCTGTTTTATCCCAGTCCATATGCACACAACGGACATACAAACCAACAGACTGTGAACACAATGATAAATACCTTATCATTGGGAGATAATAATCAACGCAGAACCTTCTTGGAATGGATGATAACCTAGACAAAGTATAAACCCTAAAATATAAACATCTAAGTTACAAATATCTTATATTACTGATCTATATTTGTGCTAAAGACAAATGTGTACACTTATACAATTAAAGTTTTATTACTCTTTTAACTCGTATCGCGTAACCTACTCGCAGTGAATGGCAATACGTTTTAAATAAAATATGGCCCGCAGTCGTTAATAGACCAAAATGTACGACATGTTTTCTCGGTTTTCATATGTATTTAAAAACCGTTAAAAAATATGATTTCTAGAAGAATGTAACTGCACTCAATGCGACCTATAAGGTAAAACTAAATTGGGCAAACTTATGTTATCAAATTGACTATTTAAACCACGGACATATATAATACAGGGTTGGTGTCGTTATGAAGAAAGGTTATCCGGTGGGGCTTAGACAATAAAACTATGGTGAGCTTAAGAGACATTTAACTTGTATTCTATGTATGCAGTTTCTCAGGGCCGTATGCAGGATGTTTTGACTGGGGGGGGCCCAACCGGGGAGGGTTTGGGAGGGTTCCCCCTCCCTANTTCGATCTTTAATCGCGCACAGACCCATTCCCTTGTTTTTGCCGCCTTTCTTTAAGATGTCATTGCAAGTTTGTAAAACCTTGTCCAACTTGCATTTTCTCCCTCCACGTACCGGAGCAATTGAACCAATTTTCTGTCGTTTGCAATCCACAACCGTCATGCAGGCGATGAAAATCATCACCAGTACAAAAAGTGTCCTGTTAGCCATTCAACTGAAAATTTATATATACAACAGTCATGAAACAAGCAAAAAAATACAGTGATACTAAACTCGACTACTCACAATTTCACGCGCCGTAACCCATTCTTTCAACGTGTCCATGTATTTTCTACTGTGTTCTAAGAGAATACCTCGGAAATTTGTATACATTGCAACTCTTACTAAGACTGAGGTAATTAATACATTTTAGAAGTATTTTCATAACAGTTTGTTTATCAAATATTCGTTTTGGCTTAATGAGCCTCGCTCTGTAAAAGGGTGTTTAATGCAGTCCGCACAGGCTAATGAGGGACGACACTCTCCGCCTAAGTTGAATTTTTATTAAGAACAGAAGTTATTTAAACGAAAAATAACATAATAACATCGGAAAGTGACGTCCCTGATTAGCCAGTGCGGACTGCACAGGCTAATCTGGAATGACACTTAACGTACATACATTTCACGGGGGGCCCTTTTCACATAACGCGGCTCATATATTTATTATTTGCAAATACATTAGTGCAACAAAGTGCATGTACTTAAAAATAATTGATATTATCTGTAAGCTGATAAGAGATGCAAATGGACATGGTCTTAAAGTAATTAAACCAAAAACAGCGTAATGCGGGTCAGAGAATACTTACTGTTGTATGTAGAAATATCCACAAAGTCAAATAATTCTTAATAAGCTTTTGCTCTTAGCTTACCGGTAATTCAAATGTGTCTGAACATCTATTATCAAGTTCCATTCTATATATACATTCACAGAGCCGTCGCTCTAATATCGTATATAGCACATACATAATAAAGTACAAATACATGTTCGTAAAGTCTATCTCCCAAATAAATATTTTAAGTGAATTTTCACCATTTTTTGTGTGAACGTAATGACAATAAAACGAGCGTATAATGATTTAAAAAAAATGCAACACCAATTTCGTTTTCATGCTTGCGTCATTGAAATATCCCTCCTTGCTACGAGCTGTTCCAATACATAAAACCGCATTGATTCGGTTGTAAACCCTTGTCATAAGAAACGTGCTTCGTTATTTTATTCTGCAACTTTTTGTCTTCACGGCAAAGCTTTTTTACCATGCGCGCGTTTTAGACAGTTTAACCCATTTATGCATAGTGGACTATCCCATCCTTCTAGATTGGATTAATTTATTTCCAAAATTAGGGATGTCTAGTATATTTATCTTTATTGAGAATATTTCTTACAAAAATTCCTTTAAGCAAACAGCGCAGACCCTGATGAGACGCCGCATCATGCGGCGTCTCATCTGGGTCTACGCTGTTTGCCAAGGCATTTTTTCTAGACGCTAGGCATAAATGGGTTAACCATCATTTTGGCGTATTAATACAATAGTTCACCTCTTCAGTTGAAAACGCTAAAATAAATTGGCATATTTGTATTGGTCTTTTTGCAGGATATTACATGAAATTTACGTCGGCCATCGTTGTTTTTTGTTCATCCTTTTTAAAAAAAATTAAAATGATAAACATGTTTATATTTTAACCGTTTGACAACAAAATATAAAACAACAACTTATTGTAGGATATGTATATATGTCTAAAATGTTTGCATAAATATAATTTCTTGCTTATATATGTTAATGAATAAAGCAATATTGTCCCATTCAAACAAAAAGTTAAGGCACTATACAAAAATAATAATGTAAAATGTCCTATCAGGGAAAGAACCTATTTTAAATTTAAAGAAAACATGCATTTAATTACAATATTCATTGGACAAATATTTTATTCTGATACATTTTTTTCTGACTAATTCAATGAAATGGAAGTTAAAACAAATTTAATTAGAAAATAAATGATATGACTGTATCACAACCGATGAGTAGCACAGCGTTAAGAATTACATAAACACTATTTACAACTGATATGATAGCAATGTATGTGTTTAAATTGCATGAGCACCAAACAGTTATTCGCGAAAAAATACATTGAACGAAACACACAAGGTACCTTAGCAGGAACTTCTCACTTAAATTCTAGTAGGTAAAATGTGGAATCAATTAAATATTTCAAAATTCAAATGCAGTTCAAAATGCTTCATACAGAACAGAACAGAATATCTATTCGACTTAAGCATTACCAGCTTATCGTTTGACAAATATACAATAAAAAGGTACATGGCATGAGAAATGTACGATTTTAACAAGTATACATGTATATCATATACGGCCCTAAAACAGACATTTCCATCGTTTGATTATTACACGAAAATCATAATAGTTTTTACCTTGTTCTTATCAATGTTCACCTATCATTCCACTCTGTCCGTAAGAGAACAAAAACGTGGACATTAAAGAAAACATTTAAGTAGAAATTCTACTTATTTGCATTTTAAAAGAACTGAAGTTAAAATGCTAGCTGACAATAATATGTTTTACCTTTATAACCTTAATCCGCTTGCATGTATGTGTACTGTCCGAACAAGTCTTTTATTCTTCCGATCTCTTCTAGTTATTATGATTTTAAAACGATACTTAAAAACGTTGAAAAATGTTATTATATTGCATCCGTCTGACATTAAGTTCAGATACTGCAGTATCGATTCGATAATGCAAGTGCTGCACGCCCATGTCTTGCAATTGTTTTGTGTATAAGATAGAATGCACATCTGTTGGAATTAAACTGCAAATCGTATGAATATGCCTAGAGCTGCTAGTCTGTGATGCATTTAGTGAGTCAGATTTGAGATAACAGTCTCTGGATATGCCTCGAATCGAACCGGTGAGGATAATTTAAGATTTAAGATTGTGTTTATTATTTATAATTTACCCGGACATTTTAGCCAAGTGCAATTTAGCAATGGATGGAAAGCATCGTTCACAAACTCAATTAATATATATAAGCCGTTCCATGACAAAACCTGCATTAATAAAAAAAAAATATCATTTTTTAGTGTTTTTCAGTTTCATATTGTACGTTCATCCACGAATCTAATGTTGTATAAATTACATGTGTACGCCACTATTTGACGTTGCTATGACAGTATATACGCATACTGTAACGCAACAAAGGTGTTGACTTCGCGTCATTTTCAATTGGAATGACGCATTCATGACGTTAACAGCATGTAAATATTTTGCAATACCAAACACTTATTCAAATATTACNACGCTGTTTGCCAAGGCATTTTTTCTAGACGCTAGGCATAAATGGGTTAACCATCATTTTGGCGTATTAATACAATAGTTCACCTCTTCAGTTGAAAACGCTAAAATAAATTGGCATATTTGTATTGGTCTTTTTGCAGGATATTACATGAAATTTACGTCGGCCATCGTTGTTTTTTGTTCATCCTTTTTAAAAAAAATTAAAATGATAAACATGTTTATATTTTAACCGTTTGACAACAAAATATAAAACAACAACTTATTGTAGGATATGTATATATGTCTAAAATGTTTGCATAAATATAATTTCTTGCTTATATATGTTAATGAATAAAGCAATATTGTCCCATTCAAACAAAAAGNTATAATTATTTACAATTAATAAATAAACATAAACATGCTGAATTTCAAGTGAGTTCTAACACACTGATAATATTTTGGTGACTCACAACATACAAATATGTGTGGGGAACATGTGTGCCTTTATGAGTTTTTGTGTGTATTTTTATAGTTGTGAAAAATGTGTACCTTATAAAAAGTTGGAGACACTACCTTATCCCGGGTATTGCTTTAAAAGATGTAGACAAGAAAGTCTTCTTGTCACGCCAGCGCCAGGTCGGATATCGTACAGCCTCGTTTTTAGTAGACGACTTGTTGACAATATCCTCTAGCTGCTGAATGCTGTTACAGTCCGAGCGTCTGAAGCGCATGTTCAATAAAATAAGTAAAACAAACCATGTATAACATGTTTAAGGACTAACATGTAATGATACCATTTACCGTGTAATTTATTCTTATATCATCAATAATACTACTCTTTATCATTTTGTATATTTATGTTACAAATAAAACTTGTAAAGCTAATGTTTTTTTTTCTTATAGTAACATATTTAAGTAATCGTAATTAATATAATAAATGTTAACTTATAACAACGATAATATTTATTACATGTACAGCTTTTTAAAATGGGCGAACCCACTATCCACCAAACACCGTGAATGACCCGGAACATGCATCATATATTCGATTGAAGCGTGACGCCGTGTCAGGACTCGCCATGCGAAGTACCCAAGCACAAACTGACTTTTGTTTTGACCAGAAAGCAACAACAATAACTTTGATCAAGAGATCAAGATCATATTCATCAGTCATCGTTTACTTCATGGTCATCATCTTCATCGTCATCAGCATCAACATCACCACTATTACCATCATCATCTTCTTTACCACCATCGTTGTCGTCGTCGTCATAATCAGCACACTTCCATCATCATTCATTTTAAAATCACTGTAATATGTTATGATCATTTATGATTCGCGTTATTATTATCACGATAAATATAACCAATAAAATTATTCCAATTTATAAGGCCCAGTCTCACTATGATGCCAGTGGAGCCCCGGTGCGTGATCCGGAATCTACCGGGATGAACCGGGGCTCTACCGGAATGAACCGGGGCTCCACCGGGGACAACCGGGATGAACCGGGAACGAAGGGGGACAACCGGGGCTCCACCGGGAAAGTATTAAAATGTTTAATACCTCCGGGATAAACCGAGAGTCACCGGGAAGGACCGGCAACGACAGGCGCGTAACCGGAAACAACTGGGACGGCACCGGGAACAACCGGGACTGCACCGTAGCTCCACCGGGGCCCATACAGACCCCGGCAGAGCTACGGCAATGCCCCGGTTGTCGCCGGTGGTGCCCCGGTGGAGCCCCGATGAATGTCGGCAGAGTCCCTGTATAGCTACGGTACATCGGTACACCGGCGTTTACCAGGGCTCCGCCTGGGCATAACCGGCGACGACCGGGGTTAAACCGGGGCATTGCGGCAATGCCATAGATCTGCCGGGGTCTGATGCACCTTCTACCTGGTAATTGTCATCATCGGATGACAGTTCTTGAGAATCAATGTGCAGGCGTACATAATGGTGTTCTGCCAAAATGCGCAGACAATAGACTTTCGAGCTCATGAAATTAATTACTACATATCGATTATATACTGTGAATGAACAGAAAATAAAAAATCGTTTCAATTTACATTTCATTAAAATACTTGTTTCATTAAATATTTTGACCTAAAATAATTATCTAAAAAAATACAAACAGACTGGAATCATCGAACTCCGTTCTTCAGCGTGGTGCAAATCTGGCTTACCATCTGAGCTATTGATGCTGACATTTTTGCGCCTCACACAATAGGATAACGAAATGAAGTACAGTCATTTTACTACAAATAACATATTTCAAACCTCTGTCGTTGATTTTACAATAACAAAAATATGTAATTTATGATTAATTTTGAAGAAAACATTTTATACCGCAAACATATCAAAAAGGCAATTATAATATACAACAGTCAACTTTGCAATGGTTTCAAGCAGTTCAACGTGAGACGAAGATTAATTTGCTTACTTCAATATAAATAAGTTCAATAACAATTGAATGGTGGTTAAATTATTGCATATTAAACATGTCAATGCTGTTTATTATTTGTGAGACCTTGTTTTGTAAAGAATTCATCACAAAAATTGCGATCGGATTTAAACCCATGTTTTGCATACAAATGGGCGCCATTGTTATGATCGTCACTTTGTCCTACCGAGTTTTGCATCAATATCGGTGTTTATATAAATAGATCCAGAAAGTCTATACAAAATAAAATAAAATTATTTAATAAGTTCATAAATTTACCTCTATCACCAACTCCATTGCTATCCAACAGATCAGAAATAACACTAAAAACCACTCCGTAAATCAAAAATATAATTTAAACTCCGCGTAAATGCACTGCGTAAACTCGCATGTGACGACGCCATAATAAGTCATTAATGCAGGTTTTGTCATGGAACGGCCCATATGTGTGGTTATACTCTTCATAGATGTGTTAAATAATGATATTAAATGGTTTTCAAGCATAACGTTATTTATTTGATGTATAAACTGTATCTTTGATCAAACACATAGACTTATATACTAAAAGAATAGCCCGCTTGCATCAATTGTTATGAAATAGAAAGGAAAACACACGCAATGGTCTGCTCATTAATGCCATTTGCAGGTTAATAATGCATAGTGAAATCTACGATGTCTACTATAAATCAGATAGCAGTCGCTTCTCTTGTGTTCTTGGAAACTCGGGTAAGTACAGTGTTTTGCATTTAATGGTTCGTCATTAGCTTATCAGGCGCATTACGATTGGAGTATAAAAGTGCTAGGCTTTTGAACACCCGCATCTAATTTGGAAATCTATTATTTTGCGAATTAGTTGAATGTATTTTATTACATTGTTGGCACACGTGGTTTATGTCTGTACTCGGCCATATGTTCAACTAATCCAAAGGAATAGTCTTAATGCCATAGTGTGATTGGATGGCATACATCCTCCAAGCCGCAGACAAATTCAAATATATTGCTTCCCATCATTTATAACACACGTCTTTGTTTTAGTCACCACAAAAGAAATTGTTGGCAAACAAATTTCGAAATATGTGTTGCTGTGTGATGACGTCGCATTATTACTTTCGTACGCATATTACTGAAAATGAATCCTCAGACTGACCTTTTTGGCGATCTGCAGAAAGAAACATACCTGTAAAAGCCATGTCATAATAGAGACTGTCAAAAGAAAATGTAACATCACACATGCCGACCAGTTGATAAGGTATGCTGAAGTACACAGTCAGAGATATACATCGCTATAAATGCAATGTTTCCGACCTTTTCGACTAGCTCTGTTCATACACTACAGAGCTTTATAAAGTATACCAGGTTGTCAAGCTGCTGAATTAAAAAAGAAATTTTTGGTCAAAGAGTGCAAATGTACAAACTGATACATTAAGCTCATATAAGTGAGTTTCTTTTTTTTTTTAAATAGAACAACATTTTGAAAAAAATATTTGTTTTATCAACATGTTATTTTAAAAGCACTATTATATCATTTTCTGTGTAGTGTTTTATAGAAAACAAGGCCTTTGGGGAAAGAATACAGTGCAGCTGAAATGTCGTCAGAATGTTAGCTGTTTAATATTTTATTAAAACTGTTTTGATATTTGTAAAAGATATAACAGTTAGTGAACATATAGTATATTTAAAGTCTGAAGTCACTTGTAAATTGTTTGCTTTAATGTTTATGTCAGTCCCTGATATGAGCGAATTGTCTATAATTGTTATCAGTTGCTGGGCTGAATTTTACTTGAAAATACAAAACAACTGCTAGAATCGTGTAATAAAGAATACATAATTTCGGACCCAATATTTCAGATGGGAAGGATCTTCGGGCTTGTAGTTTATGTTGTTAATTATTGCTTTTATATAAGTAACTATTCTACCAATTTATATTAAATTGAAACCAAAAGGTTTTTCTATGCGCGACCCAATGGTTTAATCAATCATTCGACAATCATTTAACGAGCTGAATGATTATTTATGAAAATGTATAATATCTAGTAAAACCAGTGGAAACGACTAACTATTCATTTTCCTGAGATATATTTTGCAGTCAATTCTAATTTGCCTTATACATCATATTCATATTCCTTTATCACACATCCATCTAACGAAATTATCATCAAAAGCTATCACGAGTATCGAAGCGACTAATTACCCATAGCACCATTGCGTTCCCTTAAAACACTCGATATTTGGCATCGTGCTGAACTAAAGTAATATTTACGGTTCAATGTCCGAGCGAATGATAGGATTACTCTATTGTAAATCATCACTTAATTTCTTGCTCAGTCTACATGACAGCTGTCGATATTTAATTTGAAGATATTTTGGTACATGTGACCTACATTGTTTGCGATAGTTTATTCAGCGGGCAAGCTGAATGCTAACACAATGCCACTGTTCCAAAATTAAGCGATGCAAACTTTGCTTTTTTTTATAAAAACCCAATAACTGTTTCATATATTTTAGGAAAATAATTTACACATTATTCCATTAAGCAGTTAAAATATTGTTATTATAACGCATGCATGCAAGCATGGTAAAGGAAAGTATGGACATTGTTATTATTCATGTATTACATGATCAGTTTATTGTGTTCATTCATCAAATGAAAACGCTTATTGGCGGCCCGCTCCATAACTATCAATTTCAATTATCCAATTCAGCTGAGTCGATCACAACCTACTTTGCACGATGAGCGATGGGAGTTCGCAATTTAGTGAGGTTGTACTAGTTATGATAAGCACATAATAATATTTGATATTAAGTTTCCGGTGTCGATTCTTTTAAGTAATTGTAAACGTATGCCAAATTTGATGAAGATTGTATTATGGTTTGTCTATGATTGCGTAAAATCGTGCACTTAACGTTGTCATCGTAAAAGAATTGATTAACAATAAGCTGTGCTATTAAGTAGACAGCAAAAGCAAAAACTGTCATTAAAGAGGATTTTATTTTATTTTTTAAAAGATCTTACCGCTCATGTTAATTACAGTTTTTGAATATTGTAGGTTCTATGAACTCTTCCAAAAATTGTAATTACTGAAATCCAATAAGTAAATGTGGTGTATACTAATGTTCTGCAAATAAACAGAGTAAAAGAAACCTCGATAGTAGTAAGAAACTGCATTCATGTTACGTCGATGGGACTTTCATAGCAACAATAAACTATTTCCATTTGTAATAATACGACGGGATTGTGTTGAACATACGGGGTCCGATCATTTTCGGTCCTCTGGAATCGTTTTTAAGGCATGACATTCCAGCGATTTATGCAACGCCGACTGACATAATGACGTTGTTCGTTTAATATTTATAGGAGGTACAATTATCGAGAAGGTGTTTTCATACAAACAGTGTAGAAATGCTGTCTTATTTCTTCGGGTATAAATGTAGTGTAGCGATCTCAGACCTTCCTTTTAATGTAATTTCCTTATCCTATGAAATGTTGCAATATTCAGTACCTTGAACTTGATGCTATGTTGTCAAGTGGTGAAAGGCTTTTTTCAAAATATCATTAACGAAACCCTGTCTGCCGGTGTCTGCATTCAGGTGAAATGCCAGTGTCGGGTAGTGTTGTTTCTTTTGTTGTTTGTTATTTTTCAAACATCTGATGGTGTTGTAGGTTCATTATGAATCCCATGTTATGATCTCTTGTAACAATACCATGTCGATGTAACTAATTTTGGTATAATATTTCTTCAATATGTTTATGGTAATTCATTATTTTTTTTTCTAATTGATATGTTTTTGGAGCATGCAAGCTTTTCTTCTAACCTGCTGTCTTTAAAAGAGGCCAAATAAGACATTTAGACACGCGCATTAATTTATCATGGGACAATCGGCAGCAGGTTTCCTCCTTGGGCCCACAAAAAACATAAGGGGGTCTTCATGTGTGTTTACATTAAGTTTTGTGTGAGACAAACATGTATCCTAAAACATGACTATTGTCATTATTTGCCTCTAATGTTACGGTGAATTCAGTTTGTTGAAATTGTATTTCGAGATAAGTTATGGTAGGTTTGTAACGCCCATTAGTTTGTGTGTAAAATTCAAACAAGGGAAATGTTGATGTTCGTCAGTCTTTCAGCAATATGGTGTGAAGGCAAACAATTTGATTATTTTTTTAATGATACCGCTGCCTGTGATCTCACCATAAAATGTAAAGCTGCACACAATACTTAACTCTCACTATGAAATGTTTCATTAAATAGGGCAAAGTATGGCAGAATACGGCACAAGTTTAGGTGAGTGTTAAATAAGTTCAATGTTTAAATAAAACAATTCTTTCTGAACTAGTTGTTTCGTTTCGTTTTCCGCTTTCAATATATAGTTCATATCACGAAAGTCAAACTTGAATTTAAAATTGCAACTTTTATTTTGAATTCATCACTCAAAACGATACTTTTAAGGGCAAATAACTTTTTGATAATAGTAATGTGCTCGTTCAAATGTTTTAATACACTAAATATTGTTACTTTTATCTAAAAACTGACTTGAGGGAAACTCATTATTTGTCAGCTGGGATTCTTTATGTTCAAAATTCCTTGTTTTATTATTAAATTATAAATCTGATTGAGATGTGCAAAATAGGTGACAAAACGAAAACCAATCTATCTATACCAATGTACCACTTTAAGTTACATCTCATAGTGTTTGTTTTTATTAAAATATTGAGTCATGGTAAGTAATTGATAGCAATTTTACTTAACAAGCGCTCATTTTGTTAAAAGAATAATTATTTTCATAGAAAAACACTGTTCATGTCCTCTGAACAATTTTGAAAGAATTAACAAGAATTGTTACTCATATTTGAAAATGTTCTGAACAGTTCACAATTTCTAAAATCAAAAATAACTTAAAATGTTCCTTGAAAGTATAAGGTTTACGGTAAATGTTAATAATTTAGTTTAATATATTCTTATCTAGAATATAATATCAAAACATGACTCTGTTGATTTCACTTTTGGGTGCGTCCGCCATATGGCTACTTAAAGCCAACCATATGCTTCCTTAGTGATAGTTGATTGTACGCGGTTTTAAATCGGCCCAATACCCTCTTGTTATTTATAACCGACAACGCACCCGCCCCGTAACGGTACCTGTCATTCTTTGTTATAAATAAACACGAAACACTAACGGTAGGTCATTTTACGTTATAAATTTTGCTTTAAATAAGAATTTAAGTGGTTTTACGAAACGTCTTCGGCATTTAACTGCTTTCGCATCCCGTATTTGGCTTATATGACATTCTGTTTTCTAGACAATGTGAATACAGTGGATACCTTCTACCTTACATTAGCTAATTGTATTGATGACTTTTATAATGATGTGACTTATTTAATAAAAAACCGATATGTTTTGAAGTTATTAAGTTTATACATGTCCTCCCCTATGCTTTTACCAATTACACAAAAAATATACTATGTGGCATTATGACACACTATCATATCCTCTCCGTTAGCAACAGCTGTTTTACATATGATTACTATTTTTGGAAAAGCAATAGCCCAATGTTTACAAATACAATTCATTCGTACCTGGCGGTCTTATTGCGTGCCTACGGTTACCCAGGACGGGGAAGGATCTCCAAGGACGCGGTTGGGTAGTCGTGATAATTTACACATGCCTAGAACGCCATATGATCGCCCTGAGGATGCCATACATGTGAAGAACGTGTCAGAGAAGAAGATGCGTTTTAAATATGTATATGAAGTTCTATTAAGACCCTGACGCGTTCTGGGTCGTAGTGAAGTCATAATGCACGCGCCAGAGTCGCCATAGAGTTGTGGAAGACACGCAATGAAAGTAGAATAGACTACATGACGTTACCAACGATTGCCGCGTGAACGCCGAGAGGTCGCAGTATGAATGCATTACACTCGATTAGTACGTAGCGAAAATGCCGCTTACACGCGATGAAAACAGATCGACTACCGACTATCGGCGTTTTCAGAAAAATGACTTTTTGTTTTTGGTCGTAGTAAGGACGCCAGTCCTTTGTGACGGGTTATTGAAGTTACCGTAAAAATGTGCCGAGTCAGGATGTCGGAGTTTGTAGATCCTTTATGTAGAGAAACAACAAATAAAACATATATCAATAAAAACAATAATATCTTATGTGTGTACTTCATATTTACTGTAGTTAAGAGGTACAACACATATGATAATTTATAAAGCCTCAATTGCGCCCTGAAATTAATCTGATAGGAACATGTTTGAAAAGAACATAGATCAAATATATGTACATAAAAACACCAACTGATATAAAATGTTACTTTATTACACTTTCATTAAGAAAACAAAAACAATTGATTTAATAAGATTTAAATGTCGTGTTGTGTGTACAGTATACATATTTTAAGAACTAATCGTTTGCTCTACATAATCGCCGTATTGCGTTAGTTGTTATATCTACTTACATCCAACTTACCACAAATGGATCATCGTTTTAACCCCTTAATTCACGAACGCTTGCAAAATTGATTATCCAATCACATAATCCCTAGGCGCATGAGGAAATCATGCGTATATGTGCTTGTTGTTGTTATATACTAATGGAAACCATTATTTGAACGCTACAAACATGGATTTGTACACTTTTTATTGAAACTTTAAACAATCGTCTTCTGTATTGGTAACACTTTTTCCGTGCTATAACGGAGAGATAACGTGTACAATGGACGGAAGACAGGTACCACACAATTGAAATAACGGAGAGTATACGGGTACATGTGTAATTTTAAATGCAAAATAGAAACACGAACAATGTTACAAATAATTTTTAGCATTTGCGACATTCGCGTTCAGAGGTTCAAGCAGAAAATGCATTGAGCAGAGCTTAAAAGAGAGTATTACGCATATAGATACAAATTTTAAACGTAAACATTAGCGTTTAAAAACTGTCTGAAATTGTTTCTTTTCTTTCGTTTGAGTTTCCTATTGCATTTGTACACGAAACAAACGCGCTGTTACATAGCTTTATGATGTTTATGTTCCGTGCATGTTACATTTTCTAACAACTCATTGTTGGGCGCGGCACTCATGTGCGTCGGGTCAATATGGAGTGATATTTTTATTTTGCCATGAGCATAATTGGTTATTATTCAAAATGTCAGCTTAATGTATGTTTTTATATTGTTTGAGTTTGTTTACAATTGTATATAATAAATTCCAAACATATCTTTCTAATATAATTCAATAGTTTTTGCATATGTTAAACTCATTTATGCAATGCAAGTCTAATGTATTGATGAACCCAGAAATACAGGTCGCGCTAAGTGTTTTCAACACGCTGCAAACAGTTTCAGAGACCGTTCCGTGCATGATTTATGGAAATTGTAGAACACAAAGGAGTCAGGAACGTTACTGCCAATAATTACAGCAATCGATATATAACATGTGTTATAATATGTTAGTTCTCACAAAAAAGACACAAAAACTAAAATGTCATATTCTTACTTTAAATTACAGTTTGCTTTGAATTTACAGGCATTAAGGGCAAGAAAAGGTTTTCTTCGAGCCAAGAAAGACCTGAGATTGGATGGACATATATATTGCACAATTGTTTTATTCAAATTTATATGAAACTAAAACTTTGAAAACCTTGCTTTGCCATGTTCATATTTTCATCAACATTTATTTGCTCATTTTCATTGATTGACATATTGATAGCATATATAAACACACATTTTCATTGCTGTCATTTACAAGTTATAGACATAACACTTACTTCGGTAGGTATTTGAAGGGTTCAACAGCAAACTATGGTGGCATTTAGATACTGTGTTAAAGATATAATTTATCTTGTGCCCATGACTTGTGGGAATGATCTTACAAAGTTGTGCAAACACCATTACTTAATAGGAAGCTTGAGATACTATGAAGAGAACATATTTTTTACACATGCCTGTAACATCAAATTAACATGTATAATATTATGTCTAGTATGTATGCCACTACTACAATTCAAACTTTACTATAATGGTGTGAAACGCATGTGTAACCCTATGTTTTACGTTGAGGTTTTTTTGGGGGTTGATGACTATCCTATGTCTCCAGCTACTGATAAAATATTAAATAATATGTCTAGTTTGCCAAGCAATCATTGCTTATATATTGTAAGCAGCATTCCGGTGTCAATGGGTTGTTATGTGGAAAGTGTTTCGGTATTCTCTGTTAAGAATAAAGAATTACTTATCTTAAACCTTATGTATTGATTCGCTTGTAACAGCAGTCCAAAAAAGAGGAAATCACAGCATTACTACTGTCTTTAAGTATGATTTACTATTTTGTTTCTTTTGCTTTAAAACATTTGAAAAATGTATTAATTGTGTTTAAGCGTTTTCATGATGTGTGATTTTACTTTGTGCCGGACTGTTTTGCAATTTTTGTGTTAAACGTGTAGTTTTCTAGTGGTATAATTAATGCTTTAAACATGAAGATGAAAACCGTGGATCAGTAGTTCTAATGTGTCACGTTTGAGCCTTCACTGTACATAACAATCTAACTTGTTTGCCTTGTTTGCATGGAATAACCCATTTCCATTTGTAAATATATAATGAGGCCAGTAAAGATAAACTCATTCTATTTCATCATGACAATTCACTACAATAAATTAAACAAACGCAGTAACATGAACGCGCTTTGTTGGTAATGAGTAAATAAAATACGTCCGTTAATCGAAAATACTCGAAAACATTTTATTTCAGAATTTACTCAGCAAACTGCATTGTATATTGTATTGTATTGTATTGTGTTTTGCTTATCATAAAAGTAATAGTGGCAGTGTAATGTGTTTACAGTTTTTACTGTTATTGACCATCTTGTACGAAATATATTTTATATAAGGTAGTACCTCATATAAAATATATTCCAATCATTGTGTCACTGCCATTGCTTGGAAAAATTGTTTTAACTTCCTTATAAACAAGAACATACTGCCAAAAAAACTTGCTCAAAGGCCAGTGTTATTGCCCAATACCAAAAAAATTGCATACCTGAATTCAAACGGGGCAATATAGGGAGAAGTTATGTTTCAACATCCACCGCTTACAGAAAATCTGCTGCCAGTTCTCTTGTTTCTCAAAATTAATTTGATGACAGTGCTAACTTAAAGAAACCTGCGATCTCTACTGTGTAGTCGCCGTGACATTTTAAATAAATATACACGTTAACAGAGTTATATTGTGTTCATATGTTCTAGATAAACAAGTAGGTATTAAACACAAATAAAAAAACACAAGAGTGACGCTTATAATTTCCAGTAACAGTTTTAGATTTTTTTAGAGAAATTATGAATAGTACAGTATGTTTTCAAATAGGTGGCACAAAGAGCTTGTTAACTTTAAAAATGGCCAAACATGAATTTTTTTTATTGTGTTTGAGCATTTTGTCATACAATGGCTTACAGTTACTCAGGACTCATGATTCTTAATAACGAAACAAGATTACAGCTAACTTGGAAGCGCAACATGTGTACAGTGAGAATAGGGTTTTGTTTAATTGATCATATTAACCTAAACACTAGCTATAATTTAAAGCCTTTATAACGCTAAAAAGTCAACGAAAATGCCGTAATAAATTTTGTAAAATAAAATTAACATATAAATAATCAGTGTTTCTTAAAGCAATAACCAAAATTTTAACGCCAAATGTGGTCTGGCAACCTTGATTTAACAAGATATAAAATGCTCTTTTTTATTTTTTTATTTGGTATATGAATATGTGTTGAATATATTGTACCACAATAAAGCTGAGTCCAGTTACATAAGTGAATAATTAATGTTGGAGATACGATCATGCCTTCCTTTTTCACAATATAACCTGTTAAATTGTACTCTTTGATGCTTTGTATCATAGGCTTTCTTGTAACAGTTGGTTTTTCTTCTTGTGTTGTGCCTCTGTTCATGAAATAACGGAGATGAGAGACAGATACCGCAACGGAGAGAGTGCATTTGGGGTATTAATAACGGTAAGCGTCCTGACCGCTTGCACACCGTGCTGTATCTGTTTTTCATAAGACTACTATACGCATACTAGATGCCAGGAAAAGGTTTCTGTTTCCTAATATTCTCACCAAATATAGAGCAATGCATGAGACCTGATAGCAGAATTTCTATTAGCATGGACTGTTTTGACAACAGTTCTTACACTATGTTGAACTCAGATAGGAATTCAACGTCTTTTTTGTGGGGCAAATAAACTGGTTTTTGAGCAAGTTTCTTTGGCAGCCTGAATCATTAGGTTAAAGAGCAAAACCTCCAAGCAATGGCGTTGACAGAATTGTTTCAGCGACGTTTTTAGCAGAGAAGTACCTTAAATACAATATATTATGTAATAGATAGTCAATATAAAACACAGTATACTGGCAATAAATATAGGATTACAAATGATTATGGAAGATTGTACTTAACACTCAATCAGCATTTGTTATGCACTAACTTCTGTCACTGAACTTAAAACGACAGACGTGAGATACGTGACATTCCTCAAAGGGTTTTAAAATAATGTCAATTGCAAGATAAATGAGTCTGGCTATATATTTACTATCAGTTGATCCAGATTGCATTGCTAATAAAATGTTGCCAAAAAGGTGCTCGTTCGTACAGAAATGTCAATAAAGTAACTGAAACATCGACAATATCATGGTCTTTTAGATTGGAATTGTGGTTTCGATATTGGACGAGTTTGATGCAAAACTAATCCGAAAATGAGTGATGTGTAATGAGTAATAGCCAGTTGCCTTCATTACTTGACAAACTATACGTGACTTAACGAACGAACGTATGAGAGAAGAGAACAGCTTATATATCGACAGATACAACCAAGATTCCAGAATAAGTGAATCATAAGCACAGAACATAATAAAAAAGAACATATATGTTGTTAATTACTTCCAAGTCCGTCGTCCGAAAATATGATACCACTAAGCAAAGCTTGTGGTATCAAAATGATATAAATACTTTTTACACCCGGTAACTAGTGTGTTTTATAAATACAGGTTTGTTATATTTGTAATATAAGTGAAGGGATAGGTTTAGCTGTTACACATGTAAAGTGCTATGTATGTGAATGTAGTATTGTTACGAACGCTTTTGCTTTTTTGATTGTTGTTTTTGTATTGCAATAAATGTTCGCAACGAATAAATACAAAACGACGCTCTGTTTTAAAGCGAAAATCAAAATATGTAAACTTGAATTAAATAATAATATAATAATATTTGGTTATTAGAAATTAGATATATTGTATGTTCAACGCCATATTTTGAATTATAATTCGATAATGTTTTATTGAAGTATGACTAACATATTGTTATTGTTTTATTGTCACAAATAGTTAGAACCTTTCAATTTTAGTGACATTTATATCTTGCTATTTTTGAATGCCAGCGTAAACGCGAGATACACTGCAAAGACACCGTTATTTCTTTGGACTAGTCCTGGCAGCTGGTGACCATAATATTTTAATTTAACGGTCACCCTGTAAGTTGCACGGATAAGACCTGGAAACCCACTTTTCAGCAAAACACGTATACTTTACCGTACTAGACTATTACAGTCACCCCGTTAATTTTACTGTGCTGGAAACTAGTTTCGGTGACTTCCTGTAAACCTGACAGATGTTACAGAAATATGTTTTAACACTAAAAGAGCAATATTAACTAACAGGTTTTCAAATATCCATACAGAGGAATGGTCCAAGAAAGTTGCATTATGTATCCATGTTGCTTTAGAATTGATACATGTAATCCCTTTTTCTTCCTTAACACAATATTTAATGGTCGCTTAAGCCTTTAATTTTCAATTTTCAAGAAACGAAACTTCACAATTTCTAGCATTATTCCATACATATGTATAGAATAACATAGCTTATAGAAGAGTTTCATATATTAAACACGAACAAATTAACCTACACGGTAAATGCACTTCATTGAGGTGAAATTAACATTTCACGTCAGCCGGAATGAAAGAAACACGGAAGTTTGCAAAATGATGGTGTCATTTAAACGGGTTGACTATAGGTTACATTATACTATAAGATTATAAGTAGTCACAACACTTGTCACACGAGCGTCTCTTAAGTTAGAAAACCACACATTTACATTTTTTTTAATAGACGGGAAAATATGATAAGATATATTGTTTTGGCATGGATGTCTACCACAGGTTTTGATTTTTATTGGCTGTTATCAACTTCCAATAAAATGTTGGAAAAAGGTCCAGCCAGTAGAATATCATTCTACTGCTGCATTGGTCAAATGTGTCGTGTTCTGAGAAAACTGGGCAAAATGCTTGTGCATAAAGTGTCATCCCAGATTAGCCTGTGCAGTCCGCACAGTCTAATCCGGGACGACACTTTCCGCCCAACTGGATTTTCGCAAAGAAGAGACATCATTTAAACCCAAAATTCCATAAAAGCGGAAATTGTCGTCCCTGATTAGCCTGTGCGAACTGCACAGGCTAATCTGGGATGACAATTTACGCACAAGTATTTTGCCCAGTTTTCTCAGAACACGCCACAAATTCAAATTGGGATGCAGCTCTGAGTTTCGCACTGATCCTGGCCGAATGTTAAGCGCGAATTCATCGTATGTCGCATACACATAATTTGCGGGTACGATATAAATCAGTTGATGTTTATTGTTTACATTCGTGATTTTCCGCGTACGCGCGCTGACTGGTTGGTTACAATTAAGAAAAATATTTGCATACAGGCATATGTTTAGTCAATATATTTATAATACATTCCGAAAAAAATCATTAATACACCTAAATAATAAATCACATATATCATATTTAGTACAAATAGTGTATGTAGTGTAAAACAAATTGAAGTGTATAAATTAGCCGTATTTTATCTCGTATAAGGAATTCAATAAATTAAATTACAAAAATAATTATATATAAGGTAATTCATGAAAATCTGTATATTCGTAATGTTAGTGTAAATATCAATGGTATGGATGTGTTTGTGTGTTATTATTCATAAACGATCGAAAGTGTATTAGGTGCATTGAATCAATCATAAAATAAAGGCTTATGAAAAGTGACGTTCATAACAATATTTTAATGTTATGTTAAGTTTCCTTTACATTAAATCTATTTTCGTCTTCATTGAATGCCATAATTATTGATGAATTCAAACAAACAACTGAAACAAACACACCTCTACACAATGCAAATTGAACGTTTTATCGTGTATATTAACATTTCTTTTCTAGTGATTATGAATGATTAATATTAAGCATTTTAAATTATAGATCTGTATTTTTTGTTTATCGTTAATATTATTTACCCCATTGTGGTAAAACTTAATTGCTTGTTTGACATAATTTCTGAGTTTTAATTTCCCGGTACCTGCTTAATACGTGACCTTTTCAGCAGTGCCTGTGTATTTAAATATTTGAAACATATAGATATTTAAAACTTCATTATTATTATTTAACTTGCTTAGTTCAGTATACATTTCTTGATAATCTACTTTGGGCAAATGACTTTCAATGTTTACAATATGTTACATATGTCATTAATGCAACAGTTGATTTTTTGTGTTAAATCCACGAAATGACTGCTCAAAATTCACAAAGCAATACCTCAAAGAGAAGACGTGAACGTACCATGCACTGTGTTTTATGACCAAGTTTTTGTCTACCCCCTGTGTTTTATGACACTATCTTGTAATTGTCAATTCCGTATCTGATCATTGCGATATAATTGGTTTGTCCTGAACACGGGGGCAATTAAATTGGACTAAAATGATAATACGAGGAGTGTTAAGACAATTAAATTAAGAAAATAATACTAGTCAAGAAAAATGTATTTAAAGTGCAAAAAGGTTACTTTTTTCCAGATATATACATGTTCCAGTTAGTAAGTATGTGTTGTGTGCATGGAAATGGCCTATGTGGTGTGTGGGTCTTTTTTATTATTTTATTTAGAACAATTATTTTTTATTCTGAAACAGTTCGTTAGATTACTAAATAAATACATAACACTTAATCATGCTTTCGATAAATGAATCAACGTTTCAAAATGCATTTTCTTTCAGTCATACACATGTATTATTTACACATCAATTAGTAAAATTATATTAAATATATTTAATTATTATGAAAATAATATGTCAAAACTTCTAGACGGGCTTATATGAATATACGCTCCTTTTGCCAACCAGTGGGCGGAGTAAAAACTGTGCAGGTGCGCGCGATGTCAATCGGAAATAGTCGAGAATGTGTATACCTCGCGTCTGTTTTCTAACATATATGAATTATGTTAATATTGCATATAAGCACTAATATATATTTAAAAAAATGCAATTATTGCTTATCCTTTTAGTTTCACATGTCTCTCTGATATACTTAAACAAAAGTCGTGTTATATAGTCTTATATTGACATGCACGCATTTTGAATTATTAGGTTTTGCAAAAGCTAGCGTTCCAGCTCAAACATTGTTCACTTTATTTGAATGTAAAACATTCCATCTCGCGAACAGTGTGCGGTCAGCCTGCCTGGAAATCGTCCCTGAAAGCTAGAATAGGCTACCGACATTTTACCGTTTGCTAGTAATGTCACAAGCCGACTTCAATAGTCTGCCGAAACGTATCGAGGTTAGAATTGACACTTAAACACACAGTGAGATATAAATGTGTGAGTTGTATGTGTGTAAAGAAAACTGAGTCTTAATGAAATACTTACATACCGTGTATTTCAATCGTGAAAAACAACTGAATGTTAAATACATAATATGCCATGTGAGGACACATATAATGATATCTGATGTAGTATAATATCTATCTACGTCACACATATTCAGTTTGAATATACTTGTACGTATATATTAATGATATTTCCTATATGTATACATTCTGCAATGCAAACATATATAATTGTTTGAAAAATTACAGGGAAACATATATGTACCACATTTTGATTGATAAACTGTACGCACACAAATTAAACATTGTATACATACATATTCAAAACACTACATAACATTTAATGCGTTGGAAAAGCGACTTACAAATGGAAACAAAAAAACACAAACCTTATCAACCTTTATGTTCAAGTCAACATAAAAATTTGCAACTTAAATTGTCAAAATCAGGGTATACGCCTGTTATCTTTTTTGAAGATATTTTTTGTCTGATACATCACTACATACATCTGCCAGAGAGATAGGACTAACTGGGCATTGTCTCACGCATAAGAGATGAAAGGCCTTCAAATCATTGGCCTCGCCGTAATACAAATTGTTAATAATGTATCTATTGGTGTTAGTGAAAGAGCTTTAGATAAATAACTTCAATAAATAATAAGAGCTCCTTTCGAAGTGTAAAGAGTTTACAACAAGAGACAACATTAAGAGACACGTCTGACTTTGCGCCCCTTTATTTCGAAACAATTAGCCAATGTTTGGTGGAAAATATATCAAATTGTCCTTTCAAAGTTAGGAGTTATTCATTCTGGTTTTCTGGGTGTACAATTCTTGAACATTCTATTTGCTATTGATAAAGGTCACAACTTGGATAAGGCAGCGACGCTTAAAAATATAATCTGTGTAAAATGTTATCATACAACTTAATTCATACGCATTTGCTTATCGACTGATATATCACCTCGATGTTTACTTAAACATTAAAACACCACTTTAAGTAACGATATTAATATAACACATATTAAGACAAACGTATGTGTGTTTCTTATTGTTTGTTTCATATTGCGTTTCATGATGTGCTTGATGTTGTGAAGTATGTATTGTAATCTATTTGCTTAATACTCTAAAGAAAGTCAATATTTCCGTACCTCTCTTCGAAATCAAACCGTTTAACTTTCAGCTGAGTCTTCCAAAACATGAAGAAACAGTCCATTAAATATTAATGGTACCATATTCTCACAGCGTCTTGCAAGAATTAAATATACAGCAGTATGAGTGTTAATTCCGTGTTATTTGGTATAAATTGTTATTTTTACATCTTAATACAGAATCGTTTCATTTTCTTCCTTTATAAAGTAGTCGTGAATAATTATTAATTATTATTGATTCTGGAATCATGTTATAAAAATCAATATGCTACATGTATAACTTCATTTGATTGTGCCTCGTTAAGTTTTAAGTATGTTGCTCTGGTGAATATTGAGTATTATCAATAAGAAATTTAAATGCAATTCAGATCATCCTGTATTTCTTTTTAATTTGAATTGATATCCTTTAAGGTTAATGAAAATGTATAATAATGTGTTTTCGATTTAAGTGTGAGGGTTATTTGTATGGGCTATGTGTGAGGTCTGTGATGATTTTAAACCGATTTTAACTCCCAATACTTTGATTTAACGTTCAAAAGCGGAAACCCCAACCAGTTTTATGTCATGTTGCATGATTAGCTTGTGTTGTCTTGGCAATTGGTAACAACTAGCCTTTCTCTCATGATAATTACTCTGGAGTTTTAATATTCCTATATCTTGTATACGTTATTAAAACAACTCAAAAACAGTGTTCAAATCAAAGTTAAAACATGACAGGCGAACTCGCATATCTTACCACCGCGATATTGTGAGGCACAATCGAGCTGCTTATTAAATTCTTGTACAGTTGTTTCCACGCACTAACCGCGGTCAACCGTATACTCGTGTATTGAACATTAATTTGGAGTAAACATTTACTTCTACAATTTTATTTTCTCTTAATATCCCGTGATGTTTAAAAATAAAATTGTGTGTTATTGTATGTTAACATTCATTACTGCATACGAGACAAGTCAATTACCCTCAATGTAAATTGATGTTACCTGTGAATATTTTCATTTAATACATACAAAATATATTGCTTTGAATGTATCGTTATTATATTAATATACTAAACGTTTATGATTAACTTAGTTTCGAATTGTAATAACATTATAGAAAGGCATGTTTACCATACAAATATTATCAAATTAATAGAAGAAATAGACCGAGTAAGTTTCATGTTCCTTACATTGTAGATCAATATATGTTTGAATAGTTTTTTTACTTGCAAAAAGTATACTTAACTGGTTAACTATTGAAGACAAACTGCCTACCTTAACGAATACTTTTATACAGCATATGCTGAACATTATTATGTAGGCAAATGGACACATTGGAAGCAGGGCTCCACGGTGAGACTTTTCCCATGTTTGCACAACATCACAAACGTTAATTCCGTTATTGTATTTATGACGAAAACAATGCAATATATATACGTTAATGTGTTACTAGACTCTTTATTTAATTTCCTAAACAGTGTAATACGTGTAATAAATTCAAGTTATCTCCAAACTATTTACGACTTATGTTTCTTTTGGTAAGCGTACGTTATCTCAAATTTAACACAAATACGTTGTACTTTTAAGTGGAAGTAACTTAAGAATAAACAGCAGAAGAAAAAAACATATATAATATGAACGATATCGTTTCACTCTCACCAATATCATTTGTCAAGTAAGTGAAGTTAATATATTTATGGAGATAAATAAATATATATTTCTTTTATTTATTTTGGCTAAATCTGGATAAATTGGCTACAAACGTCAAAGGTCGAAAAGAGAATTTACTTTTATGCTGACTAGTCTCTAACTTTTCCATTTAGGGATGGATATTAAAACAACTTGGCACTAATGCTTACATATGCTAGATGTTGTAAGACAGAAGATGCAGATGGTTGTCTTGATGGAATATGTCTTCCTGTCTGGTCAAAGATCAGAAAAAATGCACCTTTATAGCAAAGTTAGTTAATTTAGTTAGATTATCGAAATTCTTTTGCACGGGTGCAAAACTTTAGCCGGTTAGATGTTTGGCAAAAGAAAGCGATGGCTACATTTAATATCGAAGTTATACTGTCAAGTCAATAGTCATACTTAATTATTTTTGTAAGTTATCAATGCCCTTAAACTTCTGAATGAATAAACAAGAAATAAAATCAAATAATTATGTAAGACAGTGTGTTATACACATGGAAAATACTTATTAGTCAGTTGTATATTTAAGCGTTAAAAAACAATTTCGACGGTGAATATATAGTTTGTTTTTCTTCTTAGATGCTCCTCTGCTTGCATTTTAAGCCTAAATTGGTCATGTTATACAGTTTTATTTATGAAGATAAAATAAAAGTATGGTTCTGTTTCACAGCAGTATCTTGGGTATTGGTGACCGTCAATGTTTGTTCTAGTGTATTCCCTTATAATAAAGAGATATAAAATAATAAACTCAAGTACACATGATCCAATATGGCTTATTATCCTTTATATTGGAGACTTTTTGGTCCTACACAATATTAGTAGATTTGGTCGATAATTAATGGAGAATTAAGATTCATGTTTATATCAAATCCACACACCAACGCGCTGGCGTTTGTCTACTGCAGATATATTTTTGGGGCACCCTTCTTTAAAGTTTCGTAACATACACAAACTCAACACCTACTGTGCAGCCAACTCGCCAAATACTTGGTTAACCTGTTACTTTCAGAAGTACACAAACACATGTTCTACACATGTTCAACTTATTGCCCATGGGTTGGACAAAAAAGACACAGGTTCTGTGTCACCCACAACTTCAAGTGATGCCTTTTATGGACAGCTGATACATTTTGAGCGGACCCTTGTTAATACCTACATGTCCGACAAAATAACCAACACCTGCTTTAAATGCAGATTACTTGGTTTAAATCTAACTGTCATGAAAACACAACAAAACATGTTCCACGAAGTACCCATGGTTGTAAAAGCAAAAACCCTAGTAACCAAAAGCATGTTAGTCCATTTTGCCTTTTATTTTCGCAAGCAAAATCGGCAATTACCTAAGTAAACATAATAAGTCTTCTTATTACTGATATACAAGAACAAATGTTTACACAGATTATGAGCAAGTTTGATCAGGATTGGATGAACAATAAAGTATCGAATCCATACACCCAATTGTGACGTTTTACTATCGATGGATTCATTTTGAGGGTACCAAACTTAAAGTTACGTAACCTAAAAATAATCAACACGTACTCTGAAACCTACTTTAAAAAAATTCAGAAGTTTATACGGATTAATTGATAACATGCTTGCAAGCAGAGAGATTCCTTTTAATCTCAATGTAAGATCGTAATTTTGTTTTCTGCTTTTCTACGGTTTATAGGCAAAAATAATTGATTTCAAACTTGTAACCCACTGTTTCCAACCATAACAATACATGTGAAACATATCGATCATACAGCTTTATTCTAGTTCCTGTTAATACAGAAGATAAAACAGATAGTCAAAGACTTTGGAATCAAAATTAAATAAACGTCCTTCTCATTTAATTTTTTAGTAAATCAGAGGGGGTAATCACGTGACAAACAAGATGGCGACGTCCATGCTAAGACGTGTATTTTTCACCGTTTTATACCTTTGATTTCTTTTATAAATTTTTAAAATGACGCTCACTTTCCAGCCATAACAGTAAGAAAGTCATTCACGTCTTTATCCTACAGCTAAATGATTTTATATAAGCAATTACACCCCTTTTACTCCTCGTTCATTTGTTCTTAAATTCGGAACTATACATGAAATGAATCTTTACTTTTCAAATCAATATACCGAATATAAATAAAAGCCGTAAGTTATCAACCCAATGCGGCGTTTCTTTTAAATTCGTTTAGTTGAAGAAAAAAAATATGGATCCAACGGGGGCTTGAACTAGGGTCTCCCGCGTGGTAACCAGACACTCTTACCGCGACGCTAAAGAGCTCGCCCGATTGCGTAACTGTTAGAATTTGAAACACCTTATTTTACTACACAGCTGACGTAATCACTTGACTTCTTTATTCAGATCAAGTTGGTCGTTATTATTATAACGAGTGCGTTTACGATGGATTATTATAAAACAATGCGAATAACAGGGTTGGAATAAATTACTCGAATGAAAAATAACAGGGTTGGAATAAATTACTCGAATGAAACCGGTGAGACTGCATTTTCGAGTTCTTTAAATTTCGAATGTTCTCGAATAACGAGATGTTTTGTTGAACAATGGACGGATTGCGAAAAGTGTCAGTGACTTGTTCAGAAAAGTGTCAGCGAATTTTTGTCGAGACATATAGCGATATTTTGTCTTGTAACTCTGCTTTTGCTTGGAATTCCCCGGGACTATTTCGAGTGGTGTAAACGGGAAATATCACCACCAATTTTATTATTACTACGCAAGGTTAGATTTAGTTAATTTAATATGTTTTTCTAGTGTTTTAAGCAATTACAGACTTCTATTTTGATTGCATCAGAAACAAATTAAATATAAAAAATATTGCAGGATAAAAAAAGTACTATGTTAGTGTGATTGTGAACTTGAATTTATCCGACACTTGCAAGCCTTGCAATGTAAACCTTTCTTCAACTCGTGGGATAAATTAAATAACACAATCACTATACATAGTATTCTCTATATATTCGGTATTAATATTCGCTCTATACCTCGACTTTACTCGCTGCGAAACTTCTTAGCGAAGTGACCTAATAACAGCTCCATTAAGAAAAAAAAACGAACAAAATATGTTACGCACTTCAAATCAAAAACCATGCCGACACCTCTAAAGCTTAAACTAAATGGCAAAACCTTCTTGGAAAAAAAGAATTTAATTGGAAACAAATATTTATCATGCCATATAAATCAACTACTGATAGCACATTGAGACGTTTTCAATATTAATATATCCAGAGAATCATAGCTACAAATAAATATCTTTTTAAATGCAACCTATCCAACACAAATATATGTGATATGTGTAATGAACATATTGAAAAAAATAGAAGACCTTTTCTGGGAGTGTAAGCATATTCAAACTCAGTCTATGGAATCAATTGACAACCTTTCTAGAGAAACAACAATTAAATGTTAAACTATCTCTTTTAGACATCAGTCTAGGAGTAAATACCTGTAAAATACCAGATGTTAATAACGCTGTGAACTGCATAATAATATTTATGAAATATTTAATATTCAGCCTGAAATACAGAAAAAAACACCTACAATGAACTGTTTTATCAATTATTTAAAACTTAAGATTCAGATTGAAAAAGAAATAGCCCTTAACAATGATAACTTCACATATTTGAACATAAATGGAAACACATGAAACTTTCATAAACAAGTCCAGTTTCGCTTTCTACCCACTTTATGCAACTCATCTTTATTAATTTTTTTAGTCTAAAGGAAACCACAAGGTCAAAAAAGTATATATTAGCATATCTTGTATAAAATGTTTGAATATTATTGATGCATGATTTCATTTTGTTTTGTGACCTTATACATGTATACATTGTATGTCTTAAATTGAATATATAAAAAAATATATAAAAACAATTCGCAGCGAGTTAAGCAGAGAAATGAAGCGAATTTTAAGACGAAATAGACGCTTATCAATTTCTTGCTGATATGGCTGAAAAGTGAAAGCATTTAAACAATATATACAAGTAATTTATGGTATAAAACGCCGAGAAAAACCTGTCCCGGCATGGACGTCGACATTTCGTTTGCCACGTGATTACCCTCTCTGTAAAACAAGCATGCGGTTATAAGAAATTGACTATTTGACATAATTATGTAGCTGACAGAGGTGTGAATGTTTGTTTTTTATTCGCAGTTAAGCACAGTTATCGAATGTCTAAATTACCAAGCGTCCTGTTGATAATTTGAAGTTATTTCAGTTTGATGAGATGCTAAGACAATTAAATTAAAAAATGTAATTACACTCAGATGTATCCCAATGTGTTACTTAATTGAATTGTTGTTCTCGTATATATTTGTATACGAGAGCAACAATTCAATTAAGTAACACATTGGGATACATCTGAGTGTGATTACATTTTTTAATTTAATTGTCTTAGCATCTCATCAAACTGAAATAACTTCAAATTATCGTCACGATGATTCACCACTGTAATTTATTTCGACCAGAGTGTTCTTGAATTCAAATTGAAAATAACACTACATACATTAGAACGTGTATGTTATATGAATATTTGTGTGTACTTTATTACCATAATTATGCCCCGCCTTTAAAAAGCGGGGGCGGGTTTATTGCATTTGCCCTGTCGGGCGGTAGGTAGGTAGGTCGTTCCGAAAGTCATACGTTTTCGCACAATATCGAGATAACGCTTTGACCAACACACATTCAAATTGGTATGATGGTTGCTTGTGAGAAAACATAGAAGCCTATCCATTTTGAGGACGTCGTCAGCTAAAAGGTCACATGGGTTAATAAATTGAATAGGTACAATATTCATTTTTTAAATACCGTGAACGCTTATACAAAATTCCCCAAGAAGAATGTGTTGTTGTCTTTATATCCGCAAATTGAAATGTCCATGCTAAGCCAGATAAGAAAACAAAGACATTTTGAATGTACATGAATCCGTTGAATCTAATAGAGAGGAATTGCAGATATGGAATATGAGTGAAATGAGACTTTGTAAAATAATTGTAATAATAAAATAACGATGAAAAATAAAATAATTGTAATAATAAAATAATTATGAAAATAATGCCAGAGTAGAACAACGTATCCTTATACATATTTGTAATGTTGTTATAATTTATTCTTCAGAGGCTTAAAGCAGTAGAGATATGTTTTGTTACGTGGATGAAACATATTTACGATCTTTGTTACACCTAGTTTGTTTACACCACATAAATCATCGACCTTCGTGAATGTTGTGGTTTACGGCGTGTGAAGAAGTAATGTACTAACATGTACTTTATACAAGAGAAGTTTTTATTTAATTTCATTTATTTTAAACGTTAACATAATATAATTTGCATAAATGTGTTTAAAATCAACAAAATGAGTATATTTGTTTCACAATTGTTTTGAGTTTTAGTATGGTATATACTTTATTATATGAAGACTATTGTCCGTGTGAGAAAAATGAGTTTTAATCAGTGATGTAAAGGTTAACAACAATGAAATTGCATTAGCACAAATAATGAATAGATGGACAAAGAAAAAAACATCAACAAAAGGAAAAGAAAACAAGAATATTGGGTGTTATTTAAGGTGTGTGTACTCATGGTTCATAGTTTATTTACAGACTGTTGTTGGTGGGAGAAAAAATGTTTAATTTAGTAACGATTTCATAAAAAATTAAAAGGTTTATCACCATCATCATCAATCCCTTGACCGGTTTGGTCGTTGGGGGGAAATGATGGACGACGATACAGAAATCCTCCTCCAGTCAGGTTTGTTGTGTGCTTCTGAGAGTAATTTATCCATGTGAAGGGATCTCCACTCTTTTACATTGTCCATCCAGTTTTTTCTCTGACGGCCTCGACGTCTACCTCCCTCTAGCGCGCCCTGGAGAACAGTCTTGCACAGAGAGTCGTGCCTGGCGACGTGTCCAAACCAAGCCAGCTTTCGTCGTCTGACGGTCGCCAGTAGGGACGGTTGTGGACCAACAAGTGTTGCAGTCATGTTCCGGACGTACTCGTTTGTCTTGTGCTCCGTGTAGGAGATACGGAGCAGTTTTCGGAGAAAATTATTTTCAAATGCTTGTATAATGCGATCTGTGTCCGCGTGAAGCGTCCAAGTCTCGCAGCCGTATAGTGGGATGGAAATTACGAGGGACTTGTAGAGCCTGTACTTGGTTGGGAAGCTGATGGAACTGCTTGTGTACAACCTGCTCTGTCTGGCCATCGCTTCGGTCGCCATGGTAATTCTTATTCGGACCTCAGCGGTACTGGTACCGTCCTTGGACATCGTTGCGCCCAAGTACTTAAAGCTGGTTACTTCTTCTAGCTTCTCGCCGTTCATGGTGATGTCTGCACTTGTGCTGGTCTTGCTGTTCACCATGATCCGTGCTGACCTCCATTCCGTAAGCTCCTGCTTTTTCATAGAGTCTGTTGGTGACATCTTGGAGTTCACTGCTGGTGCCAGCCATGAGGTCAATGTCATCAGCGAATCTCAAGTTGGAGATGGGTCTTCCACCGATGGAGATAGAGATGTGGTGGTCATGGATAGTCTCCTGCATTATCTTCTTAAGGAAAATGTTGAACAGGACGGGAGAGAGCAGACTTCCCTGACGGACGCCCACTTATGTCATGAAGAAGTCCCCCTGCTGTCCTTTGAGTAGTACTTCGCTGCTGTTGTTTCCGTAGAGCTCTTGAATGACTTACACCAGCCCTTCTTTAATGTTAAATACTCTCATAACATGCCATAGCCCATAATGCCACACGCGGTCGAAAGCTTTATTGAAGTCAATGAAGTTGTGGAAGAACTCACGTTGGTTTTGCAAGTGTTTCTTAATGATGAATCTACAGTCGAAGATCTGATCCGCCCAGCCTTGAATCAAGCCTGCTCTTCGGCCAGCAATTCCCCGGCCTTACTTTTCAATCGATTAAGGATGATGCTTAGCATGACTGGGATGACTGATGCGACTAATGGTGCTGTAGTTCTCGCACAATTTGAGGTTGCCCCAGTTACTGGGTCCACTCCTTGGGCCACTTTTGCTCCTCCCAAGTCGTTTGGCATAGTGTCGTCATTGCTACAGTCGTTGACTCTTCTCCGTGCTTTACCAGCTCGGAAGGGACTGTGTGTCCACTCCCGGAGATTTTCCTGCCTTAACACTACGCACTGCCTCCTCAACATCTGCCCTAAGTATAGACAGACTTTCGTTACAAGGTCAACAATTTATATATATAGAATTAACTATTAAAAATACCATTACTCAAGTAAATGGAGGTATGGATAAGGAAACAAAAAATACAAAATGAAAATGGAATACAAACGGAGTGTGTATTGGCTAGATGTCGGTGTACTAATTAGCATAAAATGCGGTCAGCTTGTTTCTTATGTAGAAGTGTTTAATAGGGAACTTAAATTTTCTCGTTTTTGTTTGTAAGCCATATAATTTTGTGCGATTTGGGTTTAATCGTTCCAATGGTTTGACCCAAGATTTATTCGTTTTCGGAGAGTTTTTCCTGCTTTTGTTGTTCGTGTTGTTTCTTGTGCATTTTGGCCATTTAAGTGAATAACTTTAAGCTACGTGTGAGATTTGGCGCCCAAAAAACACTGACTTAAACACCAAATGTTGCATTGTGGTGATCCCGGCTTAAACATAAGCATATCTTAAATGTCGTATTGTATGTATTGCCTTGTATAGGCGATTATTCAATTGCCTTCAATAAAAGGCAAGCGGACAATAATTCCTTTCCTGATAATAGTTCTGAATATCACTATTTCTACATTTATGCCGCGCTATGGGAAAACAGAGCTTGATCCACAGGGTAATCATGGATGACATATTCCGCCGAGACTGAATTTCCGCTTATATGAAAATAGCCATAAAACCGGATAATAATTTTAGTGGCGTCTATCGGAGAAGTCAGAAATAGGACCAATTAAGCACATTAAAGATGTCTCCAGAAGCCAGCATAATCCGTTGATTGTAGAGCTGATGTCCGACTGGGGCCTTTTAAGAAACAATCAGTATGTCTACGAACAAAACCTCACAAAATAATATGAATACATTTTATTATTAATGCGCAAGTACACTTCTGAATACTCTCTTAAGTTCAGTCCGTTGAAGTTCGGAACCACAAAGAAAAACCAACATGTTAGTATCCCGTGCAAAACATCATATACCAACAATATACATAAAGATAACATCGAGGTCAAGATACAGACACAAAGACAGGAAACATAAAAGTCATCAAAGCCGGGATACCGCATTGCAAAGGTCAAGGCAAGACATAAGGGGTGTTTAACGCGGTTGAATGACGCGTAGAACCTCCCACTTAGCCCAGAAGTAATCATAAACATGCACGCCTAAGTTATATTTAATCATAGCAAATTGAAGACCAAAGCGCATTTGAATTCGATTTAAATGCATTGAATTTCTCAGAGCATTCAAATTCGATTTCAATGCAACTGAATTTCTCATAGCATTCAAATTCGATTTGAATGCAATTGAATTTCTCAGAGCATTCATATTCGATTTAAATGCAATTTATTTTCTCAATAGTGTATTATGCAAAACATCAGAAGTAACACATTTAAGAGGCATAATCAAATAAATTAAATACAAATATCAATTCAATTCCGTCTTGTTTATAAGATTTGAGAAAGTAAAAAATCACAGAACATGGTAATGCATCGCAGACAGAAACCGTAATGCTGGGTGTAAAAAACCCGACTTCAAAGTGTGCATGTATATTTGAACATTTATATACATATTCATTGTCTGATTCAATATAATTATTGCTCTATAACAAAACTATGTATATACTATTGAAATCAAAGTTAGATTCTTTATTGTATTTTTGTGTAAGTTTATTTTGTACTTAATAAATAGATCATTTCTTCATCTACATCGGATTTACTTTATTCTGCCCATTGTTTTGGAGCTCTCATATTGTCGTTTTATAAACTGATATACACTTTAAAGGTTCTTTTTATAACGACATGGAAGTTAAATATTAACATTACATGCATATATTAAATTAACGCTCTTGCAAACGGAGATTTGATTGTTACAAAACAATTGAAGTGTTAGGCATGACAGTATCAATTCAAAGACAAGGGTTTTAATTAATGCATGCTTGATTTGTATCAAATGTGTCTTCAAACTGGCATGTTGACGTTGTATTAAAGTATTCAAAACCCTCCATATTGAAATTGTTCTAATTGATTTAGGAAGTAAACGGTTTAAAGAAATATTCCACATACAACGGCAACTGGAAACCGAAATTTCGCAAAATTAAATACCCTTTTTATTTAAGAATTGCCTCTTTGAGGATAAGGATTCGATTAAAGTAATATTTTTTATTAATAATACATTAGTTTTGTTTTAAAAATGTAACTATGAAATTTATGAGCAAAGTTGGTCTTCCGATGGGATTTTTGCATTTGGCCATGGATTTTTTTTTCGTTTCCCAATATGACTTTTTGTGTTTTCCCCATTTTTTTTGTTCCCTCTTTCTGCATGGGATTTTAGAAAGTTATCGAATTTAAGCATTGTAAAAGTATTTGTGCTTATTTTCGGTTAATTTACTTTGATAGAAAAAAAAGCGCATCTCTTATATGGGCAACAAAAACATGTGAAAAAAATCCCATGAGAAAGCAAAACAATCGCATTGCAAAATGACAAAATCCCATAGGAAAGGCTTTTTGGAAAAAATGATGAAAAAAATAGAAATATTCTATAAAAAAACAACATTTATAAATGAGCACACAGACGCATTTTATCGCATATTGATCTAAAATATGAATATAGGTAAAATATACTTAAGTTTGCGAAATTTCGGTTTATAACCGTATATTTTTTAAACTAACATTCTGAACGATGTTTACTATGTTTTTATTTGCTTGGCTTTATTTGTTCATGTAAACATGTAAACTCCATTATTGGTGGAAGTATTTTCTGTCTTTTATTTCGGCAAGGTTGGTTTAAATAAACAATATATAATAATTTATAATATATATTCTTTATTTACTCCGATATCGAAGATTCGAACAACATAGTTATACAGTAATCACAAAGCATGTTTAACATAGAAAGAGTGGCATGATTTACAAAAAGTGTAATCATGAATAAACATACAAACAAAAAAGTCTTAATGCCTTAATCTTAAGTAAGATTATCCATAATATATTGACAATATCATCATGTAAGTTGCATACCATTACAAAGAACATTATAGTCGATTATAAGCGAATGTATCATAATCAAGTTAAAAGAAATCAATTATGAGTTTGAGTAAAACGAAATTGCTAGAAAGGTCATCTTCAGTTACTGTTAATGCACGACACACTAGATGTCTACTCATTGTCATTACTGGACGATTCATAAATTGCGTAAATTTGCAGTGCCCAGTCACTTTGTGCAGTTCAACAATAAGTTTATTGCTTTTGGATTCTGTTTTTTTTTCACAAAAACAGAGAGTATGGTTCACAATACTGTCGGTGAACTTGTTACAGATTGCACATTTATTTACAAATTGCCTCGACATCGCCATACTCAGGATCTTCGTTGATTTATGGTTAATCACAGAGAGTGATGGTGAAGTCTTAGAAATGGCGATGGCGATAAGCGGTCTATCAGCTTCAAATAGCTTTGAGTCCTCGAGACATGTTATTTTATTTGCATTTTCTGAGCGTATTTGTCTGTTTGTCATTCTAACACTGTCTTTGATTGTCCGTTTCCATGCCATCTTTCCGCGAAATACACCACTTTCCAGATACGTTTCAAGGGTTGGCATCAGACTGTACTTTTGTAAAAGTCTATAGATGTCAGTAATCAGCCCTTGCATATTCACGCACCCTAAGCAATATCGTACAAGTCTATGGATGAACACTTTCTTGGCCAAAAAACTTACTGGAAGCCGGCAGAGTTGCCCAAAAAACCCAAGTTGCTCAAAGTCTACCAGTTCTTCCGCGGATTCAATGTTTAAACATGACAATGCAACATCGGTGTTTGTGTTCCTACCGACGTTAAGAATTTGATTAACACATCTTCTATGGGATACTTCAAGTTGATTTATGTCACCATTAGAATAGTTGCACCATAGCTGCGAGTCGTATAAAGATTTTGGCAAGACCACATTAACATACATTTTTCGAAGAGTTATAGGATTAAGTTCAGCAAGATTAAATCCGCAATGAAGAATAGAATTGAGAGAACCTCTCATCTTCGACGAAGCTTCACACATAAGTGCACCGCTCGACATGTTGCGGTCACATTTCAGTCCAAAATGTAGAATCAATAATTGTTCTCCTTATACTGTTTCTGCAGTTGCATTATTATTAACAGTTTCAAAGCTGTCGAATAACATTTCTTGTTATACATGTAAGTTAAACCCTACTTGAGGTTTTATATTTTCCAGATTTTGTTTTTACTTTTGCTATAAAATTTTTGTATTGTATTGTATTCATTGTTGTATATCCTTCATTCCCAGGTATTTATACAGAGCATTTATTTTGTACAATATAATATGTACTGTATAAGAAATTGCATCTTCAAAGAAATATAATAGCACGAAAGTGGTTACTCAAAGCAATGTTTGTGTTCGTGTTGTGTTAGGGATATGTCTACCAGAATTTTACATTGCAGAGTACTGTTAGGTGAGAAGACACTTCCTCAAAAAACCTAAATGCACACCGACGTGAAAAGTAACATGCCGAATAGTGCCACTCTGTCTTTTGAATACTGTAGTGCCATTAGGCTCCAGATAATGATCGACTCATGTGTTTGAAGAGTACTGTAATCATACTGGTAGATTGATAACGCACTGGAATGATTTACAATCGAACAACTCTGTAATTATGGTCACACCAGCTAATAGCTTTTTAATGACTGCTTCATAGCTTCTCAGACCTCATTCGCGTATAACTTTACTTATCTACTTTTGTAATTACAAATGAACACATGACATGCTTTGTCTTTCTAAATCAAAACGTCATTTTTTTCTAATGAAATTCAGAATAATATCTACGATGAATATGACTATGATTTTTATTTGATGTGTTTTTAAAATTAATTTGAACTAGTTGTATAGATAATACAATTTCTGATAATTAATATGTAAGTGGCTTTAATTATTTCGACAGAATGTATTTCGAGCTTCAATGACTCAGTACAGAACAAATTACGGGCCATCAATTCAGAAATCTAATGATGAATATCGATGTCATATTGTCGAATTTCAAGGTTCGGCGAATGTAACTTCAATGATACCCTTAAATCCTACAATATTTTACCTGATACTTTTCTTTTCACGGAATAATTCCAAGGAAAACAATTAGTTGCGACCTGAAGAGCTACACAAATTTTATTTAATTTCCAAAATACGTGTTATTCATGCAGATCTCATTAGCTACACACTTTTCTATATTTGTTATAGTCTTCTTTAAAAGTTTACTATTGGATGAAATCAATGAAAAGAATGAATTTAATGAAATAAACATTGATATCTTTATAAGGTATAAGTTATTACTTACATTAATAATATAGAACCTAATCGATGCATGTTATGTTTGGTAAGTCTTTCTTGAATGTGTTATATCTTTTAACGAACATGGTTGCTATAATTTAAAGAAGGCATGCAACAAGATCAGTATCTTTTTCATATTTGCGTGCTTAAACTAAAACAAGAATTATAAAAATATTAAACATTATGCCATGTATCATTCAACTCAAATGCGTTCTTATTTTTTATTATAAGAGTCTTTATAAACTGCTTAAACTGCTCGTTTCTACAGAATTAGTTTTATGTATCTGTTAATGTATATTTGTGTGATATTTAACCTTTAATGGACGATATTTTGAAGACATATCAAACGCTATTTCCTCGAGGAAACCAAGACACTCTATTTTTACAATCGTATCTTAAGTGTCCAAAGACGTTATCAATGAAATAAACGAGTTGCGAAACCCCAAGAGTATGAAACAATAACTTGCCATAATGGAAACGTCCCTTCGTTGTTTTTTTTTAACTGATGGCTTTTTTTGGGAAACGTTCTTGACATGAGAGTCGACCCAATAACAATGCTAACGCTTATTTGTGTAAATGTATCATTTATTTAGAAACACGCTGCATGTAAATCCACTTACCATGGGGATATCAAACAGTAATGGCATATAAATAAATTGTATCTTTCCTCGGTAGCCAGAACCATATAGATGTTTACATAAAATGGCATATAATGTACCGAAAATGAAATATGCATGGTGAAAAGAGATTTATTTATAGGTTTATCATTCATTTTATTTTCTTTCATAAAGACTCATGATAAGACCTGAAGTTGATTATTGTCTATTTTATATAAAGAGCTGAAACTCCAGTTGCTTAAGCAGTATTGTATTCCTATTATACACACGTTCATGGTCCTTTATTAATGGCAAGTGACAAATTGCCAAAACAGAGTTACAACTTTTCGAGGCACGATGAAATCAAATTATGAACAAGTATCAACTACATCCCTTCTGTTTACAAAAAAAAATCAGAACATTGCATCATATAGTTAATATTTCAGAGCATCATCGTGCAAATACAGGAAGAAGCAGCAATATTGGGTGTAAAATATCCATATTACATAGCTTGGTTGTTTATGTGACTGTAAAATACTATGAAAATAAATGTTAATGAAAATGAATGTAAAAAAATCATATCCTTTTGATAGAAAGATGGTAATTAAATTGAAATGTTTATTCATTACATTTGCTTTAACATAATTACATTTGCGAACACTCTTCAAAACATCTCCATAAAATGATGGTTTGGAAATTCCATTAGTTAAATGTCATTTTAAAGAAACATTATAATTTGACAACAAAATCACTATGTTTTGAGTGAAATGCAGCGAATTTATGTCGTAGGTTATATGATAAAAAAACTTGTTTTAGCAATCTTTTCGTTAATATGCGGTTACGATCATTAAAATCTTTAACACATCAACATGCTCTGGCGTATCGTACCAATTGCGAAATGTAAATACCATAGGAAGGACTTTTCGGGATGTTACCGTCTAGGAAAAGAAAATTCACACTTGCAAAGTTAAAGCCGTCCCGTTTGTGGTATAAACCTTTTTTAATCATATTGTTATAAATAGTTAGATGCAAGTCTAAATATGCAGCATCTGTATTGGATTGACACGATCTATTTAAGTCTAGTTCTTTTAGCGAGATTTTGTGAATATATTGTTCAACGTATGGGTTATCTAAGTTTATTATGTCATCAATGGATCTACGTGTTAGGTTAAAACGTCGAATCAAATCTAGCTGTTTAGTTTTCGATAATTCTAACATAAAATCCCTTTCATAAGAATATTAAAATAGATCAGCTATACGTGGCGCACAATTAGTACCCATTGGAATACCGATAATGAATATCATAAGCTTGTTTGAAATGTTCCAAGCTAATATAACGCAGCTACGTTAAAATCAGATCAAACAACTACTTCAGCCTCAATTGAAGTTATCATGGCCAATAGCCACAACAAACACCCAATTCTGCAACGTTATTGCAAAATCTGACACGCGTGTGATCTGGCAAAAACTATTTACCGTACAATTGTTAGCGATGTGAGTGGAAAATTGGTATAGTGATTATTTAATTAAATTAAATCCCAAAGCAAAGTAGCTGAGTTATTTCCTGTTGTTCTGTTCTTGTATATATGAAGTTTATGAAAACAGATCGTCTACAGAACTGGCATCGACGTGTAAAAATTGCAGAATTACATCCAAACATATGACTACGGCATTAAGAAAAAGGGGCAAACATTTTTATAATGTGAAATGACCATAACATCTTAACTGTTCACTTCTTGCAAACCATCATGATTCTTTGTATAAAACAGTATTGTAAAACATTTGATAAATGGTAACAATATGTCTGAAAATGGCAAGATCAAATTGAACATTTCCCACATATAATAATGAAATACACAAAAGGTTATTTCCGAGCTTTGCTTTTGAAATTTCACATTACTAAAAATGGTGCTGTTTTCAGAAAACAACGTTGATGAGACCAAGAGACAAATCATATCTCTCTGAGACATGACATGTCTATGTTATAACAAGTTTGCGTTTGATGAAAGATTTAACGAAAGTGTGCAAGAGTACGCTCGGTGAACTCAGGGTTGAAGCATGTATGTTTATATTAAAAACAACTCAAGTTGGTCTGCGAATGATGTGTTTGATAAGTGTGTATCATATGTAAGATGGCAGTCAAAGTGCGTTAATCGTGCGATGTTTAAGCATTCCTACGTTGATCGCACTTCTTACGCGCGGTGACGTAGCTTGTTCACACGTTTGTCAAACTACCCTTGCTTTAACGCTATTATAAATCATATATGCATGTTTTGTGAAATAAATGAAAACTTGTTTAAAAGGAGTATATTATCGTTGTGATGTTCAAAACTGCAACCTCGGGGACAAACAGTAAAATGCAAAAACAGACTAAACACAGATGTCCGATTAGTTCAAGGGAAGAAGAGCATGACGTTTTGTGTTCAGTTCAAAAAGTTTCAATGTGACTTTCTTATTAGCTCCATCAATAATGTTTCATACTGGCCAACAATTGAACTCCTTTCATTCCATCGGCGCATTCGAGTACATTTATTTTACGCGATGCCGTTCATTCACCACTGCTAAAATATCATTTTGCTCACTGGCCTTTCTTTTTTTAATGTAACAACCAACACTTAAGAAAGATATGCGGCAGAGCGTATGTAGGGAAACGCATTTAAGCCATTCGCCAATATTTAACATAAATAACAGTTATCAAGACTAAGCACTCATCTACGGGCATGCTTAAAATGGAAGGTAATGAATATATACTTGCATACTTAGTTAAGTGCTTTGTTCAATGTTTCGTGTTGTCGCAACAATGTCACTTGCGTTACGTCAGCAATTACCGTGCATTGGTATACTTAAACGTTGTCCCTTCACCCTGCATTTTGCTCTTGTCGGTACCATAATCTGACTTATAATTATGACATTCAGTGTCTTATGTTCAGATGGTGTTTTATCACAATTAAACGTCTCCCTAATTGGTGTTTTTATGGGTAAGACTTTGTCCATGAAATCAATGGTAGAGAATAATGCATTTGTATGAAGAATTGTTCTGGCCATCATTAAAGTTGATATATGTTTGTCGTAGAAAGTACTTGCTGAACATATGCATGTCTATGTCAAAACAATTGAACTTACGAGTATATAAAATGTATATATATATATAGAAACATAATAAGGACAAAACTACAATCAGTGTACATAGTGCTATCACAAACTAGTGCAATATGCATGCACATTATAACAGCGCTGCGTTTTTATGACTTCAGTTATGCAAAAACATATAATGCTCCCGACAATGAATACATCATATATATTGTTACAGCAAGTGCATATATTGCGTTGATAACTTTAATTAAAGTATGTTAAATTGGTCATCACAGCAATATCAAACCCGAAGTACATCGGACACACTGCATGATAAAACGTAATATATTCATAATAAAAGGAAAACAAGTTTCTTTAACTGTATATTATTACATTTGTAAGAAATGTATTTAATTAATTAAAGTTATTGTATCTTTGAAATAAATTGTAGCAAACTGATTAAACAGGTGTATCGTACTAGCTCTCACATGAACTATCGAGTGTATATAAACTATACGATTAACTATTACTAAATTGTTATTATTTGACCGTTTGTTGTATTTGTGGTCGGTAAGATATCCATAAGAAACTATTTTTGCAAAGCTGTAATGCTTTTGTGGATTGAGGTTTTAAAACATTACATTATTTTGATCTCAAAAACCTCTACATCATTATTACTTGCAAAAAAACAACGTTGAATCACTTTAATAATTACTGTAAGGTCAAACGAAAAAGAGTGTGTCCAATACAAAAAGACACACAACAGATATGCAACTGTAAAACGTGATTCCAATAAAACATACGTATGTAGGTCACATTAGGTAAATTGCATGATATATTTACTCACATTTTTGCCAACAATTTAACAATCTTTTCAAATTCGATATGATATATGAAAATTGATGCAATTAAATACAACTAATTTACTACGCAAGAAGACGTCCCGGAATTGATGAACGATGAATCCCAGATCCGCCAATAATAATTTATCATGCTCTGAAAGTAGTTGAAACAGCTGTTGATTTATGCCAATAATATCCCATCTATTTATTGGATCTCTATATACCAATATAGTAATGAATTTTTATAATTGAACAAATCGAAACAGTAAATTGAACAGAAAGTTAGTAAATACAAGATAACAACTACTGTCGGTTGTTAGTATACATCCCAATAGTACTCACCAATAGAATGCCTAAAAAGGCACAACGGCTTACAGTTTAATGTCAGACAGACTCAAGATTTCCAGGAATGATTTGGCAAAATATCACATTATTCATTGTAAAATTATATCTGCCAAGCTAATATGCCATAAGTTACATATTAAGTTAGGCGAAGAACTAATGCTCATTTGGGCTTCGGGGGCGGAAACAATTCCTGTGGTAATATACTTATTAATTAGTTATTTATCTCAATATAGATATATTCCCGTTGCGTAAGGTAACATATCTTAAATGCTGTCGCACTCTGAAATTGAAACAGAAAGTGACCAACTGACCAACATAATGACAGACAGAGGCTCACACACGTGTTAGACGACGTTCTGAAACATACTTCTTTTGATATTCATCTAAACTCATAATACAACTGTTAATAAAACTTATAATAACATTATAATAAAATGAGACACTCTGTATTACGGTATGTCATTATGTTTGATAGTTTTTCTTTAAAATATTTTTTTATGACAATTTAATAATATTGTTTTAAACCAATACATCGTTTGGAATGTAAACAAGTTATATTACGCTATACGCTATATTACGTAATATTGCCGTGTAAGCAAACCCATTATTACACAATGCTGAATATGGTAAACAAGAATTAACAATGCAATCACTGAAAAGTGATAAAATAAATACAACTATATCTCATAGCTACGCTTTATCCAGTTCGATATGATTTATGAAACAAAAGTGTTGGTTACGAATGTTAGTTATATTCAGTTTCTTGTATTACTGTTTATATATATGTAAATGTACATAATTGGGGATTTAACCCGGTTGAGTGACACTAACATACAATTAAAGCAAAGCATTGTTATTCACATTGAAAAGCATTTAAAGAGAAGGCATATTCGATTAAGTCGCAATTAACTAACTCAATGGTTCAATATGCACCTGAGCAAGAGGATAACAACTTAATGAGGTATTGTTTTGGAGCTCTAATGTTGTCGTGTTCAATTGAAACACTGGTTTATACTTTAAATGTACACCCATGCTCTTCTTATAACGAATTCGAAGTTAACTAAAATCATGCATTACATACATATATTACATCAACACACTCTCTTGCTATCGAAGATTTGATGGTAACAATCGAAATTTCAATGGCAAACATGTCGGTATCACTTCCAAGACAAGGGTTTAAATCAATGCTTGATTGATTCTTATCACATTCATATGTCCCAAGCCTGGTTGTTGACGTGGTATTTACGTATTCAAGAATCACCATATTGAAGTTGTGTTCAATACATTCTAAAAGTAAACAGTTTAAGGAAATACCACATACCCGTACATTTTCAAACAAACACTACTCTTAGTTTAAAACTATTTATTTTAGCTCAATTTAAGCTCAATTGCATCGAAAGCCACATGCTTATTGAAACGCTCTCGAGTTTCTATGGCAACTGTACTAAGAACAGTTAACTTTAAGATGCTTTCTTATGAAAATTTGTAATAAGGGTAAAGCAGCAGTTACACAAAATATGTGAAATTTCGATGTTAAACATGAACAGAATACACGCATTTTGACCTAAAAATCAATTAAAAATATGTTTTTCTTTGTTTGGTTTTATTTTGCATGTGTTCATGTTTACGCCATTACGGGTGGAGGTGTTTCTGTTCTTTTTACAAATGGTAAATGGTTTAACAAAAACGACGAATGGAAACTAATTTCTATTCTGATAATGGTTCTGGAGTGTTTTCATTCTTAACAGTTTGAAAGTTGCCCTTTGTATTCGAAATTGCATGTTCGAAGAAATATGATATTATTAAAGTGATAAGCTATTATTTTACTCAAATCCAGTTTTATGTTGGTGTTATGTTATGGATGTGTGTACCAGTATTTTACATTGCCGAATAGTGTTAGATGCGAGTACACTTATGGAACAAACGTTAATTAACACCAACGTGAAGAGTAACGTGTCGAATCCTTGCACTATGTATATTGAAGCAATTTTCTAGTACCATTGTGGAGCAGATTATGATCATGTGATTGAAGGATACTGTAATCATACTGGTAAATTGATAACGTAGTCGAATGATTAATAAAACCACCGTGATATAACGGTCACCAGCTAACAACTTTTTAATGACTGTGTTATAGCTTCTACAAAATCATTTGCGTATACATTTCACTCTCTACTTTTACAATTATTAAATCACATATAAGAAGCTTTGTCTTTTAAATCCCAACATCATTTTTTAAAGAAATGTTTTATATCCATACATGACATTCCGAATAATGCTTATGATGACTATGACTATGATATGTATTTGCTGTCAAACTTAACTGTATGTTTTAAATAAATTTGGACTAGATGTAAAGATTATTTGATTCCACGTCATTAATATGTAAGTGGGTTTAATTATTGAAAAGAAGGAGTTTCTAGCTCAATTGACTCAGTCTACAAAAGATTATGGGTAGTGCATTCAGGATACTTTTATTCTGTTGAACATTAATTCACTTGTACAATTGTTAGATTCAACGAATTTAACCTCAATAATAATCTTCATTCATTAAGGGTTTTACAGCATACTTTTCTTTTACGAAATTCCGTAAAATTCCAAGGAAAACGATTTATTGAAATCTTAAGGGCTATTAAAGGTTTATTAAATTTTCCCACACTACACATTTATATGCAAAAACAAATAATATATTGGTACGACTATAAACAGCAACTGAAAATACGTGTAATGATTGGTGAACTAATAAGCTACACATTTTATTAAACTCTGGGTATACCAATGTCAAATAAATCACTAGTGACCAATTCGAAAACCCATGGAACAGTCTATAACATTGTTTTTACCACTATTAGTGAAAGATACATATACTACAAATATAAGTGACGGTAAAAAGTTTCAAAGCGGACAATACACTTATCTGTTGTACAAGTACGTCACTTGGAATTGCTGAGCAAGATCTCCGTTCGGGAGAGAATAGTGGCAGATCGGGCGGTATATAGAGATATCGACTTTATCTATGCAGAAGCGATGTAAATACCACTTTGAATGACACGGCTGTCGTAAAAGATTAGCAGACGAGAAACACAAAACTATATCGCAAACTTTTAATTAAATTATTCAATCCGGAGTACAATCACAAATAAGGCAACACATTCAATGATAAACTATATGAACACATTAATATTTAGATATATGTTTATCTTCGAAATTGTAAACCACGTTCTTAAACAAAAGCCAGATACCGACGTTATAACATAAGCCAGTTGCGAAACGCAGTCCCGGTGACGGTTTTTGTGGAATTATAACTATACATCTTGAACGGGAATATCGAAGGCTTATTTATTTTCAAAAATAATGTTAATAAGAATTTATTGAATTGTTGCGAAACACATGGGTCTTATTTTAATAGTATTGAATTATAAGGGGGGTTTTAATTACCATAAAAAAAAATATATGCATGATATATAAAAAGCCTATACTTGTTTCAATATTGTTGAAATAGTCTATATCTAACAGAAATACCATCAATATTCCACTTTAAACTGAACCAACCATCATTTTTCATATATTTACTTGGCTTAATAGTTTTTGTCTTAATTCTATGAATGACCTCAACGGAAGTTGTAACCATAAAGGTAAAACTAATACAATGTAACTCAATTATGTTGTACTTGGAGTTCCAAGGGAGTGTATTTCTTACACATATTTTGGATTATGATAAGACTGTTTATCTTTACAAAATGCAGACCAAATTCGAATTGCACATATGAATATATTAATAGCAAAAACTGACACATGTTTAGAAATTGTTTTAAACGGTACGGAATACCTTAAATTTGTAAAACTATTTCTTTGCGACAGCCCGTTGGCTCTATAAGTACGTGCTTATCAAAATGTCCAAAGAAATTAACTATGTAATCAACGAGTTGTGAGACCCCAAGAGTATTCAGCAATAACTTGTAATAATGGGAAATGCCTGTTTCTTTTAACTGACTGCTTTATGGGGGGATGGTTTTGGAACGAAACTTGACCCAATAACAATGCAATAATTAATTTTTAAAAATGTTTAATATTTTTAGAAAAACACTGCATGTAAAACCACCGGTAAATGTAAGACCACATGGTTGTATACATACAAGTGCAAATAAATTATAACATAAAGGTTGCGAAGAGATGTAAATATCGGTTTTACATTAAGTGTATTTACTTTCAATCATACTTTCTTCCTAATAAGGCATGAGCTTGTATTGTTTAATTGCTGTCTATTTCATATTCCTCTTGTATGAATCCCATAAGCTTGTTTGAAATGTTCTACACTGATATAACGCAGCTATGTTCAAATCTATTAACCAACCAAATCAATATCAATTTAAGTTATCATGTTTAAAAGAGAACTGTCTTGTACGAGACAAACCCGTGTGCACGTCGTTACACTTTGGGGCTTGTTACGTTGGATGTATCGCTGATCAAGGTGTTTTCTTCCTTGTAATGTGTAAAGTTTCATGTTGGACGATCATCAAAAGACATTCATTTTCTTTAAAATGAATATGCCGATGCATATATGTAGTGTAGTAACGACCAAGTCGCAATCGAAATGCCAAGTACGTGCAGTGATGTACGTCAGCCATAATATTGCACAGCACGATGACTTATAAGGACATAGTCTGGTAACGTCTTTTCTCTTTAAATGAGCAAATGGACTACCAATTCGCCACTGGTCTCTAACTAGCCACAATTTAATGACGGTGTAAGAAATGCGATTCAGCTAATGTATGCATGGTTAGAAATACACCTACTACTTTTTAATTCAGTTGCAAATCGCTATTTCGAACTTTTTTCGACGCCCCGAACGTCTTTGAATTAGCGGTTATCAACTGGCGTTATACTTATTCGTACATTATGTAATTTTGCTTACGTGCATACAACCTAATTGCATTTTCCATATGCCAATTTTATACACATATTGATGCCGATAATTAACCACTGTATATACCTATGTTTTTATGTAACATGTTATTTTTTCAAAAACTATAAATGTATTACATGCAGGATAGTTGTAGTTATATCAGCCGTGCTATTAGAAAACCGGGCTTTATGCATTTGCTTAAAGCATCGCCACAGCACAGGCAAATCTGGGAAGACACTTTTCGCTTTTTTTCGTTAAAGGGAAGTATCTTCTTCAAAGAAAAAAACAGATTCGGCGGAAAGTGTCGTCCCTGATAAGCCTGGTCGGACTGAACATATTTATATGAGACCATACTTTTGGCACATGTATACAGCCTGGTTTTCCCTGATACCAGCTTATATAAAAAGTTCTAGTTTTCTCGCAACTGCATTAAACATAACCCTGTAGATAATTGTTTATAAACAAATTTTGACCAAACGGGAATCAATCTCCATAAAAAATGACTTATTTGTATCATGCATAATGCTCACACGATTTTGTCCATAGCATATGATTGATGAATCTCGTTTTCGTTATTCTTGCTGATATTGATCCAGAATTGCATTGTGTGTTTCTTTTTTGACTGTGTCTGGCGTTATCTAATCAAAGATATTAAGCCAAAGGTTAGTTACGAATGAATTGTTAGCTTAACTTAATCACGTTTATTAAGTTCCTTAATTTAATTACATATGAAAGATGCATTCTTAGCAATTTTATTTTGTATCGAATGTTACCCTGCACTGGTTATATCCTGAAGCCAATCAATCATCAGTCCAACTAATATTCAATGAAATATTTTCGAAATATAAGAAAACGAAATTTCCCAAATAATAACATAAATGTCAACAATCTTTTATATCCAAACCTATTGTATCCTTTCCAAATTTGTGTTTGGTTTGTATTTAAGAGATGCATTGCTTTTCAGGTATACAATATAATCGCCAAAAGTCCAATCGTTTGAACAAACGCCTGATGCAAAACGCAGATGTATAAAATGAGGAATCATGCATTTTAACTATAACAGTCTCTATATTTTCAGAAAGGCTCATTTGGTGCACCTGGTTCGTTTCACATAGGGATAAACATATTCATTCAAAATAACAATAATAACAATATGTAACTAATGTAACACATTTAAGTTTAAAAATTTAATCGCAAAACTGCGAAGTTCCTTTAACATTTGGTCATATAGTATATAATAAATGACATACATAAAGAGTGATGTTTGCAACGATATTTTAGACATACCATCCATTATTTCACTGTTAAAACCCGGTAAAAAAAATCTATATTTTTGCCTGTTAAAATTGTGCAAAGAATTTGTCCATGAAATCAACGGACTTTTACGGTAGTGAAGAATGTATTTTAATAAAGGAACTGTGCTGGCCATCATATTTAGCTTGCTGCTATGTTTGTCGTAGAAAGTACTTGCTGAACATACGTATATGTATGTCAAATAGAACAACCAACGCATGTATATGAAAATATAGCATATATTTAAAAACATTATACCGGCCACACTACAACCACTGAGTATAGTGATATCACAATCTAGTGGAATATGCATAACAATGTTAACAGCACTTTGTGTGTATGACTTCAGTTACGCACAAGCATGTAATGCTCCCGAAAATGTATATATCTGATGTATGTTATAGCAAGTTTATATATTGCGTGTATGTCTCCCATTGCAGTATCTCGAAACGGTTATCACTACAATAAAACCCGAAGTAGAATAAAACACTGCAATCCATGATAAAACGACATCTATTGATAACAAAAGTCAAACACGTTTCTTTCACTAAATAGTATTTCGTTTTAAACAAAGACATTACATTAATTTTATCTTCGAAATAAATTGTTGCAAACTGATTATAATATTCACGATTGGAAAGGTGTAAGCGTGGTGTACTTGCTGTTACATGTACTCCTTTTACTCCAGAGGCATAGGGTGTATAGAAACTATTAGATTAAATATTACTTAACCATTGTTATTTGAGCGATTCTTTTCGTAATTGTGGTCGGTAAGATTTCTGAGAAAAAAAATCGTTTTGCAAATTTGTTAATGCATTTGTGGATTGGGGATCAAAAACATGAACTTATGTTTATTCCAGAAATCGGTACATTGTTATAATTTGAAATAAAAAAACAACGTTGAATCAATTTGAGAATTACTGTCAGGTAACGCGCACAATTATGTGAGACATAAAGTCGCACAACACACTTGCAACCGTGAAACGCGACTCCAATACAAAAAACGTATGTAGGTCACATAAGGTCTCATTAGGAAATTGCATTATATATATATTTTAACGATGAGTTTAAGTTGTTTTTACATTAGATATGATATATAAAAACAGTGTCGTTGATGAAATTAAATAAAACTGATTTACTACACAAGAAGACGTCCCGGTATTGCTGAACGAAGCAGTCCCAGATCTGCCAGCAGATAATTCATCATACTCTGAAAGAATTGAAAACAGCTTTAGATTTATACTTATTACATCACATCTATTTATCGTATTTTAAAGTGACGGAGATAGTATGTACATAAGTTAGTAAATACCAGATAACTGATATAACTGTCGACTTTTAGAGTATATTCAATAAATTATGACTATTACCGGTTAACATACATTTCCTTAGAGATTGCGACTATAGAATTCCTACCTAAAACGTTCACAACGGCTTAACAATTCAATTTTAGAAAGACACCGCATTCTCAGGAATGCTTATGCACATATCGCATTATTTATTGTTATATTACATCTGCCAGGATAATAAACCACAAGTGGTATTATTAATTTAGGCGTAGAACTGATGCACGTGTGTGCTTTTTTTCGGCGAAAACACATCCTAAGGTAATATACTTGTTATTGATCTAAGGATAGATGTATTACCGTTACGTAAGGTACAACTATGTTGAACACTGTCGCAATATGTGATCGTAAAAGAAAGTAACCAACTGACCGACATACTGACAGACAGAAGGTCACCACAGACATATGACGACGTTTAGAAACATACCTCTTTTAACATTGCCCGATTTATCTAAAATTAGAATAGAACAGTTGATGAAACGTATAAAATTGTAATTAAATGTCATTAGGTTAAACATAATATAATAATGGTGTTATAGTTTTCTTTACAATAATCATGGTTATTGTGGGTGTAAAATATTTTTTTTACCCCAATACATAGTTAGAAATATACAAATGTATAACGGCTTATTATTACGCTGTATTTCCGTGTGTGCAAACCCAGTACTACACAATGCTGAATATGGTTTACACAAATTAACATTGAGATCACGTCAGTCATGAACAGTGATTAAATCAATACAATCTCCCATTAATGCTTGATCCAGTTATCCCATTCTTTCGGCATTATTTTACAAAAAAAATGTATTTACTTGATTGTTTGATTATCAAGATATATTTTATAGCGTGGGTTATTAATAGATGTTATATTCAGCCTCTCATATACATGTTTATATTAATATATTCATAAATTCAGTGATTAAATATTGCTAAAAGTTGAAAGTGCAGTACCATTCAGAACAAACGTATACGCGCAAAGCATTACGATATATCTGTTAGTACTTTAAGCCGTAATATTTACCGTTTAGCACTTCGACCTTGACACTGGTGGTCAGGAGCCCGGATGAACGACACACATACGTGCCAGCGTCCGTCATCTGAACTGAATAAATGACTAGGGTACTGTATATTGTGTTGCTGGTGTAAGCCACTTTCTTCTCTATGTGCACTCCAGTTCTGTATTTTGTGGTCAGAACATTTCCTACAAACACAAGAACGTTTGACATATGTTTCAAATATCATGTTGAAACTTGACCTTCAACACTATTCAGTCACTACAATACTAAATACCGATTATAATATTGATATACCGTGTAACATTTAATATCAGAAAAGAGTTGAGACATTAAGCGTTTTCTCTCGTGACGCATTGCTTTGTCAATATTATCTAAAATTAAATATTATTATATGTCCTTTGGAAAACGCCTGCATTTTTATACGTGTATTGTTCGTATAGCTTTTTAATAAGCCCATGAACGCTTTTTATTAATATTATGGCATTTGCTATCTGTGAAAAGGGTAAGGATTATTAAAGGGTTGTTCAATAAATTCAATAAACTGACTCTTGTAAGAAAAAAATAACTATGTAAAGGAATTTTTTTGCCATTCGTTTATCTTCTTGTGACCTAACTCATAATAACATTTGGTTTTGATGTTAAGTATGCTTACCGTCTTTAAACCAGTTGATTTCATCTGGCGGATTTTGACTTCCAGATGCATTGCACGATAAATATATTTGACCTCCTACTTCTACGAATCGTGTGCCAGTTATAAATATTTCTGTAAAAGAATGAACCAATAATGACTTTCAACGCTATGTATTCTCTTATACAGTTTTTTTCCTCCACGAAATTTCAGAAATACAGCAATTAAAGTGGCGCATGGCAAATGGTCATTACCTGGAACTAAACTTCCTGTCGAATCTGAAAGAATTTTTAAAAAACAATATCAATAAAAGCCGTTAATGGACAAAAAGGAACAACCAATAACTCGTACATGCGAACAAAAAACACACAACGAAATATTATAAATTGAGAAAGTCATTTTTAAAATTAAACACATTCATGAAACTGACAAATATTGAATTTTTGGAAACAGTTCAGTAACAAAGTTAGGTATGTATAAGAATAATTAAAATATTCAGGGCACGTTGTAAAAGTTAACACATAAAATACAATAGAGAAATTCGGTTTACGCCGGTCATTTACTATGTATGATATAAACAAATCAGGCAACACAATATGTTAGTGCTCTACACCCATCCCATTACATATACACACTAACGTTCAACAGTACGATTTAGCTATGTTTATGTATTCACAAAGTCGTTTTAGCTTGCTGATCAAAGGTGTTCAGAGAAAAAACTTTAAGTTAAAACTCTTAATACAGTATACGACAAACGCATAAAAACCTGGTTTGTTATAAATATATTTCCGATACAACACCCGAATAATTCGACGCATATCCCCATATATAACAGTGGGATAATTAACCTACCGATTACATTTAATGTAATGCTTCTCCGAAGTTGCTTTTCTTGGCTGCTGATCTGACACTCGTATGTCCCAGCGTCAAAAGGTTGAACGTTTTTAATCAATAGATTCCATTCGTCTCGGTGTGGCACGTGACTCAAGAAGAAACGATTGATATTCAGAAACTGTAATTGCCCCACTGTGATTGGAACGTTGTAAGGCTGCTTCCTCCATATTATCTATGGTTGAACACATGCAAACTATTTAATGATTTCTTTAGATCTTTTCAGTATAATCATATAACCTTTAAAATAACAGTATTTTTGAGATTTTTTTTATATATATATAAATTCGGTTACGCATTTCAAACAATTTCCTTACTGTTTTTGTTCCAAGATTGTCCACGGAGCAATATAAAATTGCGAGTTCACCTTTCGAATATGTGACATTCGTGGGATGTGGATGAAACCTGGGTATCAGTATTCGCCGAGTTGTGGCTGTAAATAAAAAATGTAATAATCATAAGTATGTGGTTTTATTTTCGTTTTACGGCAACTAGGCACAAAATGGAAATGTCATGCCGTTTAGAAATTATCTATCGCTATGACTTTATAAATAATATTACTATTTATTTATTACGCATTCATCTGTTCTAACAAAAAATAATGTTTGGGTTGGCACTGTCCTGTTAATGACTTTTCTTTGACATATCCTTCAAGAATATCGCCGGGATCTGTGCAATCTTTATTGAGCATATACCTTAGAGTAAAATACTTACTGCAACGTTTACAATGAAGTGCTTCTTCTCTTTCAGAGTTATTGCCTTGTAAAATACTTACAATCATATCAATTAAGCGTTCTAGGAACAAATTACCTCATTGAATACAGATAAACACGTGCGATCTGAACTATATATATTTACGACTAAATATGAATATCCCAAGAGTCATGGTCATTTACAGAACTTATCTCGAATGCCAAGAATTCGTGTGAATATCATTAAAAAATGAGAAGGTGTAGTCAATACCGTCTAGCAGTTGTCCGAGAATGACAAAGTGATGAATAGTTTACAAAAGGTTTATGCAAAATTAAAAAGTATGGTTAATTTTGTATAGAGATTGTTAGCCGCTATGTTCATGATTCATTGAAGTGTTTGATTTCTCAGTGCTTTTTGTTTGACAGACCATGTGGTTAATTATTCATATCTGGACCACTTTCTAACACCCACAATTGCATCAATTATCTTCCTTTGCTTTGTAGAACCAAATAGACATTGGTGAACCCTTGAGGCCTCTTCACGCCATAAAGCATTCGATTTTTGGCATCATACTGACTTCGGGAATATTCATGCAAACGGATCAATAGTTCAAGAATTATAGGATTATAAAATAGAAGTGTGAGGAAGAAGGGTTCATACTGGCAAAACATAAATACCTATTATGATTGATTATACCAATTGTCTGTACACATGAATGATAACCACTGTCTTCATAAAGTGTTAAACGGATCGGTCGTATTATTTCGCTCGACAATTCAGAGTAAGACGGTTAACATACGTGAGTGGGCAAGTTTATAATATCTTACCCTAGATTCTTGATAGTAAATGTACAAATAGAAAACCTAAAGCTGCACCAGCAAATGAGTATCTTAAGCATACATGCGGCCCTTTATTCATGGAAAGAACCAAAAGCCAGTCAAGGAGGCACACATAAATGTAGTATAAATTAGTATAATTTGTGATTTGAACCTTTTGTAAGGAGCTCCCAACCTCACAATTTTCCCAGAATTATTCATGAAACATTTAAGTGTACATAAAATTAACATCTTAGCAAAAGGATTCAAGTTAAATAGCAATACAAGAGAGTACACTTCAATTTAATTACCATTTATATAACGACCAAACCAACAGAACCGTTACTTTCTGAGGCAAGATGATATGAAATCGAGCCAAAATATTTACTACATCTCATCAATATTAAAGCAAAGCTTTATTTACGGATCATCATCGTCGGGAAATTCCGGAAGAAGTCGCAATTGGGTTGCAAAAGGCCAAATTACAAATCTTTGTTGTTCATGTTTATCTTAAGTCACATATTATAGTACAAGTTAATGGGTTTTAAATAAATAACTTTCGTATAGCTAGTAACATTTAAAATACTATGATTTAACAAAAAACGAGATTCATAATCTGAAGTCTCTCGTCGGAAAATAAAGAGATGCCATGACAATATACTTTTTGCATTTACTTTTGGAGATAAGTCCTGTCTAAAATGACGAACGGAATCGACAAATGATTGTGCGTGCTTGTAAAATGCCTCGCCCCACAGTATTTATTATGCTAAGATATGTTTAAAAAGAATTTGATTTCGTTCTAAAGCAATATTTACCTTTTACTAGCGAGTACAAAGATAAGCATTATGTATGAACAATGTATTATAGAACTTAACTAAACTGTGGAAATTATTATTTTATTGTAAATTCTCAAATCTTTGTTTTCTACACATACAAACTGGTCAAGGCAATGTGTAACACTTCACTGTTTGACCAGGGGCAAATTGTCGTAGATAACTGAATATTAAAGACTTATTAACAATGAAATAATTTTCAAAGGCAATATGCGTTAGAAAAGTGAGCCGAATTTTGAATTTAAGATGCAATTCCTGTCCGGTGTGGTGCTCACATGCTCGAATAGTTCAACTAGTTCATCAACACTTCATTTAGGATTTCAGATGAGGCCCATGTTAAATATAAAGCAAACAAGTAAAGCCATTGTTTATTACTGGTATACATGCATATATCCCGTAATAACCCATATTAAACGGTCCACTGACTTATCGCTTTCATCTGCCGCGTTGTATGATCGTCATCCGGTTGTAAAACATGTTAATTGTGTCACCGATTATGAAAAACAATAGGTAAATTCTGATGAAATTCAACTGTCCTAATTTAAGAGTCATTGAATGTAGGTCGGAAAGATTAGAATCACGAACAATTATTATTTTGGCTAATTAGAGAATGTCCGAACATTAAGAGCGTCTGAAAACTTAAAACTTTGAAAGTAAATATATATCATGATTGAGAACAAAGTGAAAAATGCAGGTGTTTTCTGCGCCCAACATTTATAGATAATGATGTGGAAAGTATTACACATATCATTCAAAAGTTACCTTCTAGTGATTGAAGTACAGCAATTGCTGAACACTTAGGCATAATTTCGGATCTAAATGGTGTAGTCGTTACTTCACAATATTTAATTCGCTTGGTATTTCCATATGTTAAATTTTAACAATCCTCATTTATGTATGATACATGATTTCAGACTATCTTTATATATGTCTTAAATCAATATATTTCTTCATAAAAGTAAATGTTAGAGTGATTTAAATGACATAGGGGGTGCTTCGTTGACAAAAAGGACACATGTGAAATAGTAATTTAAGAATTAGAATAAGCCAATTGTACTATGGCGCAGTCATTCTAGAATTAGTTTATAACAATGGCAACAAAGCATGTTAATTAAAAGAGACAAATATGATTCATACTGTTTTTAAACTATGATTGTAAAATAAATACATCTTGTTTATTAAAATGTTAAACATAGATAACGAGACAGGCTTTAACATTATGTTGAAAAACAAACTAAACTAGGTAGAAGGTCTAATATGGTTGTTTAACGTTCAATAATATTGGTTCATGCATAGGTAACCCACAAACGTGTGTAGCCATTATATACGTGTTATTGTTGATTACACATTTACGTTTTAAAATAAATTATTCTTCCATTTTTAAACTTCTTATAATGCCCATTAATACTGTCCAGTCACATTACAATGAATGTGCAAACGTAAATATGGGTGGATGTCATATATTATTCATTCAATTAATCCAATCAGTGTTTCCTACAAGAAGATCGCGGTGCCTAAACTTAGGAATCTTCAGTTTGCTAATGATTTCCTACATGTCCATACATGCTTATTCATTAAATTCAACTATACAAGTTGTATTCTTATCTTCGCTATCGTCAAGTAAATTATCAATCATGACTGTGTACCTTTACGCATTTGCGTAAAGAATAAAAAGCATGAGTTCCAATTGGCAGAAGCATTGCATTATCGTTAAATTTTTAGATTATATTCTCAATACACAATTTAATAGATTTTAAGGTCATATAATTGGTAGCTTGAATTTTCAATCTTAAAAGAAAGTTTATAGCATCATTTTGCAAAAAAGTTATGTTCTGGTTCAACTGATGTCAAAACTATAAATGCATTTCCATAGTTAACAGTACATAAAGTGAAAACTAAAGATGCTTGTTTAAATTATCGACGTATATTTCCATGCACTTTCAAAACAGTTAATCCTTATAAGAAAAAGACAATTGGTAAATTGCACTCACTTTCAAATGGAATCGCACAACTGTCACGTGAATTGAACCACACAAAAATGAATGGACACATTGTACACATAAATCCTGCTGTATCCGATAACATGGTTCATACCATCTCTTTAATCCCGTTATATTTTGAATTTACATAATCTCGGACTTATCGCTTTATTATAACACGACACTGTACGCGGAATCTCCTGGCGATCCCGAGAACATATTTATTGAGAACGTTATTCCATAAATAATCGAGTACACTCATTAATCGGTTTCACCGTTGCTCCTTTCTGTAGTTAAGTTCCTTGAACCATTCGGCAATAGCGTAAAGCTCCACTGGAGAAACGTCAGCTACTGTCAGAACAACTATGGCCAATAAAGATTAACCTGTATCGGATATTTGAAGAGCTTTATAGACAAATATATCCTCCAAGTGCCTCAAACGCCGAGGAAAAAACATATATTGCAGCATATTTGCCAAATATAAATTGGTACACTTACTTGTCGGTTAATACAATGATACAACTGTTATATATTTTTATCAATAAAACATATTTCTTTATATTTACAAATATAATTGACATACATATATTGAAGTGTATGTCAAGGATATGCTTGTAAGCGCGTACATTTTTGAGTTCTGATGACAAAAAACGTGCTGAAAATAATTTTTCATTGTTTACGCACCGAACATACATATAGTTGTTTTATGACCAGAAAAGATCATAGGAACATGTTTTCTTATAGTTGAGCCACGTGAATGACACCACATAGACCACAATCTGCCTTATCTGAAATCCCGATGGGGTCAACATGTAAGGTAATTTACAGTTAAATTGAATTCTAAGACTGATATTTACCGTAAAAATAGTGATGGAATTAAAAATACACAGTGTCCGTTTATCTTTTATTGTTACTACTATTATTAGATTTTGAAATAGTGTATCCACAAATAGCTTCGCGTTCATTTTGTCTGATGTAGGTCAATGTCGGCATTCGGCGAAGACTGCACTCTGTTGAATACGTCTAAATTCGGCTAACATTACACCGTGATGTGATAGTAGTCAAATAAGCAATTTTATTTTAAATAATTTAGATCTCCTTTTATTTGGTACATCTTAGGTAAGGTCTATACATTTTCTTTAATTGCAAACACGTAATCACGCTTTGCTGATACATAACATTATATATGTATGCTAGCAATTATTAACAAGAGTGTGTATTGTTGTTGTTGTTTAAAGAATGGTTGCTTCTGGTCTAAAGGAAGATAAACTTACGTTATACTATAGACTTTTCGTTATCCGTCGGAGCGTCGGCGTGTTCATGGCACCACGTAAGACTACGACGATAAAGTCATCTGCAAATGATATTACACTTCTGCAGCAACAAATATATTTACATAACGTTTGCTCGAAAATACATGTAGTATAGTTATTAAATTGTTTTAAAAGTGTTGTATGTTCTTTTAACCATAGTTTTGTATTCAATAAAGCTTATATTCTCTTATAACATTTGTTAACTTTTCTGATATGATGAATATAAGTCCACAAATCAGATAAACATCACGCAATTGGATTGTTCGTTAGCTTCAAGTTGGCTGTGTCCATTACAATGAAGTGTCATTCAATATATATATATATATATAGATATATATAGATATATATATAGATATATATAGATATATATATATATAGACCATGTTTATGATTAAACACTAACCAAAATTGCTGGATGCCGATAGCAAATAAACAATATAGGACATAATACTTCAAATAATGGAATGGAAATCCAACTGAAAATTTAAAACAAAATCTGACAAAGATATTGCCTACATGTATTTTCATACCAAACAAAGTAAGTAGTAGATGTACACAATTTTACTTCGTGATTGTGAAACACCTTATAAAATAACTCATCCAGATGAAAAACGCATGAGCATCCTACATATTTGGGTTTGTTACCATCTAATGCTTACCTGTGTATTTTTTGACAACATGTACATTAAATATGTCTATATAAATGTAAAAAAAGTTTTTAAACTCCATCAGATTATATCATTTTGTTGCTGTGAAACAAACATGGACAATTTCATTTGATACAACTGAAACAATGCTTCTTCGATTTTCTGCGCTTCTACTTTGCTTACAGTCTTTCAACGAAAGGTATTAACTGTATTTGAAACTTGTAGAGGATTATATTGATTGTACATTCCTAGTGTACAAGTTCAAAAACATTGGATATTTAAATACTTAAGCGATACAAATAGTATGCCTTATACACAAATTCTGTTTTGAAATATTTGAATGTATTGATACTCTACCTTAAATAGCGTAAACGTGCCAATATAGTAATTTAGTTGTAATCCTAATTAAATAAACTAATACACGTCAAATGATTTTGTTATGTCAAAATGTTCTTTTTTATAATGCTTCGTCTTAAAATTCACCAAACGGGTTTCTTTTTTTCAAAAGTTCAGTTTTTTATGTGCAACCAAATTATTGCAATAGAGTATACATTTTTCAAAAAGAAAAACTGTGATTGCTACTTGATTACGACAATATACAAATTACGCATATTTTAAAGTCACATTAGTAATGTACTACATACCGTTTATTTTAGTAAACGAACATTGTAAAAACGCTGTCTAATGAAACTTTTATATCTTATGCATTTGTATACACTGATATTGTTATGTCACAATTGAACAGGAGCCAATAATTTCTCTAACAACACTTTTCCGTAACGATTAATTTTAAATTATCTAACAATATTAATTGTATCTATAAACGTGATCGTGTATCATTATTACCGTGTTTAAAACCCATAATTTAACAATCTTTGGATGAAAGGCAACCCGAACCACGAATTACCGACTGAAATACGATTAGTGTTTTTGGTTCAGAAGAATGTCGGTACTAAATATGAAACACACGCATATTTAAATATTTTGGAATAAAATCGTTGAGCAAATTGATTTATCTCTTCAACTAAAATAAAGAAAGGGCAAGCTTTATGATATCGTGTCATCACTATGACGTGGTTCCAAACATAAAAATGTCGATGCGTGGGGACACAAGTTATTGTTATTCAAATTATATAGAAACTAAAATAAAGCAACGATTAATTGAAACCTTTTTTTAAACAGGTAAAGTATAAACGTTATATTCGTAGACAGCATAATGTCATGACTAACAAATAGTTTATCTTTTCTTAATAAGTTTGTTGACAAGACTCAGGGATTTGACAATTAAACTTAAAAACACACATATTTAAAAAAAAATATAGCACATTAAAGTTATTTTAGTTGTTTTTATTGCATTATCTTTCATATAATAATAAAATGTATAAGTAGTAAAACCTTTATTAAAGTGACCAGTAGCCGTATCATGAGCCACAACACAAAAACACATGACAAACACCTAAATAAATTAATAAAAACTTGAACAATAGGACAATTACAAATTGTGCGCTGTCAATATTACGAACATTTGTGTATATCACAAGCATGCATTTATACACACACCTAATGTTAACAACATTTAACAATCGAACATGCATTTCAAAAACCTCCATGTATTTCTCTGTTTACTAGATAAGCTTAAAATGTCCCAGCTTTTAAAGGGACTCGTTCAAGGTAAATCAAAATAAGAAATTTTCAACTTTTTGTCACAGATTTAAGTAATACATGAACACTGTACATCAGTGTGCGAAATTACACTTATGCCGCAGACTTATACTGAAAATACACTTCCGTTTACGAAAGAGCATCATAAGAAATGGAGCAATCAATCACAATTACACTGTAAATTGTCAAAAACAAAACACAATACAATGATTTACAACAATGTTATATGCACTATATTGTAATACATTTTATTGTTTATTAAAATATTATAGAATGAATAACTAAAATATCATTGTGAATCGGCTACTCTACACAATAATGTGTTCCACATCAATCCATCATGATCTCATGTCAATTTCTAATCTATGAGATAAAACTCTTAATCTACAAAGATCAAATCTAAACTTATTTAAACTGACATGTTTTAAGTAAGGTTGCAACTCAAATTTACAAAACTGGTTGTTACTTATTGCTCTTGAGGAATTATTTAGTTATGACATCCAATTTTTGATAGATGTATCATTTAATCTAGACTATACCAAGGACAAAAACACTTTTCATCCGCTACACCTTGGTTAAGCCATGCATAATGAACGCCTAAGGCCTGCAACAGATAACAAACAGATTATGCCCAAGAATGTATATTTGGTTTACTTATTTAATTCTCACACATGTGACTATAAATGCACTTGTGATCTTCATACTAAATAACATTCAATCAATACCTTATTACATACATGGCTCTTTTAGCTTCCATAGATGTTCTTTTAAGTTCCCCATATTCACAATTAATATGTGTTTGAACTTTCACACCTAGCTTTTTTTCAAAAATGTAAGTGGACTCTTTTAATTGCCATTGACTCAGTTAAGCCCCAGATGTCTGACCCATAATTTAACATTGGTAAAGCAAGATGATTAAACAACTCTACTGTAGTATGTATTGAAATTGTTGGAAAATTTACTAAATATGAGTTTAGCTTAAAAAAAGCTTTTAATGCTAAGAGAGTTATCATCGCATAATGTTAAATATGTATCTTGGTTAGTTCATATTTCGTTGTTTTCTATATTTAACGTTTCTGAAATAATATATTAAAGCGCATTAACTCTGATCTGATAATGCTTGGAGAAGTATTGATTTTTGATCATGCAATCGATGCGATAGAATGATTGTGCTAGTCTGGTCTATTTGATTTAAATTTAAACTTTAATACATCTAATTATAAAACACAAAATATTATTCAAGGTTTTGGTTTTTAAATTTTCTCGTATAAAACATGCCAGTTTATTTGTGAAAACCATTGCAAATACGGTGTGCACGTTATTGCAGCATATAATAATTAAAAGGTTATTCAGATTACCAACAATTTTGGAAAATAGTCATACTAGTATTATCAGGACCTTCGTTATAGTTGTGTCGATTGTTATATAATCATAATACTTATAAAATCATATGTATAGATGTTGTTAAACAATTGGCTCTCAAAATTACGCAGTAACATGGCGATTGTATGAGCTTTTGCAACAAATATTAAATATTAAGCGTTAATATTTTCACATCATGTGCCGCAAGAACACAGTGGAGTCGTATGTGTATCATATTATCGACTGACGCTACAGGTTTGTGTTTTTGGGATTTGTTTAAGCAGTCATTATTTACCAGAAGTGTATCATTTCTGTCATGAATAAAGTAACGGTTCGGCAAGCCTCGCAAGTAAAGGCAGGCAGCAACCTGTTATTGTACATGTATCTTTTTGAAACCATATTTAGGGATATATGTTTTGTATCTAGGTTGCCTAGGAACCACGTACAAACACCTTTCAACAAATAAACATAGTTAAATGCGAACAAAACACATGCTGAATCTGGAAACGGACGGTAGCACACAGGAACAAAATACAAATGTGGTTTAATGTAAACCATAGGCCGTAGACACTCATTGAGCCACAATCGGTAAATGACGCCTCCAGGATTCTAAAATTGGGAAAAGAGTATCATTACTGTCTGAAAGTATTATTGACTTCGTCTTTTTCCTGAAGGATGGTGAAAATAAAGACACTAAATGAACATCTGGTCTTCTTAAATAATCTTTGAATACGGTTGTTATTGGCATATGTTGTGTGCGTTTCAAAACGTTGTTTAATGAAAGTTAATTGCATTAAATACTCAATAAAAATAGGGGGCAGGTCATACAAAACTGTTTAATTCGTAAAATATATGTCAATCTTTCAAACTGGCAAATCATGAAGCAAATTCATGAATTGTCGATCAATTTTCCGAACGAAGTAGCGACTTTATCAATTGGTGAATCATATTAACATGTACAAATTACCTTTAATGTTTTCAAGATCATAAACATATATGTTAATCAGTCTTTTTAAAGCTTGGCATTGTATATAATAAAACAACGATTATACCTGATCTCACAATTTTTTTCAATGTACATAATTTACTTTGAAACTTGGTTCTTGTGTTATGATCCATAGTGTATTGATGGTTATTTGTATGAATGTATTTATTGAGATAAACAAGACAATATAATAACAATATTGTTCTATTACCTGTCAGAATAATCTAGACTAACTATTGACGTATTTACTAGTGATAATAATCGACTGGAGTCGATTAATCGTCGCGCAAATTTTCTTCATTGCGATCGCCGACATTGAGTTCCGCCACTCGATTATTCGAAAAAAATAATATTCGTGTTTTGTAACCTTTTTCTTGCGAATCTTACGGTCAATTTTACTTTGGTTCAATATCCTAAAATAAAAATGGCGTCCCAATTGTGCAGCGAAAAGCTCCAAAACAATAAAACAAAAAAAAACAAAAAAAAAACGAACAGGCGCAGCGTGAAATATTCGACCACCCGGGTCGAAACAGTATTCCAGATGTTCGAAGGTTTTTTGGTTTTTTATAAAAGTAAACCATCGAAGACATTAGACCGTTGCAGTGTGCCGGCTTTGTTGAAAAGAATATACTAATAGCCGTAAGTGTTGGTGGCAATTAAATGAAACCGAACCATACTAACTGTATTAACATTATGTTCTGTATTCATCTGAATTTATTTCTAACCGAGAATGTGCTTAACTGTTAACCAGTATAATCTGAGCTTTCCCTCCCCCCAATTACCAGGAAATGATTTTTCTGGAAAAAAATATATGCAAACACACTTGCCCTGCAGGAATAAAAAGCAAGTGGCAATCGCATTTTATTTTTGGTGATATTAGATTGGTAGTGCAGACTTGTTAACAACTTTAGACAAATAAGGGCCAGAAAAAAAAAGTTGGAGTATCTGATAGTGAAAAAACCTATCTCAGATTAAATAATAATACAACACAACCGTAATGATTATTATTATAATTTTAACCTATACCAAAAAGCCTATTGTTTTCATTCCAAGTCATTCATTTCTTTTTTTTTATTTAGGAAACACAAGCAATTTCCTGACACACATAGATGTTATGCACTCTAACGACTCAGCTGCAAGAACTCCAAATACACCCAGCCAGAAGCTAGTCAAGCCAAAAACTTTCATTCTAGAAACAACACAACATGAATGACCGAAAGGTTGCACTAGATGATCAGCTTATAAAACTTATCGTCGGCAAGGTTTTACCAACCAGTTCGGTAGAAACCGAACATTTGATAGCAATTGTTGTTCTGAAAAGTTGAGAATCAACTTGTAAATGGAATTGTGTATTTACCAGCTGCAGCATCCTGCTTATTCTAGTCATATTGTTTTTTAATTGTGATACTTTGTTGATTAAAGGATTTATGTATCTTATATCTTTTTTCAGTGTGTATAATTTAACTATTGCAAATATTATTACTTTCCATTGTTGTTATGCAACATAACGTCTCCATACCAGGCATAAGTTAACATTTATAGTAGACAAAATATCAGCAACTCTTATGCATTTATTCAAAATGTATCACATTATAACTCAGAGTGACGTAAACAAAATATGAATATAAAATTAATTAAGGCATTCACCAATAAATAATACGAAAGTAAAGACTGTAAAATAAACAGTATAACAAAATAAGCCGATTATCCGATTATAACCGATTATCGTATCAATTTGTCTGTCCGATAATGTCGATTAATCGACTAGCAAATTTCAACCGATATGCCCAACACTAGTATTTACAGACGTTTCGGGCTAAACTTATAAATCAAATACTTTTTTGTGGGCAATTCCTCCATTTGGAAATCTGTTCTATTGCAATAGTTTATGGATACTTTAACTAAAATGATACTATTTATGAAAGGTCTTCATGTTCAGTATGTCAACATATGAAACACGTTTACGTTGCAAGATTGCGATGAGTACTATGTATTTCAATGAAATTGTATTAGGTGAATACTATCAGCCAAACCCTCCGATGGTCGCCGCGACTGCGATCTGATACAGCATGAGTATGAATATTTAATGCCATCACCGTGCAAGCCGTTACTTTCTTCCTCATCGTCGCATTCCTATGGGGGCAATAAATCACAACAATTGTAAACATTGTCGATTCCATCCGATAATGGACAGCTAATCGTCTTTTTAGTTTCAAGTATAATGTTGTAACATCATAACTTGTGTAGCGTTGATTTAAGAATTATAGTGTATTTGAAATCGAATGTGTTGATGGTACATGTTAATTTTATTAGCATACATTGTCGCATTCGCATTTTTCATATCTTATATCTTTGTTTGATTTTGATTTGATTCAATGATGGCGAGTGTTTCATCTAACACTCCTTACTGTGAACATCTAGCCCATCCTGGTAAATGTCGGTACTGGAAACAGACATACATCTCTTATATTGTGCAAACTGAACTTTCTATATCTGAGTAGCGGCTAAAAAAAGCCATGGGTCGCGTTAATACAGTTATTGAATCATTCATTTATGGGATTACTCTTATCATTTATGTACATATTTTCAACTAAGACTTCACGCACGACCGATCAATAAATGCAATCGCTTTTGGATGTTGCGCAGTACGGTCACGTTTGTTAATAAATATACATCGGTTATATTGTTTCAGACAGACTCGCTTTCAGAATATTAACTAAGAACCCGGCAACAACATACATCAGTTATTAAGTTCGTCAAAACGTCTCATCCTTCAACCAAGTGAGCCATTGGCCCTATGTCGCTCACTTGAGATCCGAATAAACTGGTCAATTGTAATTAGCTTTTGTAATGTGTGTTTAAAACAGTTGGCTTCTGACCTTGTTTGTTTACTCAAAACATTTATGAACTGGGCGAGAACAAAAGAAATGTTCATATCAAATGTCGTGCTTATTTGGCAAAAAGAGTGACTTTTAGTGTGTTCAATATGTTTCACGGACGACTGTTTATTCTGCAAAAACGGAAGTTTATCTCCCAGATGAGAGAAATTGTTCTTCATGTTATATTCTGAGCTTGTTTCATGATGATCGAACCATGATGTTACCTGTAGAGTTTTAACTAGGTTTCACTGAATCTATATAAGGAATACTGCCAGTCCCCCTAGCGGCCTTGTTTAAGACTAACAAAAACTGTATTAAAACCCGGTCGAGATATCAATAGAACAAATGTTAAAACGAAGTTCCATGAAGATTAAACTAGGCATGTGACTACCCCGACCCCTGATGGCAATATTTTTCAACGGACCGAAACTATTTCAAACTCGATCGGTATGTCATTAGAAATGTTCTGAGGAAATTTCATCATGATTGGACCATAAACGTGACTTCTGGAGTGTTAACTAGTGTTTACTACAGACATATTGGGAAAACTGCCCAACCCCCTGGTCGCCATGATTACAACGGTCTGGAACCTTTATCATACTCGGCAGAGCAACCAGTATAACAAATGTTCTTACCAAGTCTCATGAAGATGTGACACAAGTGTGTCTTCTGAAGTGTTAACAAGCGTTGTCTTTTATTTGCCATGTGACCTAGTCAACAATTTCACATGCACCAGTTTCAAACTCGGCAGAGATATGATTGGCGAAATGACTGCCATTTGTTTATATTACTATGTAAGGGGTGGATCCTTTTTACAGCTGTTCACAGTTTATTGGGGATTTGAGACAAAACAAAATAAGTATTACTTAGACGTTTAAATATTAAGAATGATAAGGACAAAAAAAACGCATACGTACATCCTAATTGATAGAGTAACCAAAAGTGTTCAGCCATAGATATACAAACATGTATTCATAAATTACTAGTCGAGTCGGCTATGTCTGTTTATGGACGTAACAGTTTTACATATTGCGTTTTACATAAAGTTATAATTGCACATGAAACCGGTCGATACAGTTTTTACTTTTTATGATGTTATATGTTAACCTTCAATATATAACCGATAAAGTCACTGCTTGTCTGATGATGTGTTACATGGTTTCGCGTATGCCGGAAAATGATATATACGTTTTAGCATCTGTTCGGCTGACATTATGACATGAAAAAGCATTAATCGAGAACCGTTCGATAACGAATTAAAGCTTGATGATATTTGTATTATAAATTATATACATACTTATATTCAACATTTATTTAGTTTGTATTGTAATAGCTAGTGTTTTTGTTTTAAAAACTTGAAATATAACACAATTATATTTTTATATAAATGCATGTTGAATGTACAAAAATTATATTTATGTTCCCATAAAAAAAACTGTACATGAAATACTCTGTTTATGAAATACATAATACTATATGAAAAGCTGTGTATGTATTCACGTATATAATATAATCTACGTATGTATATACTATTCTCCGGAGTGAACAACAATTTTCACTGAAAAGAAAAAAACAAAAACAACTTAATGCTATTTACATGTGTGTTTTGGTTAAACTTTGAAATGATTGAAGGCTCGCGCTTTAAATAAAGCGTTACAGTATTTAAAAATATATATTATAAATTATATACAATTACAATTTAGCTCATGAGGTTTTAGCGTGTTCTGTATAATTTTTCTGAATATTTGCTATAATTTTATATAAAGCCGGCCGAGTTGATATTTCTTACAACAATTTGGTTTTCTCAACTGACCAGAATTGATCAGTATTCGTCAGATACATTCTAAAGCTTAACTCTTCCATACTGATTTTCGCAAAAATTGTGCCAAAAAATGCCAAAAGCATAAAAAATACGAAACATAATCATGTACATAACGGAATCCTCAAGAATTATTAACCTGTGACGTATGCACGCTTTGGGTCTCGTGAGCGCCAATTTCACGTGATTTCCACTTCCGCGCTTTTCAAAACAAAGAAGAACTACGAAATAACACGGTTTCTCCATGGCAAATGACGTTGTAAACAATGATGCAATGGTCACGTGGTTTTACATGTGGCCCGCGCGTATTTAAATTTAGATCATTTCTGTCCATGGACAGAAATTGAAAAGCCCTATCTTTGTACTGAATTTGGGCATTTCTTGACCGATTTTGACCAAATTTTTTGCACATCTGACATAAAAACCATCACATTTTGACTCATAATCACTTGTTTGCGACACATAACAAAAATGGGAAAATATACCAACATTAAGTCGGTCGGCTTTACAGTTGTTGACATAGTTATTTGATAAATATACAGCTTTACATGATGTTTCTTTGAAGAAGATACGATGAAAAACAGTGTGAATTACTGTCTTATAAGACGCAATTGTGGGAGTAAGGACTTAGAAGTCGCACAACAAGCACGCGATTGTGAAACGTGATTCCCATGAAATACGTATGAAGCCTACAACCGGATATTGTTTTATCCACGCTTTTACTGATAAGTTCTTTTCGCACTCGATATGATTTATGAAAACAACGTCATTAATGGAATTTAATAAAATTGATGTGCTCAAAAAGACGAAGACCCGGAATTGATGACCGATGAATTTCCTAATCCGCCAACAGATAATTCATCATACTCTGGAAGAAGTGGACACACCTGTTGATGTATATAATAGCTCATATATTAATTGAATCTATTTTTAAGAAGAAACGATTTTTGTTCACAAACTGAAACTGCTATACTGTGATTGAAGCGTTGTAAGGCTGCTTCCACCAGATTTTCTGCGATTGTAAACATAAATATGGATGAGAATAACTTTTAACGGTGTTAACATACCAATTCACATATCGTCACCTCCCCGCGAAAATGGCCAACCTCAATATTTACAAGTTTTCAGGAGAAGGAAAAAACTTCATATTTTCTTTAAAAATTACAGAATGAAGCTAAAACTTTGCATGATGACTTTTTAAATGTCCCAACATGTGTCATAAAGTTTAAAGTGACGTGTGAAAAATATGAGAAAATTTTCTAGCTCAAGCTTTGACTCAAGCTTAAAGCGCTTGAGTTAGACAATTTTCTCATATTTTTTTCATCCGCCGCATTTACTTTGGAAATTTTCGCACACATTCACATGGGTATAACTTTGTAAGCCGATTGGATAGGACCTTGGAATTCTTTGCTGGAGAAGCGGGCCGTTTTCATCTTTGCAAAAATGTAAAAACACTTTTTCACGCCAAAACTGAGATTGGCCATTTTCGCGGGGAGGTGACGATATGTTTTTCTTAACATCGATTTGAAATTCAAAATGGGAAAAAACATGCAAACATTTTTTTTCTGTTCTATTCTCCGGAGCAATGTAAAATTGCAAGTTCACCTTCATTCGAGGGGCTGGATAAAACCATGGTAAAAGAGAAGTGTCTTCAAAACAAAAATGCAGTTTCATTATTCCGTTAGTCAATGGAGAGTTAAAGTGAAAGGCCGAATATTAAATTCGTCGCTTTACTAGCTCGACACTTTATTTACGTGGAGTCATTGTTTGTGAAATTATCTTTTAAAGTCACGGCATATACTCCAAATCAATACCATTTTTGACGTCCACATTTAGTACTGTATTAGTGAACTAATATACAGTAGGCACACATTATCATACGGCTATTGCTGTACAATACGGGCCAATCATAGGAAGGTCAATTTGGGATGGTATGTGTTATATTACCCACATTATATTTTCTGAATGACTGCTTTTTATGAAAGAGTAAGACACTGATTTGTAGATGCCTCAACATTTATAGTACGCTGTTACATTGTCTGGTTTTACAGTAGTGAATGAGGAGGATGAAAAGCAACATTTCTTATGCACATAATTTTAAATGTACAGATACAAAGAAAATATCTTTAAGTTGTTTAAGTTTCTTCGTGGTAGAATTTCATCTTGAAATGCTAGCCATGATAATAAATTTGTAAAATCGAATGGAAATACGAAATAATAAACAATATAAGAATCAATAATAGTATATCGAAAGAGGGGAATAGGATACGTTTTAGCACGTATGGTTTCAAAATATAATGTCAAATTGCAAATGAATATGCACGGGTCATGCACTTGCATGCTGTACGAGAGTGTGCACAAGTATATTAAGTGTCAAAACAATGTTACCAAAGATGTTTTGCCTTCCTTCGAAAATTTCGCTGATTTTTTTATTATTGTATTGCAAAGCTATACATCCAAGTTACCTGACGCATTTGACACCGGCCTATTTCGGAAATGATATATAGACTGGGAGCTATCTAGTGGTATTTCAAGATATAGTTCTTAAAGTATGTATTGCTTATGACAAGAACACACTGAAGAAATTGCCTTAAAGCCAGATTGTTTTCCACTTGCCACTGGAATTACATGTATGTAAATTTTGGTGAGGAAGTATAAACGTTTCATGAACTGTATGTCATACAACATAAAAATAAAATGCTTATTACAACAGTCATTATGTATATTATTGGCATTATTATTACAGGGTACTAGTTTCGCATTTATGTTTAGAAAATGAGTGAATTTCTTCTGACACAAACATTTCACATTGATTTATAATCTACAATGTTTACACAGTCGTACAAAATAAGACGATTTTTTCCCTTAAAATGGCAAGCTTAAGAATTTCAATAAAACGAGATATCCCATGAAATAATTTTTAAAATAGCATGTATTTGTTTAATGCTTAAGAATCGACATTTTAGTAGTCATTATCTAAAATATATTTAATTTATATACACATCTCACATAGATATAGTTTTATTATTACTATCAAGGTACGACATAATATCCAGCCAAGTAGTAATAATAATAAGAAAAACAAGTTAACCTCACTCACTTTCAAATGGAATAGCATACTTGTCACGTGTGTGAACTACAAACAAAATTAATGAAAACGGTGTGCATATAAATGGAAATGTATTCGTAAACAATATAAATACCACGTCTTAATCATGTGAAATGTTGCATTTGCAAAATCCCCGACTTATCGCTTTGGTATATTATGACCCTGCCGCCGAAAGCATGGCGGAATCTTCAATTATCTTGAGAAAGTATTAATTAGAAAATTATTCTATACATAATCCAGTATGAGCATGAATTGGTTTCACCTTTGCTCCTTCCACAGTGAAGTCGATTGCAACGTTCGGGAAAAAAAACGTAGAGCTCCACTTAACAAACGTCAGTTACTGTAAAAAACTAATTCGCCCTATTGAGATAAACCTGTATTGGATTTTGAAGAGCCTTAATGAAAGACATATCCTTGAAGAGAAGTCGGGAATGCCTCTTACGCCGAAAACAAAAAACAAATACTTCAGCCAATTTATCAAAATAATAGTAGTACTGTTTTATGTTAATAAAAAAATGAAAATGCAAGAAATCGATATTAATGTATTTTACACAGAATATACAGCCTATGTTTTGTCAGGCGTCAATTTGTTGAGTTCTGCTGCAAAACATCGGTAATGCACTAAACAGATATAAGAGTTACTTTATGACATGAACAAGCTACTAACAGTCCAAATAGGACATTGACACCACAGAGACCTACATCATCCTTCTCTTGAATCCAAATAGTTTCAAACATGTAACGTAATTTACTGTTACAGTAATTACTGCACTGTCGTTTCCCAGAAAAATAGTGACGGAAAATCATCTGTGGTAACAAGTTTTCTGTTTTTCTTTTCTTGTTATTATTATTAGACTTCACAAGTATGTACGTGTTTTTCTGTCGGTTGATAACGGTCTTCGTTGCAGACTGATATCAGATTAAGATGTCTATACTAGACTCAGTTCACGTTTGGTTCGACTCAGTTCACATTACCGTTACTTCGTGTTTTCAGTCAAATAGTCAATTTAAGTTAAACTACTTTTATCTCTATTTATTTGGTATATCTCGGGTTAGTTTGTTACTATTGTCTTTATTTTGGGAATGAATTATCACGCCTTTTGCTGATACATTAAAATAACACATCAACGCGAGCAATTAATTACAAGAGTGTATGTTGGTGTTTCGGTTTAAATAATCATTGTTTCTGATGAGCAGGAAAATAAGCATAAGTGTCTGTTTGGTTATAAATCGAATATCTGAGAGTTCTTTACATCAACTTGGATTTACTAATGTGAGATCAGCTGCAAATAATATTACAATTATTTGACATGCAGCAAATTTAACGTGTGTTTGTTATAAAAAGTGGATGTTCCTTCATGTATAATTTTGTATCCAATGAAGACGTAACAACGGAGTATTAGCTTTTTTCTTACCTTTGTCAAACTTTTAACTTCTAACATTTTAAAACGTTCTTAAGTATAAAATGTATGTTTTACCTACTCGAATCGTTATAATTGCAATTTGATTCTTGGTGGCATCTTAAGTTGGCAGTGTTATATTTGCATTCAAATGAGGTGTTTCATATATTTAAATGAATATAACTTTCAATAGTTGAACACTTACTAAATTTCCATATAATCAACAATGTTAATTGTTTAAGATATAACGCGCCAAATATTATATAGTAATCCTACTGGATATTAAATATGATTCGTGTAATTGTATTTACAAACAATATGGACCAGGCGGATGTTTTATTCAATGAATTATTAAATGCAAACGAATTTTAGAAGTTTATAATATTGCGTCAATGAGAGTGTGTGTTTTTTTTTTGTTACTGTGAGACAAACATATATATATAATTTCATTTGATTTAGCTCATGCAAGTTTTATTTGATTTATTTGGCAATAATAATATGCTTACGTAGTGTTACAATGCAAGGTAGTAAATATTGTTGAAACTTTGAGTGGATTATATCGCTAGTATCAGCACATTGTAAAAGTAAAAAAACAATAGAATTCAATCCCTAATCGATGCAAATAATAGACATAATAAACAGCTTATGTTTTGCAACAGTTTGTTTAATGAATATTCTACATTAAATAGTGTACCGAAATATATATGGATAAGGGAACCTTTTTTAAATGTTTTTAAACAAATATCGGAATTTAATATGTAAATGCTTCGTCTATCAATAAACTTTAAATGTTTCTTTTCAAATATATTTTGGCCTTTTTGTTCCATTAAATTGTTACAATAGAGTAAACACTTTTCAACAAAAAATACCTCCGATGGCTACTTGATAACGACGCAGTTAAAATTTCGTTATTCCTTTTTTTTTAAATAAATTGTTTTGGCACCGAAAAGAAGACATTATCTTCTAGAACAGTATTTTCCATAACGATTAATTGTACATTAGCTCACAACGGTAATTATAACTATCTCTGAGAATGTCCCATTATAACCGTGTCTAAGCTAATAATTGTACAATATTTGGGAAACCCAGCCACGAATAATAGACTGCCATCCAATAACCGTTTATATTTTGGACTAATATGACTCTGCATGCATCAATATAAAGATAAAAGACAGACATTTCTATTGTATTTTTTTTAATAAAATTGTTGTGCAAATAAATTCACATGTATGAATTCCTGTTTAAAGTAAACATGTGACGATGTGTCTTTTCTAAATTACCATCACCCACACGTACAACATAGTCCACTGAAATGAAGCACAGACAATCTTGAAAGAAAAACGATGATATTGTGTCACCACCATTTGATTAACATTTAACATTTATAGCAACCAAAATACAAAAACGTTATTATGATATTATTGGAAAGGTGTTTAATAAGTATGTTCTTAGGCAGTATGATGTTATTATTAACAAGGAGGTTATATTTTTCTTGAACGAATACATTTTGCACACTTGCCGTTCGTTGTTTAGGCCCGGAAATGACTACTAAACTGTTTCCCTTATTCTCATAGGATCGGCCCTCCACATTGTATCGTGACTTTAACCAGTCCACTAGGAAAAACCATCAAGAAGTGCAGGACGGTCAATGTTTTTCAATTTTTTGAACTTTTATTTTATTTGCTGTATATTCATGACTATAAAGACGATCATTTTATTTGATTTCATGTTTTGATTGGAAAGTAAGTCATTTGAAATCCTGGGTGATGATGTGATTTTTAAATTATTTAAGACATAATTGTGTAGTTTGTGTATGGTTTATTAGTGGGTTTATAAAATAGTTTATAATACGCTAATTTGTGAAAAAAATGTAACAAGATTTACAGAACAATATGAGCAGAAGTTTGTTTTTCTATTACGAACCTATTTATAGAACAAGCGCATGCGAAGAGTAACACACCTTAGCAACCAATCAGAAGGGCCGACATGATGAGACTCTGTGTACACGATATACATAACTACAGGGAGCTTAGTTTAGCCAGTATTTTGTCAAAACATTGCCGATTTTAATGCAGTTTTTGTTGTTATTCCCTAGAAGACATGTTTAACTTTAGATTGACATATACAACAGGTGTGTTTTTAAATATTTTCACTAAAAATATTAAGATGTATTTATTAAGAGGGCCGATACCACGGGTGCACATGCTAAACGATAGATTTTATAAGTATATACTACTAAAGATTTATAAAATTAGTACTCTTTTTCTGAATTACAGTATCGTTCAGAAATATATAAAGTGCAACTACAGTTGCATCAGCAAGTGATCATTCCTACCATCCATAGAAGGTTACTTATTAAACGCAAGTGACCAGTTGGCAAAAACACAGGGCCAGAGACAAACACTAATGAATAAAACTGGGGTCACCTTGGGCGATCAGGCCTATCAAAAACGTTGCGTTGTAACTAATACGAATTTTGGGTTGAAATTTTGTATCACAAGTATGCATATATACAAACACTTTCTTGTAACAGCAGTGTAACAGTTTGAAATGTTGTATTTATTTTTTATACTGGTTAAGCTTAAACGAATTTATTTGCAACTAATAGCGTTTAAAACTGTTTACCAAGTTTTTATTGATTTAACTTTTTCCTAATGCAGTTATTTAATCCGCAAAAAAAACACACCCGGTTCGTTCTGTTGCATTTAATCTTTATTCAATCAATGACAAAACTATTAATGCAACTCATTTAATACCATTTTTATCATTTTACCTTTCCAATTTGATTTAATTCAGCACCAAGTTATGGTCGAAAGCACATATTGGTATGTCATTGACTTATGTTAGTTATAAAAACTATGCAGGAAAGCTGTTACTTTTGTTTCTGGTTAAGTTATTGTATCTTTAAACACGCTTATTTATTATCTGGCATTGAATTGTTAATTCAAGTTATATATGTCTCATTTCAATCATGAAAAAGTTTAATTATCAAATTAAAACAAATAAAAATTATTTTTCTCAGCATCGTTTTTAAAATTATTTGGACGTTAAGGTCCGTCTCGCAATACATAATTTGAACGTACCCGACATAACCTCCTCGTTACGCTATTTTTCGTCATACCAAAGCAATGTTCGCTAAAACAAACTCCATAGGTTATGTTAAGTTCAATAGGGGGACCTCTATACATGAGAAGTTTCCAAAACCATTATCGACCAACTTTATTGCACCAAATGCTAATTGTTGCATGCCTTCATAAGTGAAAGATAAAATGGATAAAATTAAGGAGTGCCCGCAACATGAAAAGTGCATTTCACCCGAGGCTTCCTAATTACTTCTTTAAATCTTTTGCTGATTTCTTTATATATCAAAACGCAATCAGACAAGAATATTTCAAAGTATTTCGTAAGAAAGTCTGTCTGTCTGTCAATCCATCGATGTACTTTGTTTAGCCTAATCGGAGACGATGTTTTGGGCTATGTTTCCTGTTGAATCAACATATTGAAGTTGTTTTCAATAAATTGGAAAAGTAAAAATTTTCAGGAAATATCAGATACCCGTATAATAGTACTCTTATTTTAAACCGATTTATTTAAGCTCGATTTTAGATCGATTGCAATAAAAGCCTTTTGCTTATTGAAACGCTCTCGAGTACGTTTCCTGGATAGAACCAGTATTGTGTGTCTTTGGGGGAATCTTAAATTGAGATTGGTAAGCAGCATTTAAAAAATACGCGAAATTCACTTGCCAAACATGATAAGAATGCACGTATTTTAAAATGTGTAGTTTTTTTTAAATTTACGATGAAGGGACACTTATTTTTCTTCTGATAATGTTTCTAGAGTTTCATTATTCTTAACAGTTTTAAAGTTGTCCACTGTATTCGAAATTGCATCTTTGAAGAAATACGATATTAAGAAAGTGGTGAGCTACTATTTTACTTCAATCACTTTTTGTGTTGTAGTTTAGTTATTAATTTGTCCACCAGTGTTGTACATTGCCGATTATTTTTCTATGCGAGTACACTCAGTACACGTAAATTTACACCAACGTGAGAAGTAACGTGTCGAATAGTACTCTGTCTAATGAAGCAATTCTCTAGTACCATTAGGGATCAGATTATGATCGACACATGTGCTTGAAGAATACTGTAATCATAGTCACGGTGGTAAATGGATAACGCAGTCGAATGATTTATGAAACCACCATGATATTAAGGTCACCAACTAACAACTTTTTAATGGCTTTTTATAGCTTCTAAGAAGTCATTGGCGTATACACTTCACTCCCTACTTTTATAATCATCAATGGACATATGCCATGCTTTCTCTTTTTTTTAGCAAAACATCATTTTTAAAGAAATGTATTCTATATATACATGACATTCAAAATAATGCTTATAATGAATATGGTCATGATGTGTATTTGCTGTCAAACTTACCTTGTGTTTTAAATAAGCTTTGTCCACGTGTATAGATAATACGATACGATTTCTCGTCATTAATATGTCAGTGGGTTTAATTATTTGAAAAGAAATAGTGAAGCTTAATCGACTCAGTCTAGTGAAGATAATGGGTAGTGCATTCGGGATATTTTTATTCTGTTGAAAATCGATTTCCGCTTGTCAAATTGTAGGATTCGACGATTTTATCCTCAATAATAATCTTCATTCATTCAGGGTTTTACAGCATACTTTTCTTTTTACGAAATTCCGTGAAATTCAAAGAAAACATTTATTATAATTGAAACCTTATGGGCTATTAAAAGTTGATTTGATTTCCCATACTACATATTTATACGCAAAAACAAAACAACATATTGTCAAGACTATGACTTGCAACTGAAAATACGTGTAATGAATTCAGAAATATATAGCTATACATTTTTATAAAACTCTGTATATAACAATATCAAACAAATCACTTGTGACCAAATTGAAAATACATGGCAAAATCTATAACATCGTTGTTACCATTATAAGTGAAGCATACATATAATAAAAATAAGTGATGGAAACCAGTTTCTAAGCGGCCAATAAACGTATCTGTTGTATAAGTACGTCACTTGGAATCGCTGGGCAAGATCTCAAATCGGGGTGCAATAATGGCAGATCGAGGGTCTACAGAGATATTGACTTTATCTACGCAGAAGCAGTGTAAATACCACTTTGAATGACACGGTTGTCAGAAAACATTAGAAGACAAGAAACACAACTATATATCGAACACTCAAAACATAAAATTGTTCAATCCGGAGTGCAACCACAATAATATCACAAATGCAATACATTCAATGATAAAATATATGAAAACATTAACATGTGGATATATGTTGTATCCTCGAGATCGTAATAACGTTATTAAACAAAAGCCAGAAACCGAAGAAATAACACAAGCCAATTGCGCCACGCAGTCCCGGTGATGCTTTTGTGGAATTATTCCAAGTAACCAGAGACTGGTCATCAGTAATTAAGCACGTTGACATGTCTGGTTTTCCTTATTCACGGTGATTGGTGCGATTGCAATAGAGTCTTTTTAATATTGATGTATGTATACACCAAAATATCAAACATTACAACCAAAGCACGAACATAAAATTGGCCTAATAATATTACTTAACACTTATCTGAAATAGAAAATAAAACTTAGCCTTTTAAAGCTTAATGGGTATGCTACTTAAAAATAAACTATACAACTTGAAGGGGAACATCAAAGGCTAATTTATTTTCAAAAATAAGATTATTAAGAATGTTATTGAATGGTTGCGAAACAGGTCTTATTTTATTTTTGTGAAAGCGGGAAAAAGTAGTAAGATTTAATTTCGCGGGAATAATTACATCATGGTGTCGACGTCATTTAACTGTGACGCCGAACAAATAATGAATGATGTTTACAGGTTTTTTTCACTTTTTGAAACCTCAAATTACTGTTTTTCTTACATTCCCATAAAAACCATTTAGATGCACGAAATACAAAAAGACATATTAATTGTTTTCATATCGTTTTAATAGTCTATATTTAAGAGACATACCATAGATATTCCTCTTTAAACTGAACCTATCATCAAAACACATTAAATCTCCAAACAATGTTCATATATTTGCTTGGCATAATTATCATTGTCTTAACTTTTTGAATGACCTCAGCGGAGATTGTAACCACAAAGATAAACAAATAATACAATAACGGAATTGCGTTGGCGATTCCAAAAGAGTATCTTTAAAATATTATTATTAATAATAATAATGTTTTATCTGTAACAAGTAATTTTTCAAGAGCTATACATGTTTTACATGAAGGATATTTGCAGTAAAATGAGCCTTGCTATGAGAAAACCGGGGTTTATGCATTTGCTTTAAGTATCGTCACAGCACAGGTTAATCTGGGACGACACTTCCCGCTTATTACGTTTAAAGAAAGTACAAAGAAAATCCAGTTAAATCTGAGACGATACTTTTGGCACATGTATTAAGCCCGGTTTCTCTGAGACCAGCTAATATACATATTGCTTGTTTTCACGCCGCTGCATTAAACATAACCCGAAGATAATTTTTTATATACAAATTTTGACCAAAAGGGAATAAATCTCCATAAAAAACCTAATTGACTTTTTTGTATCATGCATAATGCTCTTACGACTTTGTCAATAACATATTATTGATGAATCTTTATTTCGTTATTCTTGTTGATATTGATCAAGAATTGCAGTGTGGTGTTTCTTTTTAATTGTATCTGGCTCTATCTAATCAAAGCTATTAAGACAAAGGTTAGTTACGACTGAATTGTGTAGCTTAACTTTATTAACGTTTAGTGTTAATAAGTTCCTTTATTGAATTGCACATGAAAGATACATACTTAACAATTTTGTATCGCATTTTACCTTGCACTGTTCACATCATGAATCCATTCAATCACTACTGGAGCTAATATTAAAATGTAATATTGGCGCAAAAAGAAAACAAAATGTCCCAAATATTTACATAATTTTCAACAGTCTTTTATAAACAAACCTATAGTATCCTGGGCAAAGTGGTGGTTGTTTCGTGTTGAAACGATGCGTTGCTTTCCATGTATAAAGGATAATCGTCACATGCCCAATCGTTGGAACGAAAGCCTGATGCAAAACGCAGATGTATAAAATGTGGAATTCAGATACACTTAATCATGCATCATGATAACTTTAACACTCTCTATATTTTCAGACAGGCTAACTTGGTGCACTTGGTTCGTTTCGTGTAGGGATACACATATTTTATGCAAAATAACAATAATAACAATATTCAAATAATGTTACATATTTAAGTTTAAACATGTAATTGTAAAACTGAGATTTTCATTAAACATATTTTTTATAAAGTAAATAATAAATGGCATTCAATAAAGTTTATGTTTGCAAAGATATTCAAGACATACTATCAACTATTCACCTGTTTAAACCCGGTAGTTCAATCTATATATGTGCCTATTACACTTGGTCAACTGTTTTGTCCATGAAATCAACGGACTTGAACGGTAGCGAAGAATGATTTTCAATAAAGAATTGTAATGACAATCAATATAGCTGGCTGCTATGTTTGTCGTTGAAAGTAAATGCTGCACATTTGCATATGTATGTCAAATAAAAATACCAACGCATGTATATAAAAATAAAGCATATAGTTAGAAACATAATAAAGAACAAACTACACCCATTAAGCATAGTGATATCAAACACTAGTGGAATATGCGTACACATATTAACATCACTTCGTTTTTATGACTCCAGTTATGCATAAACATATAATGCACCGGACAATGTATATATCTGATATATTGTTACAGCACTTTTATATATTGCGTTTATGACTCTCATTAAAATATGTTAAAATTGTTATCACTACAGAATCGATAGCAAGGTAATACCCGAAATACAACGAAACACTTCAAAGCATGATAAAACGGCATAATTGATAACAAACGTGAAATACATTTCTATAACTGATATCAGAAAAGTCATTCGTTTTAAGAAAGATAATTTGGTGCAAACTGAATATATAACTCTCGGTTTGAATGGTTTGAGCGTAGTGTACTTGCACTTACATGTACACCATTTACTCCAGAGGCATCGCATTTTATCTGGTTTATAAAAACTGTACAATTTATGTCAATTGAATATCACTAAATCTTTATCATTTACCGATTCTTTTCTTATGTGTTGTCGGTAAGATGTCTCTAAGAAAAAAAATATGTTTGCAAAGTTGTTAATGCGTTTGTGGATTGGGGATTAAAAACATGAAATTATGTTTTATTCAAGAAACCTGTACATCATTATAATTTAAACAACAAACAACGTTGAGTCAATTTTATAATTACTGTCAGGTCAAACGCAAAATTGGGTGACTGTTACACAAACAAACAGACTTGCAAATGTGAAACGTGATTCCAATAAAACAAACGTATGTAGGTCTCATTAGGAAATTGCATTTTATATATATTCACATTTTACCGAAAAATTTAAGTTCTTTTTACATTCGATATAATATATGAACACACCGTCGTTAATGAAATTAAATAAAACTGATTTACTACGCAAGAAGACGTCCCGGAATTGCTGAACGACGAAGTCCCAGATCTGACAGCAGATAATTCATCATACTCTGAAAGCAGTGGAAACATCTAAAAATTTATACTTATTACATCCCATCTAGTTATTGCATCTTGATACATATATATGAACAATATGTAAAACAAAATACATTATATATATTGTTATTAAGAATTTATACAATTTTTTAAATCTGAAAATATGGTACACAGTTCTGCGCAATACTGTGGGGCATAAGAAGCGCAAACTGCTAAATAGTTAATGTGTCTATGAAATAAAGACCCAAAGGAAATTTGACACTTCCAATTGTAAAATTGAACTTAGCGATAATACAATAGCCGCATACATTATAATCAAGTATGTTTGGTGATGATCGGATGTAATAGTTAATGTTCTTAATCGATCACAGGTCTTTTAATTTAAAAAAAGGTAACACATATACAGGTATAATAATAAGTATATGAATAATCAAACTAGAAAGAGATATTATGTGCATAAGTCATTAAATACCAGATATTAAATGTCGACTTTTAGAGTATATTCATGATAGTATGTCCATAAACGGTAAACATATATTTCCTAAAGATATGAAGACAATAGAATTCATACCTTAACAGTTCACAACGTCTAAACTATTCAAATGGAAGACACCGCATTCCCATGAATGCTTTTACATAGAATTGCATTATATATGGTAATATTAGATCTGCTAATACAATATACCACAAGTGGTATAATTAAGTTAGGCAAAGAACTAATGCTTCGGGCGGAAACAATTCCTAAGGTAATATACTAAGTATTGATCTAATGATATATATATTGCCGTTACGTAAGATAAATGTTGAAAACTGGCGCACTTTGTGATCGAAACAGAAAGTGACCAAATGACCAACATACTGACAGACAGAAGGTCACACAGACATAAGACGACGGTCAAAAACCTACCTCTTTTGACATTGCCCGATTTATCTAAAATAAGAATAGAACAGTTTATGAAAGGTTTAATAACATTGTATTACAATGAGTTATTATTTATAACATAATTTAATAATGGTGTAATATATGTTTTTAAGCATAAACATGTTCATGGTGGGTATATACTATTTTGTCTTCCCGAATACACAGTTTGCAATATACACAAGTATAACGCGGTATTGCCGTTTGAGCAAACCTAGTACTACAACATGCTGAATATGGTTATCAATGAAATCACGGCAGTAATGCAAAGTGATTAATTTAATACAACCATTTCGTCCATTTATTCTTGATCCAGTGCGCCCATTCTTTCGGTATTATTTAAAAAGAAATACATTTACCGGTTTGTTAGATTTTCAAGATTTTAATAGCGTTGTTATGAAAGCAAGTTATATTCAGTCTCTCATATTCATGTCTATATTAATATATTCATATATAGTGTGATTACATATTGGTAAGAGCTGAAATTGCAGTATAATTAAGAACAAACATATAAATATGTTAGTACTTTTAATCGCAAAATATACCGTTTAGCACTTCGACCTTGAAACTGGTGGTCAGGAGCCCGGATGAACGACACACATACGTGCCGGCGTCCGCCATGTGAGCTGTATAAATGACCAGGGTACTATATATTGTGTTGCTGATGTAAGCCACTTTCCTCTCTATGTGCAATCCGGGTCTGTGTTTTGTGGTCAGCACATTTCATACACACAGAAGACCGTGTGTATCGTTTGGCATATGTTTCAAGTTGAAACTTGACCTTTAAAACTATTCAGTCGCTACAATGCTGAATACCGATTATAATGTAGAGATTGTGTGTATCCTTTATTATCAGTAATGCGTGAAGACGTTAATCGTTTCTTTCGTGACTTTTGCTTTGCCAATATTATCTGAAATCGAATGCTATTACATGTCCGAAGGAAAACGCCTGCATTTTCATTTGTGTATCGTTCGTACAGATTTTTAATGAGCGCATGAACAAGCTTTTTTATCAATATTATGGCATTTGCTTTCTGTGAAAAAGGGTAAGGATTATTAAAGGGTTGTAACACAAATTCAAAAGATTGACCCTCGTTAAGCAAATGCTTGAGTTATAATGTGATCAATGAAGAGTTTTGTAAACTTGCTGGGTAATATAGAAATAATATGTACGAGAATTATTTGCCATTCGTTTTATTAAATATAACATTTGTTTTTGATTTTCAGGATATTTACCGTCTTTAAACCAGTCGATTTCATCTGGGGGATTTTTACTTCCAGATGTATTGCACGATTAATATATGTGACCTCCTACTTCTACGAAACGTGTGCCAGTTATAAATATGTCTGTAAAAACAACGAAATTTTACAAATTGAGAAAGCCGTTTTAGAAATAAAACACATTAATAAAACATACACATGTTTTATTGAATATATGGTAATAGTCAACACATTTTTTTCCGTATGTATAAGTATAAAAATAATTATCATATTCAAGACACATTGTTTCAGTTAAAGCATTAATAACCATAGACAGATTTGGTTTACGCCGGTCATTTACTAGACATAGTTATAGAAAATCAGGCAACGCAATATGTTTGTGCTGTACACGTATCCCATAACATGTACACACTAACGTTCAGCATTACGATAAAGCTATGTTTATTTATTCACTATGACGTTATCATTATCAAAGGTGTAGAGAAGAAACTTCAAGTAAAAACTCTTAATACAGTATGCGAAAAACAAATAAAAAACCTGGTTTGTTATATTTGTATTTCATAATACAAAACCCGAATAATTCTACGCACATCCTCATAGATAACAATGATATAATTCACCTACCGATTACATTTAATGTAATGCTTCTCCGAAGTTGCTTTTCTTGGCTGCTGATCTGACACTCGTATGTCCCAGCGTCGAAAGGTTGAACGTTTTAAATCAATAGATTCCATTCGTCTCTGTGTGGCACTTGACTTGAGAAGAAACGATTGATATTCACAAATGCAATTGGCCTACTGTGATTGGAACGTTATAAGGCTGCTTCCCCTAGATTATCTATGATTGAACACAGGCAAAATATTTAATAATTTCTTTAAATCTTTTAAGTATAATCATATAACCTTATCACAGCATTTTTAGCATTGCTTTGAAATACACAATCGGCAATGCATTTCAAACCATGTTCTTACTGTTTTTGTTCCAAGATTTTCCACGGAGCAATATAAAATTGCGAGTTCACCTTTCAAATGTGCGACATTTGTGGGGGTTGGATAAAACCTGTGTACAAGTAGTCGCCGAGGAGTGTCTGCAAATCGAAAATTTAGAAATCACCGATAAAGGTTTAATCAATCTCTGTGTTTATTTGGATTGTACGGCAATTATGCACAAAATGGACATCCCTTGCCGTTCATAAATGCTATGTTGCTATTGCTTAAGGAATAATATATCTATTTTTAGAACGCAATTATATGTTCAAAAACTAAATAATGTATAGGGTGGCACTGTCCTGTTAATGACTTTTCTTTGACATATCCCTCAAGAATATTGCCGAGATCTGTGAACAATTTATTACGCATATTCGTAAGAGTAAAATACTCGTTGCAACGTATACAATGAAGTGCTTCTTTTCTTTTAAAGTTATTGCCTTGCATAGCACTAACGATCATTTAAACTAAGCGTTCTAAGAACAAATTACTTCTTTGAACACTGATAAACGCGTGCGGTCTCAGCTGTATCTATTTACGACTAACTATGAATATCCCAAGAGTCATGGTCATTTACAGAACTTGTCTCGAATGCCAAGAACTCGTGTGAATATCATTTAAAAGTAGAAGGTTTTTGTCATGACCGTCTACCAGTTGTAAGAGAATCACAAAATGATGAATAGTGTACAAAATGTTTGTGCGAAATGAAAAAGTGTTGTTGATTATGTATACATATTGTTAGCCGTTATGTGCAAGATTCCTTGACTTGATTGATTTCTGTTGGTTATGTTTGACATACCAGGTGGTTAATTATGCGTTTCTGAACCACTCTCTGACATCCACATTTACATCAATTATCTTCTACTGCTTTGTTGAACCAAATAGGCAATTGTTTACCCTTGAGGCCTCTAGACGCCATAACGCATTCGAGTTTTGACATCATACTGACTTCAGGGAATATTCATGCAAACGGATCAATAGTTCAAGAGTTAAAGGCTTCCAAAAATATACTGTTAGAGGGAGAAGGATTCCATACTGCCACAAAACCGTAAAACATCCTATTGTGATTGATTATACTAATTCCTAGTGACAAAGAATAATATAAAGCCTTGCTCACATGAATGGTAACCACTGTCTGGAATGAAGTGTTAAACTGATCGGTCGTAGTATTGCGCTCACCGATTCATATTTAGGCGGTTAACAGACATAAAGGGGGAGGTTTATAATATCGTATCCTAGATTCGACATTAAATATACAAATAGAAAACCTACAGTTACACCAGCAGACGAATAATCTGTTTCATGCGATGCGGCCCTTTATTAATGGAAAGAACCAAATAGTTAACAACGAGGCACAACACAAATATAGTTAAAAAGACACACAAAAATGAACAACATACACACACAACGAACAAAACTGGGGTAAACGCATTGCAACGGCCAATGCAAAGCATTTGAAATTTGAACCTGTTGTAAGGAGCTCCCAACCTCATAATTTAACCAGAATTATTCATAAAAAATATAAGTGTTAACAACATTAACGTCATAGCAACATGATTTACATTAAAAAAGCTATAACAGAGAATACATTTTAATTAAATTACGATTTATATAAAGACAATATCAACAGAACCGTAAATTAATGAGGCAAGATGAAATGAAATCAATTGAAACTAATATCAACTCCATCTCGTCAATTTTAAGCAAAGCTTTATTTACGGATAATCGTCGGTCAATTCAGGAAGAAGCCGCAATTAGGTTGCAAAAGCCCAAAATACAAAACTTGGTTGTTCATGTTTATCATCAGCCACATAAAATTGTACAAGTTAATCATTTACAAATAAATAACTTTCGTATAGCTAGTCACAATTAAAATACTATTATTTAACACACAAAAAAGGCGATTCATAATCTGAAGTCTCGTTTGGAAACATTAAGAAATACCATGACAATATACTTATTGCATTTACTTTTGGAGGTAATTTCTTTCTAAAACACCACATTCCGAATTGAATCGATGAATGCAATTGTGTGCTTGAACAATACTACGTCCTGCAGTATGTATTACGTCACAATATATTTACAAATCAATTGTTCTACAGCAATATATACCCTTTGCCACCGAGCACAAATATAAGCATTTCATTTGATATACTGTAGTATGAAAAAATTGTATTATTGAACTAAAATAAACTCTGGAAATTATTATTTCATTGTTAATTCTCCAATCTCAGTGAATACGGGTCAATTCAATTTGCTACACTTCACAGTTTTGACAGGGCCAAATTGGCGTATAATAATTTTCAAAAGCAATATGCATTAGAAAGGTTAGTCGAATTTTGAATTAAAGCTGTAATTCTTTTCCGGTATGGTGACCACCAACCAGGCTCACATGCTCGAATATTTAAACTAGTTCATCAAAACATCATTTAGAATTTCAAATGAGACCAACGTTAAATATGGATAAAGCAAGCAAGTGAAACAATTGTCTATTTCTGGTATACATATCCCCTAATTTCCCAAATGAAACGGTCCACTACCATATCGCTTTCATACGCCGCGTTTTATAACCGTCATCAGGTTGTAAAACATGTTTAGTGTGTCACCGATTATGACAAAGAAAAAAAATTCTGATGAAATTGAATTGTCCGAACATTAAGAGTCATTAAATGTAGGTACAAAAAATGTCAGAAAAATAAGAATCACGAAAAATAATTATTTTGGCTAAAAAAAGAATGTCCGAACATTAAGAGTGTAGGAAAACTTAAAACATCATTGGTAAATGTATATCATGATGGAGAACAAAGTGTAAATCTGCGGGTGTTTTCTTCGCCCATCATTCATAGAAAATGATGTGGAAAGTATTACAAATATATTTCCAAGGTTACTTTCTACTTATTGCATTTTTAAGACAGCACTTGACAAACAGTTGGGCCTAATTTCGGATCTAAATGGTGTAGTCTGTACACACAATATTTTATTCGCTTGGTATTTCCAAATTTTTAATGTAATCCACCCTCATTTATGTATGAAACATGATTTCAAACTATCTTTATCTGTCTTACATAGCATATTTCTGCAGTAAAGTAAGTGTTATAGCGAAAAAAAGGGTGTTAGCGTATAACAAAGGCAACACAGCAGGTACATTCAAAAGAGACAAATATAATTCATAATGTTTTAAACTATGTTTGTAAAATAAATATATCTTGTTTGTTTAAATGTAAAACATAGGAAACGAGACAGGCTTTTAAAGGATGTTGATATAAAACCTAATCTACGTAGAAAGTCAAATATTGTTGTTAAACGTTCAATAACATTGCTTAAAAAATTGCATAGGAAACCCACATAAATTTGTAGCAATTATATACGTGTGATTGCTGATTACACATTTGCGTGTCAAAATAAATTAGTCTTCTATTTGAAACTTCTGATAATACCCATTGATGCTTTCCAGACACATTGCAAAGGGTGTGCAAACGTAAATATGGGTGGATGCCATATAGTATTCATCCAATTAATCCAATCAGTTTTTCCGTCACGAAGATCGCGGCGCCTATTCTTAGGAATCGTCAGTTTGCTTATTACTTCTTACTTGTCCATGCATTGAATTCAACTATACAAGTTGTATCCTTATCATTAACATCGTCAATTATTATTCAAGTGTACCTTGTACGCGTATATGTTTAGAAAAAAAGCTATAGTTGCAATTGGCAGAAACATAGAATTATCGTTTGGAATTAAGAATATATTCTCAATCATGCACAATTAGATAGAATTTAATGCAATATACTTGGTAGCTTAAATTATCTATTTAAAGAGAAATCTTACGACATAATTTTGTATAATAATGATGTGCTGGTTTAACCGGTTTCCATTTTTTATAGTACAGAAACTGACAAGTTATGATGTTTGTTTAAATTATCGACGTATATTTTCCTAAACTGTCAAACCAGTAAATCCTTATAAGTAAAGGACAATCGGTAAAATTGCACTCACTGTCCAATAGAATCGAACAACTGCTACCTGTATTGAACCACACAAGAAATAATGGACACAGTGTACAACTAAATCAAGTTGTATCCGATATCATGATTATCTCGAAGTTATCGCGAGATTATAATAAGACACTGTGCAAGGAATTTTCTGGCGATCCCGAGACAATATTTATTAGAACGTTACTCCATAAAAATACAGTACAAGCATTAATCGGTTTCACCGTTGCTTCTTTCTGTAGTTAAGTTCCTCGAACCATTCCGCAATAGCGTCAAGCCCCACTGGAGAAACGTCAGTTACAGTCCGAACATCTATGGCCAATACAAGTAAACCTGTATCGGATATTTGAGGAGCTTTGTAGACAATTTTATCCTTCATGAGATATCTAAGTGGTTCCAACGCCGAAGAAAACACATATTTTAGTCAATTTGGCAAAGATAAATTGGTACACTTACTGGTCGGTTATAACACTGATACAACTGTTTTGTGTTAATATCAATAAAACATTTTTAAAAAATATAATTAACATTAATATATTGAATTGCATGTAAAGGATATGCTTCTTAGGGCGTCAATTCTTGAGTTCTGATAACAAGACACGTGAAACATTTTTTAATCGGTTATGCACAAAACAGATATAGAGTTGTTTTGTTTCCAGAAGGGTTCATAAGAATATCTTTAGCGTTTTAAAACGCCTTCAGATCTGTAATTTTGTTGGTGTAAGACCAACATGAATGGACAAATTCATTTGATATAACTGAAACTTTTCACAGGGTAAAAGTTTAAAAAGAAATGATATTCAAATACTAAGTGATACAAATATTATGTCTAATAGACACACTATGTTTTGAAATAACTGAATTTATGGATGCTCGACCTTAAATATCGTATACGCACCAATATATGTATGGATAGGTAAACCATTATGAACAAACGAATACACCATCATTGTTTTTTAATGTCAAAATGCTAATATGCTTCGTCTTATAATTCACCAACCAGTTTCTTTTTTTCAAAAGTTCAGGGTTTTTGTGCAACTAAATTATTACAATAGAGTGTACATTTTTCAAAAAGAAAAACTGGGATTGCTACTTGATTACGAAAATATAACAATAACGCATAGTCAAAATCATATAATTAATTTAATATATACCGTTGTAAGTAAACGTACATGTTAAAACTGCTTTATAATGCAACTTTAATATAGTATGCATTTAAAAACACATATATTGTGTTGTCACAATTGAACAGGAGCCAATTTTTTCTAGAATAACTCTTTTCCAGATCGATTAACTTCACATTATCTAACAATATTCATTATATCTATGAGCGTAAGAGCGTACAATCATTATCGTATTTAAAACCAATAATTTAACTATCTTTAGATCAAAGGCAAACCCAACCGCCAATTACCGACTGCCATACGATAAGTGTTTTGTGTTTTGGAAGAATGTCGAAATCACATAAATATTGTTGTTCAGAGGTTAAATCTTCTTTTTATCAAATAAATATTTATAAGCATGACACATACGATGATAAACTTAAATTGGTACTTTCCTTCGAGAACATTGCAATATCAAAACACAAGTACTCGTCTCAGCAATCGAATTGTATAGTCTTCTGGATGAAAGCCAGATACTGTTGCGACATGTTTTGTTTTTTTCAAATGGCAAATTATTTTAAGACATGACACAATACATAATTATATTTAACAGTAAATATTTATTTTCATTCTCAATTTGCAAATGTGTTTTGTATCTATAATAATTGTGTGTTTTTTTCTGTTTTTCTGGTGACGTTTAATATAACCGAGAGATTACTACAGTCCATGAATGAAGAACGCTCCAATATAAAATTTGTATCGTGCTTTGTGGTAAATTATTGCTTTAATTGCAAATGTATAAACATCACGATGTGCACGGGAGCAGAAGCTCGCCGTGATTGCAAGCTGGACGATCTATATTATGAATATTTAATGATATCACATTGCAACCTTAGACATCAATTCGAATTGATCCCTCATATTCGGATTAATAAATCTGATGTCACGGAATGCATTTGCAATTGATTAACAGTGTTGTTTAATAATTTTGTTTCTAATTTTGCTTTGTCATAAAATCTTTTTTTAAAAGCTCTATCTATTGACACAAGGACCATAAAAACACGCTGGTGATTTAAGAAGAATCTAAAGATATGACAGTTAAACCTTAAAAAAGTTGAGTCGTGTTTAAAAAGTGTTCTATTGTACATCAATAGTTAATACGTTCTCGATTTATAAAATGATGTCACTGCTTTGGATCTGTCACTCATAAATGTCTCTTTTGCAGAGGCAGACTGGGCACTCTGCTGGCTCCAAAGGTCTGTAGCGAGGAGCCGTTTCATATTTTCAATAAAATGATATAAAAACAATGCTATATGCACTGTGGTGTAATTAATTGTATTGTTTATGAAGTTTTTAAATAATGGATATGGATAACTTAAACATCATTGTGAATCGGGTTACTTTACACAATACTGTTTTCCACAATAATAGATCAATATCTCGTGTCAGCATCACATTTTTTACTTTCTTTAAACTGTTGCTGACGTTTATATATTTGAAATATTCGTAAGATTATCATCGCATAATGTTAAATATGTGTCTTTGTTCGTTTATCTTTTATTGTTTTCTATAGTAAACGTTTCAGAGCGCATCACCTATCCGATGTTGCTTTGAGAATTATTGATTTTTGCTCATATAGTCGATGCTATAAAATGAGTGTAGTCGTCTGGTCCATTTGACTTCACTTGAAACTTAAATACAACAAATTATAACACCAAAATATGATTCAAGGTTTTGGTTTTAAATTTTCTCATCTTAAACATGCCAGTGCATTTTTGATAACCGTTGCAAATAATGTGTGCAAGTTTGTGCAGCAGAAGTAAATTGCAAGCAAATTCAGAATAACAACAATTTTGAAAATAGTCTTACTATTATTATCGGGACCTTCGAAACAGTTTCGTCGGGTGTAACCATATGTATCGATACCTTAAAACAACTGGCTATCCATATTACTCAGTAACATGGCGATTGTATGAGCTTTAGCAAAAATGAGTAAATATTGAGCGTAATTATTGTCCCATCATATTTCGCAAGAACACATTGAAGTCGTAGGCTTATCATATAATCGACTGACGCTACATATTGTCTGTTTGAGATTTGTTTTAGCAGTCATTATTTACCAGAGCCAAGTGTTAAAAATATGTCGAAGAATACCGGTTTATAAACGTAACTAAATATTAATACAGTATTTGACTATAACCGGCATGGTCCATATGGACAAAAATGATGAAATATCTCGGTAACATGTAAATATACTTGTAATCGTGAATGATACTAATTTTTTTGGTTAAGCTGTATACGATGGGTTTCGATGATACGTATATGTAACGGGAACATTGAATGTCAATAAATTGCGCAATTGTTTATGTTTTAAGGAAGGGACACTAACAATTGTATAATGTGTAAGAATAACTGTTTATGATTAAAATGTACATATGTGTTTGAATTAGCGGTTAAAGACAATTATTAAAATACTGACAACAATTATGAACTTCAATGATTGAAAGTTATTATCAGAATGATATAACTATTTTATAAATTCCTCCCAAACGGCAATTTCAACGTAATTTCAATTGCGCAATTCACAGGTTGAATTGTTCACACAGTTAGTGGTCTCTGACATTGATACGTTCCCTAAACTCTTAATCGACAAAATTTTAATAATGACATTGAATACCTGTGCATGGCGCATGCTGTTTCATAGCGAAAAATGTTAGTTATTAAATATGAAGAGTGTCCTTTCTTCATATCGATTTTTTTTTTAATCAAACCGAAATTTTAAACAGATTTTGTGTAAATGTAGGTACGTCTGACCATTGGATGTATCTCGAGAAAGGCGGTTACAAAAACAATTATTCACAATACCATTTTGCCTCGATAAACGTTAATGGTATACTTTGGTATTATGACTTTGGTGTATTATTTCTGTCATGAATAAAGTAACGGTTCGGCAAGCCTCGCAATTATAGGCAGGCAGCAACCTGTTATTGTACATGTATCTTTTTGAAACCATGTTAGGGATAGATGTTTTGTGTCTAGTTTAACTAGGAGCAAGGTACACACACGTTTTAACATATTAACACAATGTAATGCGAACAAAACACATGCTGAATCTTACAACGGTCTGTATCACACACGAACAAAATACAAATGTGGCTTATTGTAAACCATAGGCCGTAGACACTAATTGAGCTACAATCGGTAAATGACGTCTTCGGGATTCCAAATAGGGGCAAGAGTATCATTAATGTCAGGAAGTGTTATTGACTTCGTCTTTTTCCTGAAGGATGGTGAAAATAAAGAGACTAAATAAACAAATGGTCTTCTTAAATAATCTTTGAATACGGTCTTTATAGGCATGTGTGTAGTGAATATAGGGTGCAGGTCTTTCAAAACTTGGTAATTCGTACAATTTATTTATATCTTCCAAACGGACAAAAGATGAAGCAAATTCATGAATTATCGATCAATTTTCCAAACGTTGTAGCGACTTAATAAATTGGCGAATTATATCGACATGTAAACAGTATCTTCAATTTTCTACAGATCATAAACACATGTGCTAAAATAAAACAATGATTATGCCTGATCTCATTGGTTTTCTACATTCAGTAGTTAAAACAAATTTCGCTTAAAATGGCCCCTTAAATACGTTATATTAAATTATGTTTTCCTTAGCTTACTTTCCTTTTGATGTGTTATAATGTTATGTCTTGTAAAACAACAAGGCTGTGAGTAACGTCAACTCTGTTCATGGTGTTACATACTCGTATCTGTGTCCTGATGATTATAATAACATTTATATTTTGACAACTTATGCCGACATCGAAACTTGGTTCTCGTGTTATGATCCATAGTTTATTAATGGTTATTTTTATAAATGTATTTTATAAGATAAACCAGACAGTAGAATGACAATAGTTTCCTCCTGTCAGTATAATCTAGACTAACCTTACACGTATTTACAGACGTGTTGGGCTAAACCAATAAAGCACATACTGGTTTGTGGGCACTTTCTCTATTTGGAAATCTGTTCTTTTGCATTACAGTTCATGGGTACTTAATCTAAAATGGTACTATTTTTGAAAGATCTAAATGTACAGAAAGTCAACATATGGCACACGTGTACGTAACAAGGTTGCGATGCGTACTATTTATTTAAATGAAATTGTATTAAGATCAATAATATCCTCCAAGGCCCCCGACCAATGGTCAACATTGTCGATTTCATCAGATGGTGGTAAGCAAATATTGTGTGTGTCGCGTTGATAAAAGTATTTTTGGAATCGAATGTGTCTTAAGAACATTATTATTTTATACAATCGTGTTCGCATTTGTTTTTTATATCTATGTTCGATTTTGATTTGATTTAATGATGAAGAGTGTTTCATCTAACAATGCCTACTATGAACATCTTGCCCAGCCTTGTAAATGCCGTAACTGGAAACAAACATACATCTGTTTTATTTTGCAAACTGAACTTTCTCTATCTAATTAGAGGCTAAAAAGCAATGGGTCGCGTAAAAAACAGGTATTGAATGATTCATTTATACATTTACTATTATCATTTATGTACATATTTTCAACTTGGCATTCACGTAACACCGATCAATAAATGCAATACCACTTGCAATCGCTTTTGGATGTTGCGCAGTACGGTCACGTTTGTTAATAAATATACATCGGTTATATCGTTTCAGAGAAACTCGCTTGTCAGAATATTTACTAAGAACCCGGCAACAACATACTAATGTATTTATGTATGTATGTATGTTAGGCTACGTCAAAACATCTCATCCTACATATACACGTGAGCCAGTGGACCTAAGTCGCTTACTTGAGATCCGAATAAACTGTTATGTTGTGATCAGCTTTTGTGATGTGCGTTTAAAACATATGGTCTCTTACCTCGTTTGTTTACTCCAAAACATTTATAAACTGTGCGAGAACAAAAGAAATGTTCATATTAAATGTCGTGCTTATTTTGCAAAACTAGTGACTTTGAGTGTGTTTAATAGGTTTCACTGACGACTGTTTATTCTGCTAAAACGGAAGTTCAACTCCCAGATGAGAGAAATTGTTCTTCATGTTATATTCTGAGCTTGTTTCATTATAATTGATCCAACATGTTACATGTAGAGTTTTAACTAGGTTTAACTGAAGCTATATAAGGAAAACTACCACTCCCCCTAGCGGCCTTGTTTTAAACGAACAAGAACTGTATTAAAACCAGGTCGAGATATCAATAGAACAAAAGTTAAAAAGTTCCATGAAGATTGGACTAAGCATGTGACTTTAGATTGTTAACAAGGTGTCATTATAAAACTGCCCTGATCCCTGATGGCAATATTTTCAAAGGACCGAAACTATTTTAAAACTCGATCGGTATGTCATTAGAAAAATGTTCAGAGTAAATTTCATCATGATTGGACCATAAACGTGACATTTAGAGTGTTAACAAGTTTTAACTACAGACATATTGGAAAAACTGCCCGACCCTCCTGGTCGCCATGATTTCAACAANGACTCGAGAGCGTTTATATAAGCCTACGGCTTTCGATGCAATCGACCTTAAATAAATAGGTTTAAAAAAAAAAATGATTCACACGTATGATATTAACTGTTAAAATGTGAAAGGTTGTGTACACAACCAAAACCCGATTAAAATAAGCAACTAATTAAGTACACTATGTTCAGTTAAATCTTTTTATTAAGAAAATAAAAGTTTGAACGGAAATTGTTACAAATATTTTCTTACAAATGCTGAATTGTTTTATTATTTAGAGACACTTGTCGTTTTAATTGTGTAAGCTTTTGTTGTAAATTTTAGAATTTGTTTATACATATGTTAAAGAATACCGACACTTCAAAGTGAACTAGCGACTTAATTATATAACCAACCACGGCATCGGAAGCAGCAAATAGAGACTTCCGGAGGCTGAAATTCGCGTGCTTTCTTAGAACGTTCAAGGACTTACAAATATCAAACTAAATTATGAAGACTTAATAAACTATGTTCGTAAATTTGATATTATTCTGTTGTTTTAAATATGGGCAAATAACTTTGCTTTCTATGACATTGATGGCTATAAATGTTACTTTGTAAACAGGACATTTCAGAACAAAAACTCAAAACGCTGTAGTGGCGAAATTGCTATTTATGTTAAGCAATCTATTGCGAAGGGAGTTTGTATTGTTAACAGGTATCATGTTTCAATTGTGAGGCTTCAATTACATAAGTAATATCTAGTCTTACACAAGTGATATTCAACTTCCACGAAATTAAATTCAATGTATTTGCATAGTTATTGTTTTGGTACGAAAGCTTCTTGACATGTGCAAATCGCTCTCATTGAGGATTGCTAACGAGAGATGTAGCATTGGAAGTTAAGGCGCCTTGACGTTCATGAATTCACGTGGTTCTAGTATCATTCATGACTTGTAACTACACGAAGAAAACTGTATTCTTATAACACGTGTTCATGTTGAATCTTACTCAGTATGGTCAGAAAATAACACATTATTATTTAATATCAAGTGGAATACTGTAATACCGAGAAGTGCTAATGAAACGATTACAACACGCATTGTCTGGTCAGATCAGAATCGTGACGAATTTCGACAATAAATCAAAGCAAATTTACACGTATTTAACAGTAATAGCGATGAATTTTAACAACGCTGCCAGTAATGATTTTTGTGTGGCGAGATTTTAAAAAGTTCTTAACGAAGCTGGTGAGGCTTTATTTAAGTAAGGCTTATAAGTAATCGCTGTATCTCATTAAAATATAACTTAAAAAAACTATTTCGCTCGTAAATATTATCAATACTTAACTCATTATTTCGACGATCAGAAACGAATGAACGTTTTTAATGCAGCTTGATGAAATAAATGCGCTCTTGCCGTTAACATGGCATGTATTGTGCAGGTTCTAACATACGCACAACTATCACACTTATCCATGATCAAGTCATATAATTACATATAACAGACACAAACAATTATTTGTTTTTAAAGAATACAATGCCGAAACAAACAAAAGCAGAGTCTTATCACTGTTCTGTTCTATACATTTCCAATGAACGTACTAAAAAGGACTATATTCCTCTCAAAGGGCGATACGCAAATGAATTGTGTGTGTAACCAACAGTAATGAAATACGTAAAATATGCGTAATTTTCAATGTACAATTGCCTAACAAGG